>CAMZMU010000047.1:23568706-23915423 GCA_947311845.1 Poa pratensis
ACCTGACATGGGTATGCCTATCGGGTACCCTACCATGAGGGTACCTGGTGCACGTATCGACTAGGCCCAACTATCAGAGCCTACATGAAGCCCATGAAGGGAGGCCCACGAAGATGAAGTATCCTCCAAGTTTGGCGAAGCAATAGTCGGTTTAGAGTTTCCTTACTTGTAAATCGAGTCGGTTACGAACACCCGGACCCAGCCTATTATTTAAGGACTGGGAGGGCCATCGAACCAGACAACGAACCACCAGAGCCACAAACCCTAGCGAGATCGACATCTCGCCGGGATCCTTGTAACCATCATATTCACAAATCAATAACAGACAGGCAGGACGTAGGGGTGTTACCTCCACACGAGGGCCCTGAACCTGGGTAAAATCTTTGCCCTGCTTGTCAGCCGACGATACTTCCAGCTCTACCACGTTCTCTCCCCCATATTCATAACCTAGGGACCTTAACCATGGGTCTTGATGAGTCTACCCCTCGTCAAGTGGCGCCGTCTGTGGGAAAGAATAGCGCTGGACTCGAAGTTTCGCCGGTCCCAACAGCAAACGGCAAATCGCCGATCACACCAGCAAACGGCAACTCGCCGATCTCATCTGCAAACGGCAACTCGCCGGCCATGTCAGCAAACAGCAACTCGCCGATCCAGGCGACACACGGCGACTCGCCGATCTACTCGAAAAGCGGCGCCTGCCCGCTTCACCCGCAAAAAGCGCATCTGCTCTTCCAATGAATTTCAATCCGCACTCGCCGAGCTTCAGGAGGCGTTTTCCGGCCTTGAATCAGGTTTGAGTTAACTGTTGGAGCATTCAATTTTTTCGTAAACAATCTTGGCACGCAGGACTCACAGATCCGCAACAACTGGCGCTGGGTGCACTCGAGGCTCCGTCGACTGCGCTCGCCCCATCGTCGAATTCCTGAAGCCTGCTCGCCCGCAACAACCATGTCGACCGGCGAGCTCGATAGGTTCATGATGACGGAACTCCAAGGCGAGGAAGCAGAATCAGCATACAACACAAGCAACATCGACTTCAACCTACCACTCGACGAGAGTTTCGACTGCGGGATCTCCCTCGATGACTTCTACGAGCCCGCGATTCATAACGACAACAACGTCGACTCGGAGATCTTCACCAACACCAACCTCGACTCAGAAATCCGTAATGGCTTCGCCAACACCGAGATGAGCATAGGTGATGAGCACATCGACAACGAGATTCGCCTCGAAGATCTACTCGATGAACACACTGGCTCTGACATGAGCCTCGATGGCGATGTCGAGTCCATGACTGGAATCGACAGCACATACACCTGTCCTCGGGTCACGCCCCATCAGGTCTACGTGGCCTTCACCGCAGAATCATCCGCAGACGCTGCCGCTCGCAGGCCTGCACAATTCCCATGCACGGTAACCATGCCAGATGGGGTCACAACCTTGACAATCACGGAGGAGATGGCAGCAAAAGCAGATAAAGTCATAAAGGAGTGCACTATGATGCCGCCAAACTCCACCCAGAGGAGATGTTGACCTTCCAGTACTTCAACTGGCAGGAGTCAATTCGACTGCAAAACTACCGAGCGACGCTCGAGGAGCGCAAAAGGCAAGCCAGCCTCTCGAGTGCCCGACGAAGGGAGCAATCCCTCGGGTCCACACAGCAACCAACCCCTCGACCTAGGTCGCGGTTGGCAAGCCTTCCAGAACATGAAAGGGTAGCAATCACCCGTAACCTGTCGTTCATGACAGAGGACGCTAACGGAATCCCAGTACCCAAAACTGCTGCGGGTGCATTATTCTCCGTAGGTGCTTACCTCAAGGCAATACAACCTCCGGCGAATGACCCTAACGCAGCCCTGCATCGCCAACAACTCAAATCGCTAGCTCTAGCGGCACAGGCTATGCAGCCAGAAGACAAAACTCCAGCAAGGGATCGCGATCGCGACATAGTCGACTCACGACACGCAGCACATCATCGCAGTGGTCGCAGCCACCACTCGGATGAAGGAAGGAGAAGCACGCGCCGGCACAGGTCCAGCAGAGCAGGTCTCGAAGATCCTATAGCAGCGATTCATACTCTGATCGCGAACCAGAGCCATGCGGAGCATTGTGCTTCACTCGACGCATCCGTGAGACGCGGATGCCCAAACGGTTCAAGTTGACAGGCGAGCAACCCAAGTACAACGGTCGCCAAGAACCTTCTGGGTGGCTAGAAGATTACAGACTCGCCGTGGCATGCCAGCGGGGCACGAACACCACGGCGATGCAGTACATACGACTTATGCTCGAAGGAACTGCCCGCGACTGGCTCAAATCACTCCCTCCATCATCATATGACTCGTGATTTCCGCAGAGACTTCATCAAAAACTTCGAGCCTCTGTGTGAGCGCCCGAAGACATTCGAGGAATTAAGGACATGTACTCAACGATCAGACGAGTCGCTGAGATCATACATACGGCGGTGGACCGAAATACGCAATTCGGTTGGCAAAGTGTCAGAAGACAGGGCCATGGATGCCTTCATACAAGGTCTCGCCAGGAAGGACTTCAAAGAGGCACTTGGTCGTGAAAAGCCAACCTCCCTGGCTGACCTCATCAAAGTTGCGACTGAGTGGGCAGATGGAGAGGATTCTGTACGCAGATCCCGTGCTTCCCCAACACGCGACAACTACGAAAGCGGCAGTCGAAGCCGCAGAGATTCATACAGAGAAGATCGCAGGCGTAAACGGTCCAGACGTCCTTACGACGATAACAGACCCGAGTTCATGGCGGCTGGATACACACAGCCAAAGGAGGACCATGATAGAAGCAATCGACGCTCGGATCGACGTGACAGTCGAGATCGCGAGCAGCGGAGCGATAGCTACAAAAGGCAAGAATGGCGCAAACGTAGCGACGCAAAACCCGAGCGGTCGTTCGAGGAAAAGATGGACGACTGGTGCAGATTCCACCTCTTCAAGGGGGACGACGGAAAACTACGCTCCAATCACACCCTAAGGAACTGCAGGGAATTCGACCAAATGGCGACTGACTATGTGATACGACTCAAGAGGAATGGCCCAGCACCTGCTCAGCCCATGCCTGCACCCGTACCACAGCCGAACGCTGTGCCCGCTCTCATGGCGCCACAGCCGCCACCGCAACCCGCACCACAGCCTGCCCGGCGCAAATCTCGCAGGTGCCATACAACCTGTGCTACGGGCGGAAGATGATCAATATCCACAGCCCCACGGGCAGATGTACATGATACAAAAGGGTCGCCCCTCTAACAGGCAGCAAAAACTAATCACTCGACAGGTGAACTTGGCTGTCATGGCACCTCCAGCCGTGCCCGAATTTCTGAAGGGATCGGAAACCATCATAAGCTTTAGTCGAGAGGATCATCCCCCAGCTGTAGCTCGACCAGGGCATGCGGCTCTGGTACTCGACGCGCAAATAGGAGGCTACGCCATGACCAAGGTCTTCATGGATGGAGGCAGCGGCATAAACATCATCTTCGCGGACACACTCCGCAAAATGAACAGGTCAGTCGAAAACCTCCCAAAATCTTCAAATACCTTCCACGGTATCGTTCCTGGCAAAGCAATTAGCCCAGAAGGCACCGTACAACTCGACGTTACGTTCGGGGACGTAAGCCACTTCAGGACAGAGTCGATTGAGTTCGAGGTCGTCGACTGGAAATCACAATACCATGCTATTCTTGGTCGCCCGACGTTTGCTCGATTCATGGCGGTGCCACACTATGCGTACCTCACGCTGAAGATGCCAGGACCAAAGGGAGTCATCACTGTCCGTGGAAACTTTCAAAGGTCCGATGCTTGCGACCGCGAGTTCAGCAAAATCTCCGAGATGTTCGGGGTGGAGGAATCACTCGCTGACTTAGCGATTACCAACGACCGCACACTCCTTCCAGAGCATAAGAAGTTGGCAGTCGACAGATCCTTCAATGCTACAAATGACACAAGGTCGCATCAGGTGCACCCGACCGATCCGTCCAAGACAGTCAACATATCTTCGAGCCTGCCTATCGCATAGGAAGGCGCGCTCGTCGAATTCCTCCGTGAGAACTGGGAAATATTTGCGTGGTGTCCAGCCGACATGCCAGGTATTCCCAGGGAATTCGCCGAGCACTCTCTCCAATTGTTTCCAGATGCAAAGCCAGTCAAGCAAACGATGCGTCGAATCTCCGGCCAAAGCGAACCGCAGTCGAATCCGAAGTCGACCGGTTACTCGCAGCAGGATTCATTAGGGAAATCAAGAAATCACAATGGGTGGCCAACCCTGTACTCGTAGAAAAGAAGCATACAGACATCCTTCGGATGTGCGTGGATTTCACAGCGCTGAACAAGTGCTGTCCAAAGGATCACTTCCCGCTACCCCGGATCGATCAGATCGTTGACTCCACCGCCGGATGCGCACGACTCTCCTTTCTGGATGCTTACTCAGGTTATCACCAGATAAGGATGAAGCAAGAAGACGAAAGAAAAAACGGCGTTCATAACCCCACTCGGGGTCTACTGCTACACAACTATGCCCTTCGGGCTAAAAAACGCGGGTGCAACATACCAGCGCATGATGCAGGACTGCCTCAAAAAGCAAATTGGACGCAACGTCCAGGTCTACGTTGATGACATTGTCATTACCACAAGGGAAGAACGCACACTACTCGACGATTTGAGGGAGACGTTCGCAAACCTCAAACGCTTCCATATCAAGCTCAATCCTAAGAAGTGTACGTTCGGCGTTCCAGCCGGGCAGCTCTTAGGGTACCTAGTCTCTGCTCGTGGAATCGAAGCAGACCCGAGAAAATACAGGCCATCCTCACCATGCAAAGGCCTTCAAAGCTTCATGATGTGCAGAAACTAGCAGGACGAGTAGCGGCGCTCAGTCGATTCATCAGCAAACTGGGTGAAAAGGCTCTACCATTCTATCGACTGATGAAGAAGGCGGACAAGTTCGAGTGGACGCCAGAAGCTGAAGCAGCCTTCACAGATCTCAAGCGGATCCTCACAAGCCCTCCAATCCTCGTCGCACCTAAGGAACGGGAACCACTCTACCTGTATGTCTCGGCTACAAACAGGGTGGTGAGCACCGTACTGGTAGTCGAACGCGTGGAGGAGGGGCACATCCAAAGCATACAACGTCCAGTCTACTACCTGAGCGAGGTTCTCTCCATATCAAAACAGCGGTACCCGCACTATCAAAAGCTGGCATACGCTGTATTCATGTCCTCAAGGAAGCTGACACACTACTTCACCGAGCATCCGATTACCGTGGTAAGCAACTCAGCAATCGGTGATATACTCACAAACCCCAATGCAACGGGTCGAGTGGCAAAATGGCTCATCGAGCTGGCTCCAAGAGATATCAAGTACGAGCACCCGAAGGCTATCAAAGCACAAGTCCTACCCGACTTCACAACCGAGTGGATAGAAGCCCAATTACCTGGAGCACCAGACGTGGCCAATTCCTGGACCATGTACTTCGATGGGTCCAAGAAACATGAAGGCGCAGGCGCAGGCGTCGTCCTCATATCACCAAAAGGGGACAAGCTACGTTATGTTTTGCAGATGGGATTCAAGCTACCCTCCAATAACGAGGCTGAATACGAGGCTCTGATCCATGGCATGCGGATGGCAAAGGCACTCGGGTGCACTCGACTGATGATCTACGGCGACTCCAACCTCGTGGTGCAGCAAACAATGAAGGCCTGCGACGCAATCGCGGACAACATGATCGCTTATCGCGATCTGTACAACACACTAGAGGCAGCTTCGAGGGCTGCGAGTTGAGGCACATAGGAAGGGAAAGCAACGAAGAAGCAGACATGCTAGCCAATCTTGGCTCAACTGGCGCACAAATTCCACCTGGTGTCTTCCTCGAGCGTATTGAACACAGATCTATCAAGGAGAAACGAGAGCCTCCTCCGTCGACTACGCCACCCAAAAGCAAAATGCCTAGCACAGAGGACCCCCCTGTCGAGGTATTTCTCATTGAGCCAACCTGGACTCAACCTTTTCTGGCTTACATACTCCGTAGCGAGCTACCAGATGACATAACCGAGTCCCGACGCGTGACTCGAAGATCAAAAGCATACACCGTTATCAACGGCGAGTTATACAAGCGCAGCATATCAGGTATGTTCCAAAGATGCATCGCACTCGAAGATGGCCAAGCCATACTTCGAGACATTCATGCAGGTACCTGTGGGCATCACGCCAGCAGTCGATCACTCGTAGCCAAAGCCTTTCGCGCAGGGTTTTACTGGCCTACAGCACTCAAAGACGCGGAGGACATAGTCAAAAGGTGCGTCGGCTGCCAGAAATTCGCAACAAGGCCGCACGCACCCGCATCGGCGTTGAAGACTATACCGCTGGCCTGGCCTTTCGCCCAATGGGGGCTCGATATGGTTGGGCCACTCAAAAAATCATCGCATGGCGGGCATACTCACCTACTGGTGGCAGTCGACAAGTTCACAAAGTGGATCGAGGCGGTCCCCATCACAAATTCGACTGCTACTACGGCAGTCAACTTCATAAAGAGCATCATCTATCGCTTCGGTGTCCCAAACAGTATCATCACTGATAACGGCACAAACTTCACGGCTGAGGAGTTCAAAACCTTTTGCAAAGAGCAGGACATTACGCTCAACTACGCATCCGTGGCGCATCCGCAATCCAATGGCCAAGTCGAAAAGGCCAATGGGCTTGTGACGAGTGGGATCAAGAAGCGCCTCCTGGTGCCACTCAAAAGAGCTGCGGGTTGGGTCGAAGAACTACCGTCTGTGCTATGGAGCCTACGCACAACTCCCAACACTTCTACGCAGTTCACCCCATTCTTCATGGTCTACGGTGCAGAGGCATTCTGCCATCAGACGTAAGGTTCAACGCACCACGAGTTGAAGCATACAATGAAGAAGACGCAGAAGAGGCACTCGAAGACGCAGTCGACTTGCTTGATGAGGCGCGCGACACGGCCTTAGCCCGCACAGCTGTTTACCAGCAGGACCTTCGCAACTACCACAGCCGTCGACTGCGCACCAGGTCCTTCGTCGTTGGCGACCTGGTTCTTCGACTGAAGCAAAAGAAGGTGCACAAGCTCGCTTCCCCATGGGAGGGTCCCTTCATCATCACGGAGGTCCTTGGTGGAGGCGCATATCGACTGAAGCACGCGAAGACAGGCGAACCCTCTCACAATCCTGGAACGTTGCGCATCTGCGCCGTTTCTACGCATAAAGTGCTCACAGTCATACAATGTAATAGGCTATATGTCGGATGGCTGCAGGTTTCAGACGCGCTCTTTTCCTTACCAGGGTACCTAAGGGGACTGGAAGGTTTTTAATGAGGCGGCCTGCAGCCTAACATTCAAAAGAGGAATAAAATCAATGTTCCTTCGACTCCTTTGTGGCTACCACCTGCATAATTCATACCTTAACCGCACCCGAGACCCTCGGGGGCTGCGTAACAAGGATCCGAACAAAGAACATAAAAACTTTGCAGCCGCACTCGAATACTCGGGGGCTGCACAGTCATCGGTTCATAACCAACACATATTTCACAAACCCCGCTCGATTGACTCGGGGCTCGGCAAAAAATCAAAGTATACAAACTATACAATATACAAAGAGTCAAAAATTACACTCGGGGGCTGCCCCCTATACAAAAATTGCACTCGCAAACCATTCTAATCCTCAGGCTCGTCTTTTACGGGCAGCTCGGGGCCGCAAAGTGTTCGCGAGTGCACTCGATCAGTGTCTCCGCAGCTTGGATCGTGTCATCCAAGTCTTTTTGTCGAGAACCTCTCCGGCTGCAGGTGTCCGCAACACCAACCTTGGTTTTCGACTACGCATATACGCCATTGCAGCGTTGGCTCCAATTACAAGTCTTTGAGACAGCAACTCTCGAATGGGATTTGTTTGGCGGAAGATGTTCAACACAGCACGAATCCCTTGTGGTTGTGGCCCCGAAGGAAAAAGAGTCTCGTTCAGACGAATAAACGATGCCCGGCATAACTCCAGCAGCTCAGCACTTCGCCAGACGCGATCCTTCAGGGTGGCAAGTATGCGGGCATGGTACCTATCAAGCCAAAAGTGTTGACGCCCAGTTGTAGGGTCGTCAACCACGCTATCCAGGCGTCCTTCCACGCGAATCTGTTCAGCCTGGAAGTTGTCGACAAAGCCTACAAATACGGGCGCACCAGTTAGATCAAAAGGACAAAAGCTACACAAAAAGCTTGTAAAACAAAGCAAGATTCGAACTTACACTCGAGTTGCCTGTTCACAAGCTCCATCTCCCCGAGAACATAATCCTCGCGTTGGGTGGCCAACGCGGGTCTGGCCCTCAATCGACTCAGCTCAGCCTGGGCGTCCTTCAGATCTTGCTCCATTCTCACAATTTAGCCTTCATATACTCCATCACCTTGGCATCATTTGCCACCTGACCCTGGGATCGGGTGGTTGGAGCCTGCGAGGAACTAGTCGCGTAGCAGGTTCTCGTGACTGTTCAAAGAGCATAATCACAAACACAAAGTTTGTAAGACTCGTCATAAGCATACAACTCTCCAAATGAAAGACATTGGCAAAAGACAGTTTGCATAAACAAGGTAGCAAAAACAAAGCGCAGACTCGCGCAGTTCAGAAGGTATCATTACAAGGCATAAAAAAGCAAAAGGGTACAGCTACCCTAAGCCTAAGATTTCGATTTCCTAAGCAGACGATTGGCAGTCTCGAGTGCCCGGCGCTCCATGGTGTTCATGAAAACTTCAGCCAGTCGCGCGGCTGCTCCGCTCACCCCCTTCAGCGAAATGGGCTTCCCGTCTGGCTTCTGAGGGAACGCAGACAGTGCTGCCTCATAGTCGCAATCTATCCCATGTCCCATAAGAAGCTTGATGGTGGACTCGGATCCGCGTACCGTGTTGGCGCGAGCAAAACCCGCCATGGTGGACGTCCCGGGGCCAAACACGTTGGCGAAGTCATCCACCGTCGACGGCACCACGCCAGTAGGGAACACCACTTGGTATACAGCACCAAGTGTGCTCGTTGATTTGGCGAGTGCTTCTTTCGCCTGGTTGCATAGAGCGCCTAAGCCGCCCACAGCCTGTTCCAGCGAAAGATCGTCACTCGCCACGTCTGCAGAGGCCGGTGCGCCAACAGCTTCTGCACAATTCAAAACAGGCATAAGTACGACACTCGACAAGTTATATCGTCATATCAAAAGGAGAAAAAGATTACTCACCTCCCATGGCCTGCGCGAGTGCCGCGAGCTGGTCAGCATATTCTCGCTCGCGTGCAGCAGCTGAGTTGGTGGCGGCAGCAGCTCTTTCTTCGATTCTTCGCGCTGCGCGGCGAGTGCGTCTTCCAGCTCCTTCTTCTCGCCTGGCCCAGCAAAAATTACGTGCATTCAATACTCGACAAAATCAGGCATTGCGAAAAGAAGTTGGGCAAAACAAAAGCAAAAAGGAGAACTCACGACTGAGCCGCTCGAGCTCGGCGCGCATGGTGTCCCTCTCCTGCTCCACCTGGACATAAGCCTTGGCAGAATCTGCCAAGGTGTGGTAGAAGGGCTGCGAGCACACAGGATTCAGCAAAAATCTAAAAATTCTCACAGACCTACAACTAAACGGGTCAAGCAAAAAACTCACGTGGTTCATCCACGGCTCAGGAGCCGCGACTGATGTCCCGACATCTGGAGTTGCCGCCTTGGCTGTTTCAACGACAGCGTCAGTGGCCATGGGCTGGGCAGCCTCGTTTCCAGTCGGTGCAGACTTCGAGTGCTCCACGGCTGGAACATTCTCGACTGGAGGAGTCCCAGGCTGATTGTTTTCAGCACTGTGAGCAACACAACAAAACAAAAGGATGGTCAGCACAAAAATGTGACAGCACAAACATTTTCATATCATACTCAAAAACACACATACCTGTGCTCCTCATCTTCCTCGTCTTCGGAGTCGCCAAAAATTGGTCCTCCAAAGGCTGGGGTACCACTCGACTGAAGCGGAAGAGTCGAGCTTGTTGAGCACGCACGCAAAGGAGCGGCTTGGAAAACAGGTGGTGAATCTGATTCCTCGTCATCCTCCAAGCCTTGCTCCTTCGCGGGAACTGGCAGCAGAAGGCGCCTTCTTGGCCAGTCGACGCCGCTTCGGTTGCGCGGTATCGACTTCTTGGTCAGAAGGAGCCTTGTCTTCAGATTGGACTTCTTCTGCTGCTTCTTCCTCGACATCCTCCTCACGTGAAGTGGTGGCGGAAGGGATGGGCGACTGATCCCCTTTCGGGTCCACCACCTGTGCCTGTGTTTCTTCAGTCTCGCCATTTTCAGGCAGAGAGGAAGGGAGGCAGCAGTCGAGTGACCCTGCATAGCACACATCACAAATTGCAAAGTCAGAATCAAAAATCGCATATCATAAAACATGCGAGTGGCAAACTTTTCATTGCAAGCAGGCTATAACACATACATACCTCAAGCAAAGGGTTCTCCAACCCATATGGTGCAACAGGGCAGTCGACATTGCAAGTGTCGCCTGTCGTCAAGTTGGTGATGTGTCGCACATGCGTCAGCAGCTCACTCCTTGAAAGCTCCTCTGGATTCATTCGGGTGATGTCACCTGCGCCTTCATACTCCCACATGGGGTGCGCTCGGGCGCGAATGGGCCACACCCGCCTCTTCACAAAGGTGGCGATCAAATGGATGCCTGTGACCTTGTCCAGCATGCCTCCGATCCGAGCCAGCAAAGGGCTTGCCTCCTCCATTTCTTCGGCTGAGAGTTGGTGATCCCACGCCTTGGTCCTGGTAAAGCAGCAGTCGAGAAGGGGCGGCTGCATCCTGCTCCACAGTCGCATAAAACCACCCCTTCCTCCAGCCTTGAGCGGAGTCGACGGTCTTCAGGCGGAAGTATCGGGTGTCGCTGCGCACCTGTATTCCACAGCCGCCGACGGGGTAGGTGCGACCACCTCCTCTGTTCGGCCGCACCATGAAGATGGCTTCCACAGCGCCCAGCTGGGAGCGACGCCGAGGAAGCACTCGCACAGCGTGATGAAGCACGCGATATGCATAATGCCGTTTGGGGTGAGATCATGGATCTGCACCCCGTAGGCAAAAGAAGACCACGAACGAAATCGTGGAGGGGAAGCGAAAAGCCCCTAGGCAAAAACTCCGCAAAACAACACGCTCGTTGGCGCGTGGTTCGGGGAGTACCTCCTTGGGCGACGGCGCGCGGACGGCGAGCTGCTCCGCGGGTGGCAGATACCCCTGCTCGCGGAACTTGACCAAATGGGCGTCCTTGATGGTGGACTTCGCCCAGTCCCCGCTGCCCTTCTTCAGCGCGGCGGATGCAGATGTACCCGCCACGGCCTTCTTGCCCTTGGTCGCATCGGTAGCGCGGCGGCGGCAGCGCCACGCTTCGCACCTCCACCTTTCGCCATCGCTACGGTGGAGGAGTGTGGGGCAAGAAGCTTGGGCGCAGAGCAATGGAGGGGCGCGAGGGAAGATGAGACGAGGGGCGGCGCAGGGAGAAATGGCAAGTAAAAAACTCTGCCAGCACCGTCCCCCCTATTTACCACAGAGCGCAAAAACGATCGTAGCCGTTAAAACAAATCCATACGCTCCGCGCGAAATCTGGCCATACACGTGGCGGCCACGGAGAGCAACCGTCGCCGGCCACTTCGCCCACTACGCACGAGAATCCAGGAAGCCATCATCACGCCCCGTGAAAATCGTGCCCGAACGGTCAAATCAAGTCCACGCGGCGTCATCCCTGGTCAGCTCTGCAAAACGGGCCCACAGAACAGGGTCACGTCTTATCAAAGCCTCTCCAGGCACGCCATCGCTTGTCAGAGATAGCAGTCGCAAAATGCGTCATTGCTGACGTTGTTCTCTCTTTCACAACTGGCATAAAAGTCACTCGATGATATCTTCGGGTGGTCTCTCGCATAAGTTTCGGTTGGTTTTTTAGCAAAAGTTATAGAGGCCAGTCGAAATTCTTTCGACTGCAGCGTTGTACTCCCATCGGGAGCATATCAAAAAATTTCTTTGACTAAAATGTGCAGGGTAAAAGATTTGAGATTATCCTCCATTGCAAGCAATAAAGCACAATCTCGGGGGCTACTCCCATCGGGAGCGCTGTCGCGCACCCGATAGAATAATGGCAAAAGTGTCAGTCGACGAAACATTCGACTAAGTTCATAAGCAAAATCACACTCAAAATATTCCCGAGTTGATCCGACGATCCTTGGATGCTGCATGCATAAGTGCAAAGGTAAGACCCGCCGATCAGTCGAGCTGGGCTAAGGACCGCTCCAGCAGCGTTATCCTTAAATGTTCCGTGTCAGCAGACATGATGAAAATCCCCGACGGACGCGTTGGGTAGATTCAAAATTATACTGCAGTTCGATTCAGTAAGACCTCAACGGCCGTTTCGAGTCTGTCCAGTTTGTTCCAGATTCGAGTCCGGGGACTCGAGTTTGATTGAAAGCTAGTATGGTTTTGCCACAAATGGTAGTTAACCGGCCCCGATCAGTCGTGTGTGCCGGGCCTGCTAAGCTAATATCCCTTGACTATCATAAGCAAAAACTCATAGTCGATGAAACACTCGACATTGCTAACATGTGCTATTTCATTCTAAATACAGATGTAAAAAAATATATAACGTGCATGATGTATGAGTCCATGCCCGACTCTTCGAATCAGACAAGTACTCGGGGGCTACTGACATGGGTATGCCTATCGGGTACCCTACCATGAGGGTACCTGGTGCACGTATCGACTAGGCCCAACTATCAGAGCCTACATGAAGCCCATGAAGGGAGGCCCACGAGGATGAAGTATCCTCCAAGTTTGGCAAAGCAATAGTCGGTTTAGAGTTTCCTTACTTGTAAATCGAGTCGGTTACGAACACCCGGGACCCAGCCTATTATTTAAGGACTGGGAGGGCCATCGAACCAGACAACGAACCACCAGAGCCACAAACCCTAGCGAGATCGACATCTCGCCGGGATCCTTGTAACCATCATATTCACAAATCAATAACAGACAGGCAGGACGTAGGGGTGTTACCTCCACACGAGGGCCCTGAACCTGGGTAAAATCTTTGCCCTGCTTGTCAGCTGACGATACTTCCAGCTCTACCACGTTCTCTCCCCCATATTCATAACCTAGGGACCTTAACCATGGGTCTTGATGAGTCTACCCCTCGTCAGATCCCTTTGTGTAACTTCTCCGAAACTGCCAAATCATCTACTAGAAGTATGTTAATTAAGGTATGAAGAGTGCCCGATATGTGCATTTGTATCATGTCATATAGAGTTAGTGTATATCATTATTTACAATAACCATGCATTATTTATCAATTTTTAGATGATTTATGAGATTTTCCTTAAAAATCTCTTTGAGTTGCTATTTGACTCTGGGAGGTGGAAATCTTCTTTATCGTATTTTGCTGTTTCAGACCTTCCGAATTCCAAATAAATCGAGAAAAATAACTTGTAAGTTTTTTATAAAAAAACAAAGACACAAGAAATCAAGAAAAAATAACTTGTAAGTTTTTTCTAAAAAAACAAAGACACAAGAAGAGCCACAAGGTTACTCGCGAGCTACTCGTTGGTCAACAAACGAGTTCAGATACAAAACCCGGCTCGTCTCGTGAGAAACCGAGTTCAAACCGAGTCTGCAAGTTTCGAGTTTTAATTCCAGACCTAAGAGCATCTCCACCGGCGCGCCCAACTCCGCTTCCAATCGACGTTTTGGGCGCACCGGCACCCAATCCCCCCCCCCCCCCCCCAGCGGCGCTCGCAGTACCAAAAAAGTTGTCGGCATGTCTCAGTAGAACGTCCGGCAACCCCGCTTCGCGCCCAGGTTCTAGGGACGCAACCGGGCGCGCCGGCAACCGCGGCAACGCGAGCCACGTCGGATACTGACGCGCGGGACCGTCGCGTCAGTGAGATACAGACGGTCAGCGCAATTAACTGCGACCGCTGAGCGGTTTTCTGACGCGTCGCACGCGTCACCTCGTCTTCCCGACGCGCGTCGCCGGAGTTACGACGCCTCGGGAACCGGCGCCGGAGTAATGGAGCGCGTTCCCGCGCTTCGCCTCCCCGCCGTCCTTATAAAGCGCGCACGACGCGGCCCAGCGGCGCACTCGTCCTCTTCTATCATCTCCCCCTTTCTCCACAGTCAATCGACGGCGGCGACGAGCAATGGCGCACAACGACCAGGCGGGAGGCAGCGGGGGCGGCACGGTCAAGACCTGCCACCGGAAAGAGGCGGCGGCCTTCATCTACCGCCACCGCATCCCCGTGCCGCCGGGGTTGGGCCTCCCTAGCGGCGGCGGCGGCTGGACCATCTCGGCGATGGGGTACGTCGTCCCCTCCTTGCAGGAGGGGGACCGTCTCCGCGAGCTCATCCGGCTGCGCTGCCGGCAGCTGAACCCGGAGCAGCTCGCGGACCCGGAGTACGCCGCGGACAGCCCCAACTGGGCGGCGATGTTCGCGGCGCAGCGACAGAACGCCGTCGACGGCCACGGCGGCGGGGTGCGGCCGCCAAAGAACAACGCCGAGGAGCGTCGCAAATGGTGGGAGGCCACCAGGTGATGCGCAAATTCGGCTACGTCGCGTCGCAAAAATCCTCCCACGACCTGTGGGAGATGCCGACGGTGAACTCATCCGGCTCCTCCTCCTCCAATGCGCGGTCGGCGGTGCCGCGTTTCGGCAAGGTGAAGTCCGAGCCGACGCCGCGGGCCGAGCCGCGCTTCTTGAAGGTGAAGTCCGAGCTGGCGCCGCGCAGGGGCGGCGTCACCATCCGTGACTTCGGGTCGCCGCCGCCCCGAAGGTGAAGATCGAGCCAGGGACGTCCTCGACCCGCGGCAAGAAGCGCGCCGCGCCACCGCCGCCGAGGACGCTGACGGATGAGGAGGCAGAGGCGCAGTTCCAGAGGGACCTCGCCCTTGCGGAGAAGCTGTCCTTCGACACCATCCAGCCGGCGTCGCGGGAGTACGCCGAGCACTGGTCTTGCGTCGAGAACAACATCATCGACCTTGACGCCGACGTCACTATTGCCGCCGCGCCAGCGCCGCCCCCGGTGAAGGAGGAGATGGAGGAGGAGGCCGAAGCGCCGCCGCAGCAGGACGCCCTTGGACCGCTACTACTGGACCGGCGCATAGACTAGGTTTAGTTTAAACTTCGTCGCATTTTGTAAAAAGTATCGAATTTCAATGAAATGTGTTAAGTTTAAATGAATTCGAGTCTCAATTTTTTTTCTCAAAATCCTGTTGGGAGCGACTGGTGGGGCGCGCGCTCCCAAAACGCGGCAACGGTTGCTGGCGCGCCCACCGGTGGAGATGCTCTAACCAACGAACTATACTATAGTCGCCGTCGGAACCTTGGAGATGGGGAGCGACAGTTCACCGGTTAAAACTGCCGGGATCTTGGTTCTTGTGAGGTAGCCCGCCGGCTAGGGTTGCGTTAGAAGCGGGGAAAAGAAACTAGGTACCCACTACCCAGCCCCCTTTCAGTTTTCTCTTGCACACAGCCAGTTCTTACATGTGTGAACGAATCTAGCGATAAACGCCACACAAAAAATTACCAGAAGAAAACAATCCACGGTGACGCGGCACCCGAGTGATCCCACGGAAGTCCTTGGAAGAGGACGAAGCGGCGGCGGCGACCGAGACCCCGGCGCGGCAGGCCGCTCGCCCGTATTGGAACTTGGATGGCGTCTGGAGGCATCGCCCGCGGCCGCCTCGCCGAGGAGCGCAAATCGTGGCGCAAGAACCACCCCCACGTGCGCGCCCCCCACCACGACCTAGCTACTTGTTTCCTCTCCCTCTCGGCGTCCTGGCTAATTTTATTTGTCTGTCTCCCCGGAATGGGACATTGGTGCTTCTTGGTTTCTTGCAGGGCTTCGTGGCTAAGCCGGAGACCCTGCATGATGGGTCCGTCAACCTCATGATCTGGCAATGCGTCATCCCCGGCAAGCAAGGCGTAAGAAAATATCTGTAGTCCTTTTTTTACTCGTAATCTTGACAAATGTGGGCTTACCATTAAATTTCTCTGAACCTGCTTGTGGTTCTATAGTTTGGTTTGGTCACGCATGGAAATTCGAGGAAAATTTGACCTTGACTATGTAGTAAGTAGAGAGGGGTTTCAGTAGGTGCAGGGTTTTGCAATACTTGAAGCAAAACACTTGGTCCATTCATTGCTGCAAGTGTAGCATTGCACATTGTTATTGGAAAACTAATGCATGAACTGACATTATTAATTTATTATGTAGAACACATTATATACTATCCTAATCTAACATAATTGAGTTTGTTCACTCATATAAAAGAATCAAACCTATGATTCATCTTGTTTGATTTTGTGCTTCATTATAGTGTTTTTATTTGTTTATGTCTGTCACTGTATTTTGTTATTACAGGATAAAACTCGATTACATTTTACAATCACACGGATCAATCCGTGTCCCCTTTATCTGATTCAAATTATGTTAGTACGAAAAGATCATTTTAACTGTTCTTATGTTAAAATGTGCATAACATACATTAAGCCCAGCCAGCGGATTTTGCACAATCCTGGCTCTGTTTGCTTGGCATAGTATAGTTTACATTTCAATCGACCTTGTTTAGTTGTAACAAGGACCCCAGACAGGACAGCAGCATTACCAGATAAAATCAAAGTCTGAATCTCAAATGATATCCTACTGCTGAATTTATTTTTCCTTGTGGATCATGAAACCACATAATCGGCACTGGATATTCATTACAAAAATATGTTTTATATACTCATAAACATTTTAGAATGTTATTTTCTAGGCCAGACAGTGATATATTGGACAAAAAGATCTTGTAAGCTGCAACTTACTTCAGTCCTCTGCTGTCTTTGTTTATGATGTCCTCTGTTACTGCTTCACGACTCAGAATTCAATAGTTGGTGCATTAAACCATACACTGAGTCTTTTGTCGATAAGAACCATTCAGAAATTTCGAACTTGTCCCAGCTTCTGTGGGAACTGTATTGAACAGTTTCTCTGAAATCCCCGTGAAATTTGAAACGGAACCTTCGTCTAAACAATTCAGCAAAATTCTTCAGTTTGTGTGTGAATATTGTACTACTGCAAAATTCTTTGATGGCAGATTTGTTTACTCTCTAGTCTCTAGTCCAGTCTCTGTATCTCAGCAAACTTGTCTTTCCATAAAGTAACATAATGCACAAAATTTGTGTTTTGCAGACTGACTGGGAGGGTGGACATTTCCCCCTAACTCTGCAATTTAATGATAATTACCCAACTACCTCTCCTGTCTGCAAGTTTCCAGCAGGTTTCTTCCATGTCAATGTTTATGATTCTGGGCTAGTATGTCTGTCAATCCTGGGTGATGTAAGTTTTTAACTTATTACTATTCGGCATATATCTGCACCATGCAATTATACAGCCTGATCTTTCATGATCTCACTTGCTCTTTTCAGGCATGGAAACCTTCAATTACAGTGAAGCAAGTTTTGATAGGCATCCAGGAGTTGCTTGATGACCCCAATCCTAACTCAGCTGCACAACATCGCTGTTATGAACTCTATAAGAAGGTTTTTCTTATAACTTGAACTTCCATAACCTGAAGATGCATGTCCTTAGTTACGATGCAGTTATGCGCTTAACACAGTTCGTGTCATTCGCTGCATTTGCAGAATATGGCCGAGTACAAGAAGCGTGTTCGTGAGCAGACCAAGCGCTATCCTTCCCGGGTGTAGTAGCTACAAAACTCCGGGCAGCTCGACATCTGTATGCATTTTGATGGAATGTGATGCAAGCTTTAGCACAACAATACCGTATTTGTTGGAACTGCTAAAATGCACTCACGGTCCATCGTCTTTTTTTTTACACGGGAACAGCAGGAGCTCTGCTTTCGCATCTTCTGAGTCCATATCTTTCATTTCGAATTGTTCTGGGCCTTCTAGCTTATCAATATACTGTTGGTGCCTTAACGGAGGAGGACGGCTTGAGCTTTGCTGAATGCTGATCCTCTTTTTACTTTGTGAAAAGAAGAGAGTCTTTTTACTTTGTAGATAAGTTGCACCGGCCCAAAATGATTGAAAGCAGTTGCCCGGGCTAGCTCAGCGTGCCAAGTTTGGCGTCAGTTACGGTGCTCTTTCTGGCTAACAAGTCAACAAAGCTTGAGTTAAACCTGCATCTGGGTTCTTCGAAAGGAAGAAAAAACTTGTGGTGTACCTGCATTTGTTCCAGTGGATTTTGATGTACCTGCAGAGCGACCCATAAAGCCCGGAAGCCTCTTCAATTCTTTCCCTTGCTGATGCTGCCGCTGCTGTGTGCCTGTGTCGAGCCTTGCTGCGTTAGGTCAATTAAGAAGCGTCGAGGGCAGTTCATGAGGACAGCGACAAGAAGAAGAATTTCGTGAGGACAGAAACAGGGGAAAGGGAGCGATAAAACATACTCGAAACGCATACCATTTTTCCCGGCCGATGCATTGAATTCAGACTCGCCGATGGGCTACTCCTGCAGGTCAATTCGGTTCCGTGCTTCAGGTCCAGGATGGGAGCTGTGCAGGTGTTAAGCTGTGGGCGCACGCAAGAGCATGAGTAGTGTACTCAACCACTCATGTAGGCATCTCGATCTGTCTTCACAAGCTCTCATTGCAGTTCTGGGTAAGAGGAATCATATCATATATAATTTCGTTCTAGTACAGCTAGCGAGCACATAATCCAGAAGAGCACCCACGCTAAATATGGTTTGTGGTGTTGCATAGGAGAAGGATCTACCAAACCATCAACACAATACAGGAAATATGAATTCGTTTTTGTTCTGAAAAGGACATAAGACACTTCGTATGCTTCTTAATTGAGCAAGCAAGATCAATGAGTATACAAACATTATTGGATGCCGGCATAGCTTAGTCTGAGCTTAACCACCTACCTGATCATATATACAAGTACTGAAGTACAATCTTGTCAAATACTACTCTTTTCTTTTTGCTAGTGTTAGCCAGGAGCGAATCTTTAAGGTAGCTTGCTGGAATAAGGCAGGTGGCGCCTTTCCACATCCCGTGAGACATTTTCTCAAGGGTGTACATGGAATCATCCTATGGCACTTTTGTACTAGGCTAATTCCTGCCAAACAACCCCAACTTAGGCCAGACCCTTGATCCCTTCACCTCATCATTGCCATGCTTCTTCCGGGAAACCAAAACCACAACCCCAAACTCGATTCTCTTCGTCGGATTTAGGAGTACTAGTGTAACTATGCAAAGGCGCACTCGTGGTCCTTTTTTTTGAACGGAATCCACACTGCGTTTTCACCAGAAATACAACAAAGAAATCAAAGCACAAGAAAACGCAGAAGAACAAGCCCAGAAGCTCAGCACAACAGCGAAGTCCAAACAAGAACGAACGCTGAGCCGCCGCAACGCCTGAGGAAGAACTTCACCGCCGCGTAACGCCGGAAAGGAAGGTCCCAGGCCGCCACCAACTCCGGGGAGCAAGCGCCCCACACATGTAGAAGCCGCAGAAGCCGCCCGCCGCAGGCGACGAAACCGAAGAGCGTTGAAGGAGTACGGCCATGGCGCCACCACTCCGAGACCACCAAGCTTCCACCGCACCCTGCACTGAACCTCGAGAAGGGCTTGCCGGAGCCACCGCCGAAGACCTGCCAAGACCACACCTTCCCCCCCGCCACCACGGCCGGCCAGAGAAGACGAAGCACGACGAGGTTGAAACAGAGTGCGCCGACGAAGATCCACCAGCCAACACCTCCACGGTGAGCCAGAGGAACGCGAAGAAACGCACCAAAAGACGACGGAGACCTCCGAGATTCCAGAGAAGCCTCTCCTGTACACGCGGAGGAGCTAGCCAGCGCCGGGCGCCAGCTCCCTCCCCGCAGCACCCCCAGCACCCCCATGGCACGGCCAGGAGGAGCCACACCAAGGCGAAGGAGGGGCGAGGGACAAAAGCTCCAGAAGCCAGCCGCCACCTCCGCCGCGACGACCAACTTCAGAGCACAAACCCTCACCGGATCCACAGATCCGGGAGGAGACCACGCCGGAGAACCGCCAGCACCGCTCCACAGAGCGCCGCCGAGGTGGAGATCGGACTCCAACACACTTATTCCACGCCGCCGCCACCATCCCCACCGAAGCCGCGCCGACGGGAGACCAACCCCTAAACCTACTATTTACAGGCCTCGGGCACAGATCGGAGGTTCCTCCACTCTCCCACCGCCGCACGGGCGGCCGGAGAGGGAGGGAACCGCCGATCCAGCCGTCGGCGGCGCGCAGGAACTGGGGACTCTCCCTCTCGCCTTTCGCCTCTCTTCACTGTAGACGGGAGGGGAAAGGGGAGCGGCTTTAGTCTGTGGCTACGCGCACTCGTGGTCCTTATTATTACCAGGAGGATCTTTATTCGATCCATTTCAGATTGTGAGCCTGTGAGGTAGCGTAGCTGTAAAGTTTCCACCACCTCCTCTGGTAAGACTATTTGGGCTCTCAAGTCTGTGATTTGTGCTATTCGAAGTGCAACAGCATCTCTTGCCGAACAACTCCTAAACTTTTTTTGAAGCTAACAACTCCTAACCATTAGTATAGTAGTAGTACGTTGCACGCCATGATTATCGATCGTCCCAACTACCGTCAGTGTCCTGCTTTGTTATTTCCCCTGGGTCACCCTGCAAGTGTAAAAGGAACATCGCACTTGAGCTGCTACTAATACTGGTGGCGGCAGTATAATGTTGAGGGGACGGCGGCTTTAGACGAAATAGGAGAACTAGAGGGAGAGAATCGTCCGTGAGTTAAGCTAAAGCCGAAGTTACATGCGTCACCATTTCCAAATGGAAAAGGTTCAAAACTAACCTTGAACTTGTAGAAGAAAACTAAATCAAAACCTAAATTTTGAATCCCGGAAATTGGCACTCTGAACTATCAAATTCTGGTCTTTTTTCAACCTTGGACCTGTTTGGCGCGTGAAAACTAATAATTCGTAAATTGATTAATTTGTTGCCTTCGCTGGCAAAGAAGACCCACTTGCGATATACATTTTCCACATCAGATCTCTCTCCCGAGTCAATCTCTCTCAAATCCGAAGGCGTTGACGACGCCCAGGAAGAAGGCCTGCAGCATCAACTCGACGAGGGAGGGCCTTAGCCACGCAATATCACCGACGGATACTCCAATCTCAAGCGGTGGCATCCCCCGTCTCACGCAGTTGCGGGGACACATGCCCAGCCATGACCCCCAAGAACCCGGCTTTGGGTGAGTCCTCTTGTCGCGAGCTCCTGAGCTCGCCTGACTCATCAGGGGCACCTGAAGAGGACAAAGGCGAGGAGATCAACGTGCAAGGCGGCGTCGCTCTGCCGGAGACGGGGAATATGACGGCGTTTTGGAGATTTACTCCTCAAATTCGACCGGGAGCAACTCTGGTGAGACAAAGGGAGAGAGGGAAACCTCAGAGACATACTGGTCGGGGAGGGAACTCGCCGGAGGTGGCGAAAATCATGATGGCGCTCTGATAGTGTGCACATCGGCACCGTTCCTGTGCGTGGGGAAGAATTTTCGGCGGCCCTACTCCAGCCCGCCGCCTCCAACTTGCTCCTACCCACCACGCTCTTCTCCATTGCCTCCTGCCCAAAGCCGTCCCAACCAACCTCCGTCGCCACGGAAGCCGCTTCCGCCTACGGCATGCTCCTCTTACTCTTGCCCGACGCAGCCGACGTCAGACGGTGGACTAGGGGAGGGCTGTGTGAGCGATGTGGACTAGGAACACGGAGGCGGTGGGCCATGTGTTGTAGCGATCTAGGCGAGACTTCGTCCACGGCGAGGATGCCGACATAGAACTGCTCATCATGTGCTGATGGACCACTTAAGTTCTGAAGTTGTGCCCGTTTAGTTAGCAAGACAATTGGTATTACTAGTCGGATTTTTTCCCCTAGTGTCTCATCCAGGTCCAGGGTTACAAATATACCAGGATTAATTTGATAGTTCAAAGTGTCAATTTTCGAGATTCAAAGTTGATGGCTCGATTTAGTTTCCCCTAGGTCACATCCTGCGAGTGTAACGAAATAGGTACTATTTCATTAGTGGAATACCCATCTCCCTCATGTCATGTGAAGCATGGACTGAAATTGTTGGATAAGTGGATTTGCAGTACTCAATAATCAGAAACATCGCACTAGAGCTGCTACTGATACTACTGGCGGCAGTATACTGTTAGAAGGGACGGCAGCTTTAGATGAAATAGGAGAACTACTAGAGGGATCGACTTGTTTGTGAGTTTTTTTTTTTTGAGAAACACAGTACAGACGCAGACGCTCACAAACACGCACGTACAGACACCCCTATGAACGCATGCACGCAAACCCTACCCCTATGAGCACCTCCGAGAGACTGGTCCGGCAGATCTTGAGGTTGACGAAGTCACCACGGGCGCCTCGCTGTTGACGGGCACGTCACCTACCACTGAAAGCATAGCGCCGGTTAAATCCTGGAAAATCCAGGAAAATGCGATCACCCATGCCAAGTCTGGGAAGCTAATAAATAAAGCAGAATTTTGCACGCGTCACCATTATTTCCAGATCAAAGCACCGGCCGTGTAGGAAGGATTATTCGAGAGCCTCTGGAACAGTTGACGCCGTCAGAACGCGCAGATCACTCTCACTGGACCAGTTCCTACTGATCCTTCCAATGGAAACGAGGTTGCATTGGACTGACCGGAGAATGTCCAGTCCAGATCACTCTCACCGGACTGATTCGGTGATTCCTATGCCTCTTCTCCAATGGAAACGAACGAGTTCGCCCGGTGTGCTCGTCCTTTCCACCCTCCTTCGCCTCTTCTTTTCGAGCCCGCTCGAACTTTCCGGTGGTCTCCAGTAGTACGTACGTATGGCTGCGGAACCGGTTTTCGTCGGGAGGAATATTACTACGGTCGAGGATCGTCGTTACCGTGACGGCGTACATACATACAAGTAGCCGGTCCGAATCCAAGGCTGCCTGTGTGGTTTTCCGTTGGTCCACACCTTGAATGCTGGAGCCGTACGCTGACGGCGACTACTCGATGCCTGGGAGACACTTGTGTGTTGTGTGTGTCCCAGCTCACAGAGCAGAGGCCACTCGATGCTCCGCCAGTTGCTTGCTCGCCCGGACGACCGGCCGGACCCCCGGCGTCGGCCCGTCCAAGCAAGCCAACTTGGATGGATATAATGCTTCTTGCATGCTCATTAATAGTATAGTATAGTACACTAATGGAGATTTTCTTCCACGGACGTGATGCTTCCACGGCAAGGGAGGCCGGAGGGGCCAGCCAGCAGTCCACTTGAACCAATCTAGAAATTTGAAAGAGTCGTCGGATCAACCAGGGCCGACGGGATCGGACGGCTCCGAAATGGTCACGTCACTGCGATCCAACACGGGTTTGAACTTTGAAACTTCCTGAACACTCTGCCGATTTTGCGTGCCGACGTTGAGACTGCTCGCCAGGTAACGAGAAAAAGTTTACTGACGGCGCGCTAGACGGCGTCAGTGTTTGTGTGCGTCTCCAGCCCAGTGTTGTTGGGACTTGGAATGGGTCCCGTCTGGGACAGACAGACCCATACTACCTGATCGATCGATCGACCCGGTCGTGCCAGGCTGTATAACAAAAGGCTTCCCCGTCGGTCATTACCGTCAACAGCGGTAATGCGTTTTACACTGTTTCCGCATTCAGCGTCTCGCGTTGCACCGTACACGTACACAGCATGTGCGGTGCAGATACCGAACTGTGGTGGTATACATACCGGAAGAGGCATGCAGTGAGCAGTGACAGGTGCATGGGCGCTGTACGTTCACGTCCTAGCACTGTAGTAGTGGAAGAAGCAGAGACACTGACGAGAACAGCACACGCCATGCACCAAAAGAAATCCACGCTGAATGGATTCCTTGGCTCGTTGAATATGAGAGAGCTCCAAATTATATATGCATTCACCTCCCCGTCCCCTGCATCCGGGCATGCATTTGGTCGATCGCCTGCACATGGAAAAGAAGCAAGAAACTTGTCAAAAAAAATGAAACAAAGAAGAAACTCGCCGGTGCCTGTAGCTCCTTTTCTTTTCTGCCGGTGAAACCTACCAATCGCCCTAAAGGAATGTGGCCGTTTCCAAGGCACTCTTTTCTCTATGCATGTATAGTGGGAATCTGTGATCACCATTTTATTAGTCCCAGGATTAATCACTTGTAGTAGTAAACTCGCTCGATATAGACAAATCACGTCGGCAGCCCAACTGGAGGAAGGCGTCGACCACAAGCTAACAGCATCTCTAGCAGAACCCGCAAAAGGCGAATCCGCAAAACTGTTTTGCAGGTCACGCAACGCGCGTTTTTGGCTCAAAACGAGGCGCGCGGAGCAGCACCCGTAAAGCCGACCCTTAAAACAGAAATAATAAATAAATAAGAGCTAAATTATAAATATTCTTATTACAACAACGGTACATTATGCATCCTCGTCAATAGTTTATTACAATAAAAGTTCGAATCACACGAATTGAACAATAATTCAATACAAGATGTTGTAGAATAACAATATTGTTTGAATCAAACATGGTTCAAATGATTTTTTTAAAATGGCTACTGCCCATGCCGCTGCCAGGCGTGTTCAACTAGGTCTAGCTAGAACTTGGTGTGTGCGTCCGCATCCTCTATCTCACGGTAAGTCTGAAGAAAAGATTGGATGCGATCTGGGTTTCTAGCTGGCTTCACACGGCTACCAACATTGTCATAGGACAACTCCAAGTCCAAGTCCCTTTCATCCTCTATGATCATGTTGTGAAGAATCACACAACAAGTCATGATGTTTTTGAGAGTTTTCTTGTCCCAAAAACGAGCGGGGCCACGAACTATGGCAAACCTAGATTGCAAGACACCAAATGCCCTCTCTATATCCTTTCGGCATGCCTCTTGAGCCCTTGCAAATTCAACTTCCTTGTTGCCTCTTGGATTTGAGATGGTCTTCACGAATGTAGTCCAAGTTGGGTAAATACCATCGCAAGATAGTACCCCTTTGTGTACTTATGCCCATTAACAGTTAAGTTGCAAGCCGGAGCATCACCACTAGCTAGCCTACGTAGTAGATGAGACCTTTGCAACACATTGATATCATTCAATGTTCCCGGCAAACCAAAGAAGCAATGCCAAATCCATAGATCCTCAGAGCAACGCCTCAAGCACAATTGTTGCATCGCCTCTCCTGCCACAATATTGTCCATGCCATGCCTTTGGGAAGTTTTTCCAAGTCCAGTGCATACAGTCTATACTACCTAGCATGCCCGGCCAACCTCGCGCCTCATTCATCGCCATCAGCCTGACTGTATCTTTTTCATTTGGTGCCCGAAGATAAATCTTCCCATACAGTTTTATTATCGTTTTGGCAAACATACGAACGAACTCGATCGTAGTATCTTCACCAATACGAAGATACTCATCGGCATAGTCAGCCGGGACGCCATAGGCAATGACTCTCATTGCGGCGGAGATCTTCTGGTATGCGTTGAATCCCATCAAATCCGCGGCATTCCTTCGATGGGTAAAATAGCGACAATTCGCCTCGCAAGCTTCTACTATCTTCACGAAAAGAGAGCGGCGCATACGATACCTTCTCCGGAAGATGTGAGCCGGGTACGTCGGTATGTCGGCGAAGTAATCACGCATGAGCAGCTGGTTGCCGTAGAAGCGGTTTCGTGGTATGCAAAGGCGGCCAACCTTGGATCCTTGCCGCTGCTTTGCATACCGGTCCTCGAACTCCTTGACGGCAAGGACGGCGACCACCATTTGCTGCCGTCGGCCTTCAAACAGCGTCTCCACGTCGGAGTCGTCGGAGGAGGACGAATCGGAGAGCAAGAACTCTTCTTCCGGGCTCAACTCCATCTGAAACGGGCACCGCATAATCACTACATGCTACTCAGTCCGAAAACAAAACGAAATTGAGCGGAGATGGACGCACCGACAGATCGGCGGCGGCGGCGCAGATTTGGCCGGAAAGGGTTCTCCACGGACGGGGCGAGCCGGAAATCGGCGACAGGGTACGTCCGCGGCCGGGGCGACTCGCGTGCGGCGGGGCGCCTGCAGATGCGGCCGGGAAAAGGGGCGAATCGCAGGCGGCGGTGAGATGGGGAAGAGGGGAAAGTCGCGCGTGGTGAATACTCCCTCCCGCCAACCGTTTTCACCATATACAGGCCATATACAGGGCCCCCTCGGTTCGACGGCGAAATCAACGAATTAACCGTTCCGAGGGCCGGATTCACGGGGGCCCTCAAAAAGTTTTACGGGCCGGGGAGTTTTGAGGGTTCTGTTCTCTACGTTTTTAAGGTTTCGAATCCGTATCGGGCGGTTATTTTGCGGGTTTGGGCCTTTTGCGGGCTCTGCTAGAGATGCTCTAAGCACCGACACTAGCTTAGATATGCTACCTACTCTGCTGATAACTTAGGGCTTCTTTGATTTAAATGGATTGTGTAGAATTTTTGATGGATTTGTTTCGTTAGGATTTTTTCCTAATAATTAAGGTCATTTGGTTCAAAGGATTACAATCCTTTGGAATTTCTACAAAGGATTCCTTCTACAAAGGATTCCTTTGCACACTACTTTGAAACAAGGGAAAATTTCCTCCACTTCAACCTCTTTTTATAATTCCTTTAACTTTTTTTGAAAAAATGTTTTTCAAAATGTCAAAAAACCAAATAATTTTTTTGGATATACTAGAGGACATTTTATGATAGCACAAAAAGTTTCGTGAAGAAAAGATATTTTTTGTGAACTTTGCGAAAAAGACAAATCCGGGGTTTCAAAATGACTTTGTACGTGATTGTTTTTTGTCTTTTTTGTACAAGTCACAAAAAATGTTTTTTCTTTGCAAATTTTTTGTACTAACATAAAATGTCATGATGTATATCCCGAATTTTGTTTGGAATTTTTGACATTCAAAGTAAAAATGTTTTACATAAGGGGTGCATCCGCACCCGTGACCCAAAACGCCATGTCCACATGCCATTCCAATCCTACGTTATTCCTATTATTACGTTCTAAAACTCCTGCGAATCAAAGGAGCCCTACCAGGCGAAAACACCAGACGATTGGACTCGTGAAAGTTTGAAATAAAGGCAGGGAATAACACACTACCTGGACGCCATCTCTTTCACGCATGTTTTCGAAATTATCGACTGCTTGTTTTGGACCGTACGATTGTACGGTACAAGACTTGTTGCATTCTACTGTGCTCATTTTGCCTACGAGCGGATTTATGGTGTGATGGGAGAGATGGACATTCGAAAATCATTTTGTCGTAAATGTTTTGGGTCCCCGAATTCTTGTTTAACCATATTCGATATTATTTTGCGAAAAAATACAGAGTTGCTTTGACTATATGAGAATCTCTCCTGATTTTAGAATAATTGCGGATAACGTGTTAAAAGTAAAACCCAACAGATTACTAGAAACACTAACATGTTTGCCATGTTGGCAAGTGAGCAAGTGGTAAAGTATTGGTGTGCCTAGCATTTTGGCCTGCAGTCCGCTTGGTCATGACTTTGGAACGTGAACCAGACATGGGCCTACCCACTGGGACATCGGAGCCGATACTGCAGAACAGGAACGGGGATGTTGACTGCTCGACCAAAAGTAGAGTAATGAGCGGGCCCACGTACCTGGATCCACCGGTCAGTGGCACATCTCTCTGACGGGTTCCGTTTGCTTTTGGTAGTGAACTGCTGGTCAAGCAATTTGGCGCCGAACATTCGTATTTGTTGGTTCGCACGGGTCAATCTTGGTGTATCGTATATTTGTCGTGGATTTTGTGTTTCAGGCTCTCTTGTGGACATGAGCCAGTATTGCATACGTCCGTGTGCACAAGGAGAACAACGCGAATATCAAAATTTCGATCACTTGCTGTAAAAAAATCACATAATCCCTCCGTTTAGAAAATGATGTCTTAGATTTGTCTAAATTCAGATGTATGTAGACATGTTTTAGTATACATACATCCGAATTTAGATATATGGAAGACATCCTTTTTCGAACGGAGGGAGTACAAATTAATAAGAGCATCTGTCGGTGCTCCCAATAACCGGTCTAATGACTGTAGCGGATGATCATTATTGGTGGCTCCGGCACACAATGTCAAATTTTTTAGCCGGCTGCACCAACGGCAACTCAAGTAGGCCCTCCAATCGATTTTTTACCCTATTTTATTGACAAATGCAATCACATTTTACCTTAATACAACCATATTGCATAGTTTTAAAGTATAAATTAGTCCTACAATAATTGAAACATAGAAATAATTCATTTATACAATAATTTAGATAATTGAAATCCGCGAAATTCAATTAGACAAGACCCGGTTTTTATTTCCTTTGAGCACCCACAAATGTGTAACTAGATCACTTTGCAGTCGGTTATGATCTGTTAGTCACGGATTTTCGCATGCATGGCGAGGAAATCAGGAAACTCAACGGCACCCATGGCCACTGATGATCCCTAAGCAAGTCTTGATGCCTGCACAAATAAACGGGATATAGGTTGAGACTCCAAGTGCAGAGTGTATAGTAAGTGGAAGACAGTTTTCCCCACGAGGGGTGACTCGAGGGTTTAATATCGAACTCTCGGGGAATCTGAAGTGGTAGATTTATCTTCTTATCCTTCTTTTGGTTACCTACAAAACAGGGTTAGATGTTTTGGTCCTCAACCTCACCTGTGGTTGTCAAGCACAAGGTGTAAGAATGATATCAGGATAGTTATGCAATGCAAACAAGAAATAAATATGCAATGATGGTGGATGCAATGATAAATGATATTTTTGGGTTTTTGAATGGTGTATGCAAGATGAAAAGTATTTTTGTATTTTCGAATTTAATGATGGCTGAAAATAGAAAAGTGGTATATGGTGTTGGAAAGGTATTTCTTATGATTAAAAATGGACTGGGGTTCATGGTTTCACAAATGCACTCTCTCTTTATAAAGTGGTAGACAATGAAACACACAAAGTTAACATATGAGATTGCAACACAATGTTTGATAACAAGTTACTTAGATATATGGGCATCACGTCCTAACATAGAGGTCTTTTGGTTATTAACCTCTCTTATACTCCACCAAGATGCGAACTAAATCATAACACCTCAGTAATTAAGATAACTCAGAGTATAGCATTAAGTATCATAACATGAAGTGAAAATAAGAACATGCTAGATCTAGTCATGGAGTAGTGGCAATGGTCACGCCCACATCCCCGGTAGCATGGTATTTTATTTTATCCCTAGTGAGGTAACAAAGTAAGGTAAAGATACCAAAGTGGATCGCAGAACTTTCTCTCACGTTCACTGCACTAGCCACCCCCGTTACTCCAACTAATGCACATGTTCCCCCACACACGCTCTCATAAACATGCTTGATCAAAACAAGTAGACAAGAACGGGGTACATAATATGCATCTATACTCATAACTGAAACAAACATTGTAATCTCAAACATATATTAACTCATAAAGATCCACCACAAAGATATTACAACGGTGACCGTAATCATGTTCAGCAGCTCATACGGTGCTAATTAGTGAAGCTCAAGAGAGGAGAGATACATAAGTTACTTCCACAAACCCATAGTCCAGAGGTGGACTACTCCCTCTTCATCATGGAGACGGTGGAGAAGTCGATGGAGAAGATGGAGACCACGCCGGCAGCGCCCCGCCGGAGTTTTTCCCCTCCAATCTGCAGCTCCTGATCTCCGTTTCGGTGTTTCTGTGTTTTTTGCGGCGCCTCTTCCAGAGAACGTCAGGGGACCTTTTTTATAGGCGTTTTTAGGTCAAGACGATGTCGGTGGAGAAGAGATCGAAGGCAACGGAGCCACGAGGCCCAAACGGTGGGTCCCACGCGGCCCATGTACCTGGCCGCGTGGGCCATGCTCGTTTGGCCCTCGGGCCTCCGTTTGCTCGCTTCCTTTTTCCGTAGTCCTTCTTCCTTCCAAATATTGACGCCCGTAAATTTCCATTTGATTTCGTTGACGTTTGGGTCCCTGAAACATTAAAATAAGAAAACGGGGTTTTCTGCCTGCGCAGGGTTAATTCCATAAAAATAGGAAATCATTAAGATATTTCCAAAATCATGATAAAACATTGATATAACCCTTATATGATGCAAATATGATTGGAATATAAGCAATTAAAGTGCAAAGTTCATGTATGCATTTTACATGCATCAGCCACCATCGGCAAGAGGGCCTTGCATTTCATAGGCCTGATCGACAATCACTTGAGATGTGCTCTCTCTCTCTCTCTCTCGATGGTCATTTTTTCATGCTCACACAAATCATTTATGGCCTCCACATCTGATCTTTCATTCTAGTAAGAGTAGAGAATCGGACAATATAGTAAAATGATGTTGGAGCACACAAAATGCCCGCTTGACATCCTTCCTACGCCTACCTTAGCATGAAACAAACCAAGATATTTATGACCTAAAGATTGTCTACCTCCGCAAATCGACCATTCTGGATATATGCTATCGGCTAGGTAGTATCCCTTGTTGTATGGGTGGCCATTGGTTTCATAGTTGCACGTCGGAGCGTGGTTGCAAAGTCTGTAGAACGTTGTTGCGATGCCATTGTGAGATCCCACCATGCCAAACAAAGCGTGCCAGATCCACAGGCCATCTGACATAGTTTTAAGGACCACACTACATTCTCAAGTATGAAATTTGCACAACCGTTGCTAGACGAATGGAAAATTGTATAAGCCCAAATGCATGCAATCGATGCTTCCAACATCTTGGGAAATCCTCTCGCCGTGTTTTGTGCTAGGCTATGAGATGTGTCTAATTCATTTGGTGCTCTCAAATAGATTGGTCCAAACAATTCCACATTGGCTTAAAAAATATGTATGTGATGTCAATACATGTGGACTCCGTCATGCGCATGTAGTCATCTTGTGTATCTGCAGGAGCTCTATCTTGCAAAACATGTCATGGAGTGGTCATATCGTTCCGGAAGAACAACACCCATGGTCAAAGTTTCCTAATTCTTTGGGAAAGAGTAGCCAATTTCAATAGCTTCGGGCCCAACAACGGTCATGTCGTTTGAAAGCTCTACGAATCTCGACATGACTAAGTTGCAATACATGCAAGAGAGGCCACAACCTGTTATGACAATGTTTAACCAAATTATACCAATCATACTGTAATTATGACGATGTTCAACGAAAATGTACCGGGCATCCTGTAATCTATATCCTTGGAGATTTCCAGCGAATATGTTGTATAAAATTGATCCTAGCAAAGGAAGCAATCAAGATTCACCAATGACCTGAGGGAGTTCACCTCTCTTTATAGGACATATTGTCCTATATTTTAGATGATTCATGAAACCACCAAACTATTATAACAACTATATATAGTCTTCTAGCTCTTTCCAATGGACGTCTTATAGGACAGCTTTTCCTTAATATGATTCTTGAAACCACCAACACTACTATAACAACTATCTCTAGTCGGCTAGGTCCAAGCCATGCTTCTCCCACATCATTTTGAGCAGTTGACATCCATAGGTCAATCCCACTTCATGCGAACAAAGATGCTTACATTTTAGTACATAATATATCATTTATGCAGAATATATCTCATATCATGCCCTGTTCAAAATATCTTCCGATATTCCGATAGCCTTCTTGTTTAGTTCCTATTTGAGTGGTGAGAATTCAAATAGTCACGAAGAAGACAACAAGAACTAGAATGTGGTATCCCGAATATCTATACTGAAATAAATAGAATGTGTAGCAGAAACTTAAAATATGCAAGAAAAAAAGATTAAATCTTCGCATAAATATTTTTTGTGCCACGCAAAAAGGAACACCATGAATTTTCCCGTAGGGATTTTTTTCTAGAAAAAATTAGCCTATTTGATTACATGATGATTCTAAAAAGATTAAAGATTGCACGATCCATGAAAGATGTCGTATGGAAAGAATTCTTACAAGATCGCATCCTCAAATTAACCGAATAACACTTTTAGAAGATCTCCTAGAGATTTAATCCTCGGAAACAATTTATTTTTCGAATCAGGGACATGATTGTTCCATTTGTGCCATACGTGTGAGATGTCCAGATTACGCTATTGTACCCGTGGAAACTTTTGTGGTTGACTTTGCAATGGGTGGCGTGGCCACGCACAAGTGGAGTATGAAAGCGGAATCCTGGCACGTATAAAGCGCCACTAGTATGAACACATATAGGACAACGGGAATGGGGTTTAGGAGGAGGAGAGAGAGGGGTGGGAACGGGGTTGGTTGGGTGGATATTTCGATCGGTTTCCTAACAAACTCCAAACGCTCCCAAAACAAGCAACCATCCAGTCGAAAGGGGTAAAGAGAAGAGATCGCATACGATTTGATCATTCAGAGGAGATATCTGTTTTGCGGAATGGCACTGAGTTATCTTCTCCCGATTTAAACAAGTGTCACGTTATTCGGCAGGCAGGGGCATCTTGTGGGCGGGGGCCAGGATTAAACTCGTGTGGCCCGGTGACTGGCGACGTCGCCCGGCCCTGGTCTACCTAAATTCCGAGAGCGACCTTCGCAACAAGCCCCCCGCCTCCCTCCACCGATCTTATTTTCAACGGATTATCTATTTTCAACTATTTTCAAATACGGAACATTATACTCTACCCCTAATTACGTACTAAAATACTCAAATTCGCGCCATCTGTTCATTCCTTTAGCCGAACGGAAAGAGATGGCGACTTCTAGAAATCACAGCCCGGTCCCACTGTTGCATGCACATGGATCTTTGCCATGCCTGCCCGGCCCCACCGTCGATCATCACCCCTGCTGCCTGTCTCGTTCAAAATTCACGCGCTGCTGTGCCGCGAAACAGTTTTCGTGATGAAAACCGAAGGAAACGAAACCCATCGGTGGCGTCCACCGTCGGCGTAGCGCGTGTCGGAGCCGGAGCGAGCCAGCCGTGCCCGTCGAGGAGGTCATCCGTGGGGAGGATTGCGTGACGCAGCGCACCATTCGTTCCTTCACCACGCGCATTTATATTTTCGCACCAAAGCCGCGCGGGCCCCGCAGGTATGGTCCACCAGATTACCGTGGTGGTGGCCCACGGTGTCAGCGTGAGTGCCGCCGTATCGGTGTCGAGGCAGAGCGGGGGAAGAAAAGGAAGGCGTTTTATTAGGAGAAGCAATTGAATGGAATGAATGGCACCCGTTTATAGCTGTATCCGTAGCTCTAGTACCCATAGCGTTACCCAGCATTTCCTTGGACCGCTAGTATTCCATTCCTCTCTACCACACCTCTCTCTCCTCCTCCTCCAGCTGCTGCGTGTTGTGCCGCCGGCATGGAGCCAGGCGGGCCGTGGCGCGATCCGCGCCAGGGCTACCTGTACGGGCTCGGATCGCCGATGCAGCAGATGCCGCCGCAGCAGCCGGCCTCCGCCGCCGTCGGCGGGGTGCTCAAGCGGAGCCTCGGCGAGATTGAGAGGTGGCAGCACCAGCGGCAGGTGGCCATGCAGCAGGAGCTCTACATGCGCGCCGTCAGGCAGCGCACCGCCACGCCGCTCGCCTCCGTCGACGTCGCCGCGCTGCTAGCCGGCCCGTCCCGCCACCACCAGCAGCAGCCCCTGATTTTCTCCGGATCGAGCCTCGGCAGCCTCGCGTCGCCGTCGTCCACGCTCTCGTCCCTCACGACCGCGTCCAGGGCGGCCGTGCCGCTGATTCAGCAGCACGTGCATCGGCAGGCGCAGTTCGTGCCGCCGCCGTCCGTGCAGGCGCATGCGTACGGGGTGGCGAGGACGCCGCCGCCGCCGGCTCCATCACCGGCAGCGACTACCGATCTGTCCATATTACAGGAGCTGGAGAAGCAGCTGCTGGACGACGACGACGAGGAGGCGGAGCCCGCGATGAGCGGGACGGGCTCCACGCTCACCAGCTCCGAGTGGGAGGACACGATACAGCGCCTCAACTCCATCACCGCCGCTCCTCCGTTGGCGCCTGCGGCGGCGACTCCAAACAGCAACTACACCGCGGGGATGACGCGGTCGCCCTCGAATTCCTCCACCTCCACGGCCTCTTCCTCGGCGTCCTGCTCGCCGCCGATCTCGGCAACGACATCCCGCCAATTGCTCTCCGAAGCAGCGGTCGCCATCGCCGACGGCAACCTCGAAGCGGCGGCCGCTAACCTGGCAACCCTTAAGCGCGCCGTTAACCCGCGCGGCGACGCGGAGCAGCGGCTGGCGGCCATGATGGTGGCCGCCCTGTCCTCGCGCATTGCGCCCAGTGCCTATGTCTCGTCGCAGCACCTCGCCGACCTGTGCGGCGCCGAGCACCGTACCGGGTGCCAGTTCCTCCACGACATCTCGCCCTGCTTCCGCCTCGCCCTCGACGCCGCGAACCTCGCCATCGTCGAGGCCGTCGCCGGCCACCGCGCCGTACACCTCGTCGACTTCGACATCAGCGGCCCGCAGCACGCGGCCCTCATCCAGTGCCTCGCTGACCGGCGCGTGCCGGGACGTCGCTCAAGGTTACCGCCGTCACCGATCCAACCTCGCCGTTCACGCAGTCCTGACGACAACGCTCTCCGCCGTCGGGGACCGGCTGAGGAAGCTCGCGGAGCGAGCTGGCATAGAGTACCGCTTCAGAGTGGTCAGCTGCAGAGCGGCAGAGATTGACGCGTCCAAGCTGGGATGCGAGCCCGGGGAGGCGCTGGCCGTCAACCTCGCCTTCGCTGTGTCACACGTGCCCGACGAGAGCGTGTCGCCGGCGAACCCCCGCGACGAGCTGCTCCGCCGGGTTCGAGCGCTCGGCCCGCAGATCGTGACCCTCGTGGAGCAGGAACTGAACTCGAACACCGCCCCGCTGGCCACACGCTTCTCGGACGCGTGCGCGCACTACGGAGCCATCCTCGACTCGCTGGACGCGACGGCTGGCCGGGAGAGCGCCGACAAGGCGCGGGCGGAGGAGGCGGTGGCGAAGATGGCGGCCAACGTGGTGGGCCGGGAGGGCGCCGACCGGCTGCAGCGGTCCGAGGTGTTCGGCAAATGGCGCGCACGGTTCGGCATGGCCGGGTTCCGGCCGGTGGCGCTGGCCACGGGCATTGCCGACCAGGTCATGGCACGCGTCGGCGCCTTCTCCCCGCCGGGCCTCGTCGTGAACCCGGAGAACGGCGTGCTCCGGCTCGGATGGATGGGGCGCGTGGTCACCGTCGCCTCCGCCTGGCGCTAATCAATCAATCAATCCGGTGAGGTCGCGCCATCCATCATCGCGGTCACAGGACAATTGCTTAATTTAATTAGCGCCCTTTTTTATCCTTGTGATTGGTAATGTGTGATGAGATTGTTCTTGATCTGGTGAAGATTAGTTGTAGCGACTCATAATCCTCCGCCGTAGCTAATATATGGAAAGAGTAAATTACTTTTACGCATCCATGCAAGTGATGGTTGTTTGCGTGACTTGTTTTGTTTGCTTGCCGAAGATGTAGATAGGCATTTGCTGATCCACCGTGATTGTGGTTATATACACTTGTATTGTACAGTAGCAGTACTGCCCAAGTAGTGGGCGCAAACGTGCATCCGGGCCTACTGCCTTTCCTGTCGATTATTAATGTTTGTTTGTTTCTCACGTCGGCTGAGGGATGAGGTCTTCTTCTTTCCTCTGACATGCTGCAACTACGTCGTACTACTGCTGTAGTGAGTTCGTTGGTCATGCTATTGCTTCTAGTAGTAGGAAAATTGCAACTTGTAGGTTTGGAACTGGTGGCGGTTTTGTGGTTCTTTGAATATTGATTGCTTCTTGCCCCTTGCACGACCCATGGAATTGTTTCGGTTAAACATTGATCTCTTTTGGAAAATAAAAAATGTCGACTGGATGAGAGGAGATGTACACGAAATGATATGCTAATGTAATGTGTTGGCAGTTGGCACTCACGAAATGTGCTTCTACTGCTGGCTGATCGTCTTCGATTTGGCTTAGATACGTCTGTCAATATGGTGTGCTCCGTCGGCAGCTTGCTTGGGTTGCGTTCGTGGAGACGGAAGGGGCCCGAGTCTTCGTTGGTAGTGGAATGAGGCATTGTCTCTGCTTATTGTGCTTCAAGCTTAGAGCATCTCCACCGCGTGCCCAACTGCGCTCCCAATATGGCTATTGGGCGCGCCGGCACAAAATCGGCCCCCAGCTCCGTGCCCAATAGCGCAAAAGTTACCGGCACGTCCCAATAGAGCGTCCGATACCCCCGCTTCGCGTCCAGATTTTAGGGACGCAACCGGAAGCGGCGGCAACGCGCACCTCGTCGATTTCTAACAGGCAGGCCCGACGCGTCAGTGTGACGGGAGCGGTCAGTGCACTTAATTGCGGCCGCTGAGCGTTTCCTGACGCGTGCGACGCGTCACGCCTCGTCTTCCCGACGCGCGTCGCCGGAGTTACGACGCCTCGGGAACCGACGCCGAAGTAATGGCGAAGTTTCCCGCGCCACGTTCCCGCCATTCGTCTCCCACGGCCGTCTATAAAAGAAGGCACGACGCCGCTCGCCGTTTTTCACCGTCGCTCTCCTCCTCTCTTCTCCCCCCTTTCTCCACAAATCCACCGGCGATGGCGCACAACGACGCAGCGGGAGGTAGTGGCGGCGGCGCGACGAAGAGCTGCCTCCGGAAGGAGGAGGCAGCGTTTTTCCACCGGCATCGCATCCCCGTGCCGCCAGGGATGCGCCTCCCCAGCAGCCGCGCCGACAACACCAATGGGTGGACGCTGTCGGCACTGGGGTACGTCATCCCTCCGCTGCCGGAGGGCGAGCGCCTCCTGCAGCTCATTCGGCTGCGCCGCCGCCAGCTGACGCCGGAGCGGCAGGCCGACCCGGAGTACGCGGAGAACAGCCAGTACTGGCCCGCACTCCTCGCCTCTCAGCGTCAGTCGGCGATCGACGACCACCGCGGCCCCGTGCGCCCGGCTGGCAACAACAGCGAGTGGCGCCGCCGCTGGTGGGAGGGACGTAACTTCCACGCCTTGATGTAGGAGTTCGGGTACGCCGCGGCGGGCGGGCACTCCCGCGACAGGTGGGAGCTGCCGCCGACCTCCTCCTACTCGCGCAGTTCGTCGTTGAGCACGCGCTCGATGCCGCTGACGACGCCGCGCTTCGTCAAGATAAAGACGGAGCCCACGCCACCGCCAAGGGGCGGCCTGAAGATCAAGGACAAGCCAGGATGGTCAGCGACTTCGGCCCGCCGACGCCCCTTGTGAAGGTGAAGGCCGAGCCGGGGACAGCGACGTTGTCCCGTGGCAAGAAGCGCGCTTCCATGCTGCCGCCGCTGACGGACGAGGAGGTTGAGGCTCAGTTTCAGAGGGACCTCGCCATCGCCCAGAAGCTGTCGTTCGACATGATCCAGCCGGCGACGCGGGAGTTCGCCGAGCACTGGTCGTGCGTCGAGCACAACAACATCGACCTCGACGCCGAGGTCCAGATTGCCGCCGCGACAGCGTCACCCCCGGTGAAGGAGGAAGTGAAGGAGGAGGAGCCGGCCGAAGCGCCTCCGCAGCAGGAGACCGGCGCGTGGAACGTCGACGACGTGGTGGCGGCGCACGACTGGGACCAGTTCTATGGCTACTGGACGGGCAATTAGACTAGGTTTTAGTTTAAATTTCATCGAATTTTGTATAAACTATCGAATTTGAATGATAAATGTTAAGTTTCAATGAATTCCGACGTCTTTTTTTCTTCTTCTGAAAAACCTATTGAGAGCGACCGGTGGGGCACGGCGCTCCCAATAGCCGGCAATGGTTGCCGGCGCGCCCAATAACATTTGTCCGACAACTTTGCCGGACGCTCTCTTGCTCGCGTCGGTGGAGATGCTCTTACGGCAGCATGGATACGTGTAATTCGCCTGGAAGGTGATGGAAATTCTCCGCGTTGCTTCTTGCTGTTTACTAGCCGGTGTCGACCATTTAGCTCCAGGATTAGGTTGCCAGTAGGTGTTCTGTCGTCAGAGGAGCTACTTCTTTTTTGGTTGCTTGAAAGATCTACCGACTAGCTTCATGCTCGCAGAAGTGAGGGCGTTGGCAACACAAAAACTGTTAGCAATAGTGTTTGGTCCTTGCTTTCAACAGACGTCCTGAATCAAAAAATATCTCGACAAAGACATCTGTTGCTACTATACAGAACTGCAAGTCTGCAACCAGAAATTGTATGGCACGCGTGCGTGCTTTTGCTAGATCTACTGCTATAGTCTCGTCATGGGACTTACGGTACAGCTTAAAGACGTCGGGCAGGTACGTACGTTCGATTGGATTTTCGTAGGATCTGTATCACGGCAGCCAGAACCACTTGCTTGACAAAGATGCACGGCGGTTCTTTTCAATTAGTACCAGTAGTAGTCACGAAGTTTCACTGATTATTGGGACCGAGCAATATGAAATGTCCAGGCGTACTGTGGCGCCACATGCAACTAATCATTGCAGCACATTCAAATGATCCCTTAATTAATCATGGATTCATGATCATTGCTCAATGGCGCCATGGCGATCAAGAACTGTCTACTTCATTCCACCCCTTTGTTTTCCTTCCCCATCATGTATACAGGTTGCGATTCACATCATGATCGTAGCATCTTTAGCAGTGCCTTTAAAACGTTGAACCTTAAAACAGGTTTACGGTTTGCGTTTTTCGTGTTTCTGCGACACAAAACTCGCCGCGCAGAACAGAGCTCTCAAACCAAACGGCAAATTCATAGATTTTAGATTTCGCGGGAACAAACAGAGAGCATCCTTTCGATATTCTTCGCTACAGATGAATGCTCGTCGGCATTTTACACAAAATGCAAAACTAGACACTCATCATCTAACTACAGATCGCCGCCGACCTAACCCTAGAAGGCAAAATTCAGCTCACCGGACCCACGGGCGCGGCGGCGACGCAGCGGCGGAGGAGACGAGGTCGATGACCATCGCCGCGTCCTCCTGCCACTCCGCCTTCTTCTTCGTGGCGGCGTCGTCCTGCTCGAAGCCCTGGTGCAAGATGATGTCGTTGATCTCCTCGTCGCGCCTGGGTGTAGCGCTCCTCCGCCTCCCGCTCGGACCGCAGCATCGTCACCGCCACGGCCCACGGCGCGCTCGAGCTCTTCGTCGGGGACGAAATCCTCCAGCGCGAGCGACGTGCCGAAGGATGCGTCGTCGCAGTCCTCCGGCGGAGGAGCCGCTGACGCGCGGAGGAGCTGCTGGCGCCGGCGGAGGAGCTGCCCTCACCACGCAGGAGCTGCTCGCGGCGGCGGAGGACCAGCTCGCGCTCCCACCGGAGCCGGTCAAACTCATCGACCTCGCGGACGAAGAGCGACGCCAGCACTGTCAAGTTCTTCTTCGTCCACTTGTGGGCGCTCCGCTTCTGTGCGCCGTCGCTCCGGACGACCATCGCCCGGCGAGCATCGGAGTAGTCGCCGCCGAACTTGTCGTCGCCGGGGAGCTCGACGGGTTCCCTCTTCGGCGCCATCGAAGCTCTGCGGGGCCGGATCTGCAGCTGGGGCCGGCGAATCGCTCGTCGGAGGCGACGGAGAGGTAGGTGAATCGCTCGTCGGCGGCGGTAGGGAGAAAAGGATTTGGACATTCAAATGCCCTCCCAGCATGATATATGAGGTGTGGCCGCGCTGATTCATGGGCCCCCTTAAACGATTTACGGGCTCGGCCGTTTTTACGGGCGCTGTTCTAGCCCAAAAAACAGCTCCAGCCCGTAAAGCCGCCGGATTTTAGCGCAAACTCTATATATCGCCTTCTGCGAGTCCTAACTAGAGCTCGCCCGTTAGGTATCCCCGCTATTGGGGCGGCCCATTAGTACTTCAGAATAACAGAAAATAGAAGAAATTAAGTGGCGCAGCGGGGTTCGAACCCAGGTTGTCACGTACGAGAACGGGGTGCTTGGCCACTGAGCTACGCTCGCGTTCACGTCTATATAACATTTTTCGGCCTTATATCGTTTCCTCTTTTGGATTTTCGGTTTTTTGTTTTCCATTTTCTTCTTTTCTTTTTTTCTTTCTTTTTGATTATGTTTTCTTTTTCGGTTTTATTTTTTGTTTTCCTTTTTTCTTTTTATGTTTTAATTTTCGCTTATTTTGAAAATGGTTCATATTTTGGAAAATAATTATTTTTAAAAAATGGTTTCGATTTTCGAAAATAATTCTTTTTTGAAAATGGTTCCTTTTTGAAAATGATTCCGAACCGAAAAATGGTTTCTTTTTTAAAATGGTTCCGATTTTTTAAAATGGTTCTGAAGTAAAAAATGTTCCGAGTTTTAAAAATGGTTCCGATTTTTAAAATGGTTCCGAATAAAAAAATGGTTCCTATTTGAAAATGGTTCCGAATGAAAAAAATGGTTCCAATTTTTAAAAATGGTTTCGATTTTTCGAAAATGGTTCCGAACCGAAAAAATGGTTACGATTTTTGAAAATGGTTCCGAATGAAAAAAAAATGGTTCCTTTTTTAAATGGTTCCGAACCAAAAAAATGGTTCCGAATGAAAAAATGGTTCCCATTTTTGAAAATGGATCCGAACTGAAAAATGGTTCCGAATGAAAAAATTGTTCCCATTTTTCGAAAATGGTTCCGATTTTTAAAATGGTTCTGAATCGAAAAAATGGTTCCTTTTTTAAAATGGTTCTGAATGAAAAAATGGTTCCGATTTTTAAAAATGGTTCGGATTTTTGAAAATGGTTCCGAATGAGAAAAATGGTTCCTTTCTTAAAATGGTTCCGAACCGAAAAAATGTCCCATTTTTAAAAATGGTTCTGAATGAAAAAATTGTTCCTTTTTTAAAATAGTTCCGAACCAAAAATGGTTCCTTTTTGAAAATGGTTCCGAACCTGAAAAAATGGTTCCGATTTTTGAAAATGGTTCTGATTTTTAATTTTTTTCCAATTAAAAAATTGAGCTAGCCCGTGACGGGCCAAGCCCACGAGTGCAGCCTTTCGTGTACGTCCACCTACCTTCGAACGTACACGCGGTCGACATTTCATTGATTTCACCCGTTCATCGCACGAAAAAGAAGGACATGCATGCAATCTTGACAATCCGGCACACGCACGGGGATCTCAAGAAATAAGATCACCACACGTACGTACGGCTAAGCCAATCGGTCGTTGCTGATTGTCACTCACAGAGGTCGGTACTGTCTGTAGCCAGGGTCTAGCTTAGGCATTGCTGGCCACGTACAACCATCATATATCTCAACCGATATGTGTCGACTAGCTCTGGACCAGGGATAACGTACACCAACCGGGCCATTCTAGCCCCGGTCGCACGATGACACGGCTCAACGATTGGCTACTTGGGGGTTGGGAGAGACTGGCTTTCCTTCCTTGTGCCTTGACGCTTCCCTCCGAGCTGCCAACTAAGTATTCCAAGGAATCTCTGCAGACAAAAACCACCGGCTTCTTTCTCCTCGTAGCATATCGCCGTGGGTGGACACAACATGAAACTGTTTGACGCCTTCCTGGTACCAACAGCTCTCCTGTCTCTGCGTGCTACATATGGGAGACGGAACGAGCTCGACATGTCAAAATGGTATCCCAGCGATACGCTGGCTGGAAGAACGTCCTCGTTAATCTAAGCTGGAATTAGTTAATTGCCCTCGTACGTACAGTAGCTGTTGTTTGTTGTTCAGGAAGAGATGAGCAGTGTTTATCAACCAAGTCACTGTTTACAGCAGTGTTAGCAGTGCCGCATGAAGAAGACATAACAGGTTGAGCAAAAGATGAATGATGAACTGGTTAAAAAGGAGTGTTCCCGCTCGGTCCACGTGACTGTCAATAGATTGCTCGCGCCTTCCTGGCGCGTATGTCTCGTTGTGGAGGAAGCGAGTCCTACGACGAAGCGGAGCCGGGTGTTGCTGTTGGCTGGCCACGGCGCGCAGGCCAGGAGACGAGGTGCCGAAGCGCCAGAGGAACAGTCTGTCGCGGCGGCATTGGCGAGCTTGAAGCGGTGCAGTGAGGCGGGTTAGTGGAGGGCTCCTACTGAGCGCTCCTTGCGCTGGCTTGCGCAGGTTCGCGTACCTCCGCGATGCACGCCATCATGGGCTTAGCCCATTACATGGTTTACTACCTCGTCCTTCTCGAGTTGAGCGAGCCTACACGATATTTTTTAACACAACGCAAGCTGCTCTTACAAAAACAAAAATAGGAAAAACACAGGAAAATAAAAAAAGTAAAAAGTAAAATAAAATATAAATAGTTCACAAATTTGAAAAATAAATTATCAATTCGAAAAATGTTCATGATTTTTATAAAAAACGTAAATTTTAATTTTTTTTCATGAATTTGAAAATGGTTCGCGAAAAAATGTTCGTGAATTCGAAAATGGTTCACGAATAAATTTTCGTGAATTCGAAAATGGTTCACAAATAAATGTTCATGAATTTGAAATTGGTTCACGAAAACATTTCATGAATTCAAAAATGGTTCACGGAAAAATGTTCAAGAATTTGAAAATGGTTCACGATTTTTTCAATAATTTGAAAATGGTTCATTAAAAAATGTTGATGAATTTGAAAATGGTTCACGAAAGAATGTTCATTAATTTGAAAATGGTTCACGGAAAAATGTTCATGAATTTGAAATTGTTAATTTAAAAAAATATTAATTAAAAATATCTTGAATTTTAAAAAGATCACGAATTTGAAAAATAATATGTTCATGAATTTTAAAAAATGGGACGGAAAAGGCACTGAAAAAGAAGAAAAAAACACAGAAAACCAGAAAAAACAGTAAAACCGGACTATACACGTTTACCAGCAAACAGGAAATAAAACCCAGAAAAAACGTCCTTGAACCTTCTAGAAACTTCACGAAATGCCACCTTTTATCCTGAAAGAAAGAGTGACGATCATGTTTTGGGAGTGCTCTTGCGCAAAATCTGTCATATCTTCGACACTGTAATGTAACAAAGTACTACTTCCCAACAATGATTAGTTCCCTCACGTCGATAGTTGTACCTCCGTCGCGTCGTCCTGAAAGCGCTGCCCTAGGAAAACGAGAAGGCTAGGGGCCATTTAAGCTGACATAACCGTTGTGCCTATGACATGAGCATTGTCCAGCGCCTCCGAGCAGGCGCCCAACTATGAGGTTCACCTCGGGGGAGCCGGACAGTTTTGGGTCTGCCCGAAATTATGGGGGATGCCGCTGGGAGTGATTTTTGGTTCGGGCCTCATTGAGCCTTTGGGTGCTTTGGATGTTGCGTGTGGAGACGCTCTTAAATATAAATAACAGGTTATAGCGGCGCTATAGCTTTTTTCCGCATGTTGCCGCTAAATGCTCTGTTTAGTACGTCAGTATTTTGTAAACTGAAGTATTTCAAAACCAAAGTGTTCCAACGTGTGGCAAACAAAAACTATAGTTTTTCTCTCTCTTCCCAGTTTCGAAAAAAGAGGGCGGGACCTCTCTCGCCAATATCTTAAAAAAAAAATATGGAGTACAATTTTGGAGAATACTTCAGTGGTAATACCCTCTAGTTATCATCCTCTCTGAAGCATAAATTTTCAACATGTTCAGAAAAGAAGGATTATTATGTGGTTCAATGGGGGTAGTGAGTAAAGAGCCTATAACACATGGCTGCTAAGAACTTTGGCTGTCCACTTGTAGAATTAAGAAGGTGCATTGGGGATTTCTCTTGTCCTCTACTTTTTCATGGTAGCCACTAAATTAGTTGCATCAGTATCTATCCGAGTTGTTACTTTATTGATCTGGATATGTGCATCCACGAAATTGTTTACATATAAGGTTTACATGTAACCTTGGCTCGTGATTTTGGACTAGGCTGGGATTGGAGGGGCCCTTATTTTTTTGATGATGGAAGTTTTGTTGCCATGAACTTCTATCATGGAAGAGCTGGCAGTACTCCTTACCTGCCAAAGATGTACATTCTTAAGCTCTGCGGAAGTTGGAGCTCCCCCCATACGGAAGGTACTTGTTCTATTGGGTAACATATATATTTTACTGCAAGAACTTATACCGAGTGGGAAAACATATGAACGACCGAGATCAGCGCCCCGTGCAGAGACTGGATTCCCCGGATGATGGAAAGAACTACAGCAACAGGTATTCCTTCTATTTCTCAGATCAGCCACACTGTTTATTCAGTAACAAACTTACACTGGGAAAATTGGATGACAGATGGCACGTGCCCAAGGCAATAGGGATGAAAACAGAGCGGAAACTTTCAGACTTTTCCGCGGAAAAATGGAAACGGAACGAAAATACGGAAGTTGAAACGGAATTTTGCAGAACGGAAACGGAAACTTTTATGTGGAAATGGAAACGGAAATGGAACAGTGTATTCCGTCGGAACGACCACGGAAACGGAAATTCCGTTTCCGGCAATACGGAACTTTCCTTTTTTTTGCTACGTGCTGCTATTTGAATGCAGCAGGCCTAACAATTTTAGTGAGAACACCGAGGCAAAACCAAAAGATCTAAGCAAACAAAAGTAAAATATATGAAGTGACCATGTTTAGGCCCTACGTATTTGTATATTATCTCCCTCTCAAGGCATTCCCGGTTTGACATTTCAGTGTTGCACTAGGTTTAGGAACGATAGTAGGTATTTTTTTTTTGCCAAAGTTGATAACTTAGAAACACTATATTCAGAAATCCATAACGGGTAGCAGGTGCAGATGCACCCACTACTGAAAAAACAAATTTTAAAAAGTAAAAAAATTCAAAATAAAAATTTCAGACATACTTGAAGACATTTTGTGTTAGCACAAAAAATTACGTGAAGAAAAAATATTTTTTGTGACCTGCGCAAAAAAGACAAATCCTGACGCTCCAAATTGATTTTATACGAGACATTTTTTTTGTCTTTTTTGCACAGGCCACAAAAAATGTTTTTTCTCAACGACATTTTTTGTGCTAACAAAAAGTGTTCTAATGTGTATCCGTATTTTTTTCATAAGTTTTTGACATTTTGAAAAAACATTAAAAACATTTTACATAATAGGTGCATCTAAACCACTATATTATACTTTAATTCATTTCATCTTATTAAATTGATAAGTGTGTTGGTTTGCTTGAGTTTCCTGTATTATTCAAGGGGTCGCTTGGTTCCGGCAAACATCTGCTTTCTGTTCCGTGTCTGCACCGTATTCGGACTGTATCTGTTTTTGACAATATTTATTTCTGTATTTGTTTTCGGGGTTTCTGTATTCATTTCTGCTTCCGCAAAAAAAATATGAAAACAAATGTGGCACCACCCAGTTTCATCCGCATACCCTCCGTTTTCATCCCTACAAGGCAAGATGGGTACTATAGTATACTTGAGGCGGAGAGGCCTGATTCTGTGTTCAAGTTAAGAGAGAGACAACGCTTGTAGAGTTGAAGATATCCCTGTGCTTTCGGACCGTGGGACTGTGCAAGTTGGGAATGATGTTACTTGGTGAACTGTGTATTAATGACTACATTATTCTTCCTCCGCCCAAAATTGTAAGGCGTGTATAGTTTTTGCACGGTCTTTAAAGCATGATTTTGACCAGTACCCAAATATATGGATTTATCTTGCGAAATACTTTTATTCCATGTGTAATTTTACAGACATAATATAAGTAAAAATCATGATCAAAGTTGTGTGTTGATTGTTGACCAAAAAAAAAGGTCAATCGGGATTTGTATATTAGGTAAATTAACATTGGATGATAAAATCTTGAACCTCACTACACTACGAGCCATGGCTCACTCTTTCCTTTATACATGCATGCAATGACATAGCGACATTCTTCATGCTTAAAATTCAAAAACTTTTATCTCTCGAGGCGCTGTTCCGTCCGCTTTCCGTTTTTGTCACAACGAGATATTCGAATCTAAATCTCATATGGGAAGATGTAGCCATGGAGTCAAACATAAGGTTTGGCCACGGAGACAACCACGGACCTGAACGCCTAGCGTCCCACTGTTGACAAGCAAGTCGCCGATCATGAGATCTGATTGCTAACCGCTTCCATTTTTCATCTAAGATAGGTGCAACCACTCAGGAGAAATAAGTATTTTCATAAGCTCCATACATTCTTTATTCACCAAAAGGTATGTACTGTAAGCTATTAAGAACACCATATGATTTGTTCACACATTCCGAAAAGCACATAGCGGCTCAACCACCAGCAAATTAAAAACAGAGAAACCAAGCAAATTAATCTACTCTAACTGCTCTGAAGCAAACATCCATACAATTCCAATTGATATAACAACTTTACTCACATGGCATGACAGCTGGTTGAGATGAGATCAAGAGACAAAGATAGGCAAGTATACAAACAATGCCAACAAACAAGAATCAGAGTGGGCGTTTCACAATGCACTTGAATATTCTGCCTGTTGTGGTATAAGCTGCTACAATAGGCAATAAACAATCAATCTACTTAAGAACCAGTTCAAAAATGGATGAAACATGGTGGTACAATCAACCTGGTATACGTTGAACAAGATGAACAAACTCGTGTATAATTAATTGCCTAGAACCAAACAGATGCAACAGAGAACTCACCAAGACAGTCAGAACACAACTACAGATCACAGGAAATTAACCTTTACATCCAAACACCAGCTACCCTTCATATCCAAGTTGGGTCACCTTCATCAAGAATTCTCACAGATTGCTGTGATTCTCAAACGGGGTGGTTGCTCTGGTTCAGAACTCCTTTTCCAGAATGCCCGCCGCCACCATACCTCGAACCCTCTCTGAATGTTTGGGCAGTCCTCCCCAGAGTTGAGGAACCGATTAAACCACGCAAGCAAGATCTCCTGCTGAGTTGCAAGCGGCAGTGTCAGGATCGTGTTTGACAGCCCATCTTCAATCAAATGTCGGTCGAGCCCCTTGCATGCTCGCCGCATCCATCCAAAGTCCTCGTAGAAGGGCTCAAGCCAGGTGCTCAGGAGCTGGCACCGGGCCTCCTTGGACACTAGGATCTGTCCTTTGCCAACCCCGACGAAGAGCCTTGCAGTAACCCGGCTCACTTCATAGCGATGTATTGCCAGAACCTTACCATGGATCTCTGCCAACTCACTCTGCATTGCCCATGTCCTCAAGAAGTCCTCGGCAATCTGGCGCTCAACAAGGATGTCAAGCATCCAATGCAGGTTGTCAGCCTGCCTAGCAATCTGCGCCACCTCGGATTGGTCACCTCCTGCAGCCCTCACAAACTGGTCATGCAGCAGGCACAAGCAGCCATTGCACGCCGAATAGAGCGACTCCTTGCGGAGGTCGCCACCAATGGCTCCCCCACGTGATGCGCTGTTCTCCCTGAGCATTTTGGATACCAGACCCTTCATCTCCCTCCTTGCCTTCTCGTCCTTCCCCTCCAGGACAACCTGCAAGAGCCTAACTAACACCTCCTCACCGCCATCCACACTACTGCCCCCATTGCAATTTGGTCCCGTTTCCACATCCTCGGTCACTACAGCAGGTGTCAGCTCCAGAGAGACCCTCTTAAGAACATCCCCGGCGCTTGAGTTCTCAAGATGCAGCTGCGTCAACAATGTGGCCACTTTCTCGTCATCGTCCTCCGCCCACGGAGCTGCCTCCAAATACTCCAAGCAAGACAGCACTCCAGCATCGAACACAATGGCTGCGGACACCTGCAGAAAGAACATGGAAATTAAAGCAAACGATTCCAATTGACTGACCAGTAGACATGAAGAAAGAAAGGTGCAGGGTGTAGGTACCTTTAGAATGCCGAGGACCTTGGCGACATCCTCCCTCATGAGCCTCCTGCGTAGATCCTTGCAGTACATGAGCCGCAGCGTCTCGACGTACACCTCGACGTCGTCGCAGTCAGAGATCTCGACGATGTGGGGCAGCGTGCGCTGCTGCTTGGACCAGCGGTCGGAGAGCTTGGCGGCGAAGAACCTGCTGTGGGCGACGAGGATGTGGCGGTGGACGCAGAGCGCGAGGGAGAGGCCGTCCCGGGAGGAGAGGGTGAGGCGCACGTCGGAGGAGGCGGCGTCGTTGAACTGGTTCCCGGGGCTGCAGCTGCCGATGAGCTCGGCGACGCGGTCCTGGAGCATGGCCTGCCGGTCCATGGAGCGCGGGTGGTGCGGGTGCGGCGGGGCGGGGGCGGGGGCGGGGGCGGCGGCGGCGCGGGGCTGGTAGTCCTGCTCGTTGGCCATCATGTCGAAGAGGGTAGGGCTGGAGCGGGTTTTGTCGAGGGGGAGTGGAGGTGGGGACATGGGGTTGAGGAGGCCGGCGTTGAGCGCGGAGTTGAACTTCGTGTAGCTGGAGGGTAGGACTGAGTGTAGGAGGAGGAGGGCGGGGTGGGGCTGGCGTAGGAGGAGGCGGCGGGCGGCGGCGGATGATCCATGGGGTCGGCGGCGCGGGGAGAGGGGGAGTGGGAGTGGGAGGGGTGGGGGCGCAGAACCAGGAGGAGAGGTCGTCGTGGGGAAGGAGGCGGGAGGGGGATGGCTTCTTTGGGTGCGGCCTGGATCTGGAGGAAGCGGCCATGGGGAGTGGTACAGTTTTTTTTTCCTTGGTGGTGGGGGCGCGTGCGCGTGGCGGCGTGGGCGTCGGGATTCTCGCCGCGCGAGGGCAGACGGGCACGAGGAGCGCTTGTCGCCTTTTTGATTGAGACGTGGGGTGTACCGGCCCGGGGACCCACCTTTTCTTTTTACGATCAATATCATGATATATTTATGGTAGTGAGCTGTACATCGATTACAAAATAAAGTTTAAAAGAAACTTGCAATTTTTCAAACTCTTTCTTCTTCCATGACACAATTTTGTACTTTTCTGAACACAGCCGTAGGAAATTGACAAAGATACCGAATCACAGACCTGTAAATACCAACGAGGTTTCTCCAATAATTTTGCGCCGCGGTGCCAAGGCTACGTGCACGGCTACATGCGTGCACGTAGCCATTAAATTAATCAACCAACATCGGTAAGAGTACCAACACGGATATTTCAAGGAAAGACAACCGAACAGGCTGGTCGACGTCACTAGGAGCCGATAGTAAGAATCACCATTGTCGAGGACGAAAAAGCCGGGACAGAAATTGCACGGACAATCCTCCTTGCGGCGCCAACCATAAGAAAAAAAAATCCAAAATCAATCTGACGAAGCAAGATTTAAAGGATCATACATAGACAAACTTAATCTTTCAAAGTGTCATTGGGCTTGGTGTAGCTGTGCCGCTGGGCTCTAGGGCAGTGTGTCCGGAGCAGCGCCAGCGAGATAGACGGTCTGCTCGCGGCCGCAACTTGCACCCGCGGTCACAAATGGATGGCCCGAGGTGGTTATGATGTTAGAGCATTCATAGGGGAAATTCATATTGGCTATCAAAAAATATTTTTAAAAATATCAAAAAAAAAATTGGGATATATCAGATGATATTTATGTTAGCATAAAAAGTTTCGCGAAGAAAAGACATTTTTTATGGGATGTGCAAAAAAGACAAATTATGTGTTTTCAAGATGACTTTGTACGCGATGTTTTTTTTTTTTGTCTTTTTTGTACAGGTAAAAAAAAAGACATTTTTTTGTGGGCTATGCAAAAAAGACAAATCCAGGGTTTTCAAAATGAATTTGTACGCGATTGTTTTTGTCTTTTTTGCACAGATAAAAAAAAGTATTTTCTCCCAAAACTTTTTGTGCTACCATAAAATGTCATGATGTATATCTGAAATTTAGTTGGAATTTTTTGACATTTTGAAAGAAAAAAATGTTTTACATAACAGGTGCATCCACACCGTGACCCAAAACGCCGTGTCCCATCTATAGCCCCTAATATCCCGCGGAATTGCAAAATAACTGCCATTTTACCGTTTTGTGCAAAAAAAACGACCTGAAAAGACATTGTATCCGACCTCGACCTGTAATTTTTTTCAAGGCATGGCCTGTAAAACACCCCCGACCTTTACAATCACAGGTTAAGAGGCCGACCCGACGGTGCCCTGTATCTCACGCGAGGCGTTGGCAGGAGGGAATATTCAGGACGCACCGATGACCTTCTGCCATGGAAATCGCCAGAATCCGGCCGTCTTCCGCCAAACTCGCCGGAATCGCTAGAAACTGGAGCGGTAGCGGAGCGAGCCGACCCCAGGAGAGCTCCATCCGCCGGCGCCAGATCTAGCCACGGCACCCTGGGGGCTTCGTGCCCCGGCGGTGGGCCAGAACGAGCTCCAGTGGAACTTGTTTCTACTCCCCACTCGTGTCCTCCATGGCCAAGAGCATGAGCTCGTCGGGGAGATCGATGGCGTCCTTCTCCTGCCCCGCCGGCGCCGGGTTAGCTCTGCCGCTTGTAAAATGCGTGTGTTGCCGCTGTAGAAACGCGATTCATCGAGTGTCACGTACAAATTTGAAACCAGGCCGGATGTACTTCAAGTGTCCAAATCACAGGGTTAGTTCGGCGCTTCTACCAGTTTTGATTGATTTATGTTCTATGTGATGTTGATTTGGCTCTGGATTCGATTTTCCATTTGGCGGTGGAGGGGCTAAGAGGGTTCTGAGAGCTGTCATTTTGTTTTAGATTGAAGATTATGTTGAGATGCCGCTTGCTAATGGCGTTGACGTGAAAGCTGCAGAGATTGAAAATGTAGCCATGATTGTTAAGAGGGAGAAGAAGGAGATGCATACGCACACTAAAACTGTAGTAGGTGGTTGGCATGGAGCCGAACAAACATAGGAATTTCATCGACTATAGTTGACCCTATTGTTGTTGTGTGCAAGCAGCGACAAAAAGAAACTGAAATAGCTTAGTTAAATGTTCTTGTGAGTATTGGTAGAATGATTTTGAGTGTTTGTCTGCTGCTGTTAGGTGTGAACTTTTATGCAACTATGAAAATCGGTACAAATGTAGTAGGTGTGAACTTGTATGTAGTTATGAAAACCAGTAGAATTTAGTAGGTGCGAAATCGTGTGGTGCTTATAGGTCTTTACTTGTATTTAACTATTGGCAAAGCTACCATAAAAATCTATCTGAAATACAAGCTACCAAGAAAAAAATGTTAGGTGGTGTAACCATAAAGGAAACGGTTATATCCACTTAAGCGTTACCGATAACAATCCACAACTATAAAAGGCTACATAACCCTAGAAGAACCCTTACCCTCACATTCTTCCCCTTCACTCCGGATCTGGAACCCGGTGTGGCGGCGTCCTAAACCTTACCCTCTCATCCTCCCCCTTCACCCGGTGTGGCGGCGGTTGTCCCCTGACCCTTACACTCTAAATCTCTCCCTAACCTCGCGCTGCTGGCCCTCGATGAGGATGCCCGTGAGGCAAGGCCGACGACCTCGTTGAGCAGATCGACGGATTCCGCCTCGGGATCTACTGGCTAGAAGGATGAGGTGCCCCTAGATGCGAGGCTGTCGTCGATGGAGAAGAAAAAGATGAGGTATAAATGGCTCAGCTCATGAACTAGTGTTCCTCACGTGTCCTCCGTTCATGTATTGTGCTCTATCTTGATTTCTTATTTGTATTAGCAACTCATGAAATGTTCTATTAGTTTTTTTTATTTTGTTGTGAATTATTTTGGTGACACTGTCCATGACGTGGACCTACCCTTCGGGTGCTCTACCTTGATGATACCTGGTGCACGTACAGTGTCGGGCCCGTGCACAAAGGCCCACTAGAGGATCAAGACCGAGGCCCATGAAGAAGGAGTACCCTCCAAGTCAAGCGTAGATTAGGTCAGTTTAGACTTACCTTACCTGTAAACCTGGGCGGTTGCGAATCCCCGGGACCCAGCCTCCTATATAAGGGCTGGGAGGGCCGCCGATCTAGGTGAGGACGTAATACCATAGCCACCAAAACCCCAGCGAGATCGACATCTCGCCGGAACCCCATTGTAGCTCTTTTGTTCACAACCATCAATAATCAGACAAGCAGGAAGTAGGGTGTTACCCTCCGGGGGCCTGAACCTGGGTAAACCTCGCTTGTCAGCCGTAGTTACTACCAGCGCTACCAAATCTCTCCCCCGATCTCAACCCTAGGTGTCTAACCATGGGATTTGATGAGTTAACACCTCGTCAATTGGCGTCGTCTGTGGGAACGAGTGGCGCTGGATCCACGGTTTCGCCAGCTTCATCTGCATCAGCAACCGGCAGCTCGCCGGTGATCATGACGGGACCGATCCGCTTCGGCTCCTTTGACTTCAACCCGCACTCGCCAGAACCTCAACCGGCAGACTCGGAACTGCAATCAGGTGCGAACGTAATTTCTGGTACTTCAAATCCTAATGCTAACCAATCAGGGCTGATCTACTCGGCGGACTCGCATCAATCCGAGGCACCTGCATCGCCTTCGATTGGAACTGCCGCAATGGCAATTTTGTCACCCACAAAAACGGCGGCTTCACCTGCCTCGATTACGCCGCCATACCCACCAACACCTTCAGAGAAGCTGTCTCCAACACCTTCGGAGATGCTGTCGCCAACACCTTCGGAGATGGCTACATCTGCACCGACCACGCCATTATCAACACCCGCGTCTCCATCGACTGAGCACCGAGCGCTTGCCCTGCTGGCGGGAAACAGATCTGCATCGACAGGAGCCACGTGTGCGTCATCAGCACGCGTCAGTTCACCGGACGAGGTCGAGATAGACGTCGAGTCCGCCCACACCAACTATAGCAGCGATCACGCCATGGTCGACTACTACCTCAACCCTACGGATACCTTCATCGGCAGCCGCAGCAGTAGCGAGAAGAGCAAAATTTTGTACGGCGCTCCCCTCCAGGTCTTCATGGTACACGCGAGAGGCAATGACGGCAGAGCACCCGAAACTTTGGCGAGTGGTGAGAACCGCCCCAACGTGACGAACTATCCGATGACGGTTACCATGCCAGACGGCAGTACAACCGTCATCACAAAGGAACAGGCAATCAAAGCAATCAAAGCCATACATGACTGTACCATGATGCCCGATAATTCGACACCCGTAGAGCTCGCGGCACACAAATATATTTTCTGGCAGGAAAACTTGAGGCTGAAGAACTTAGAGGTAGCTCTCGACGAACGCAAAAAGGCGGCTAGTGCGTCAAGTGCACGACGTGCTGCGCTGTCAAACGTGCAGTCTTCTGGGCGGACGCAGCACCACTCGCGGTCCAGATTGGAGCACCTGACGGAAAGCGAAAGAGCAGCGCTGACCCGCAACCAGGACGTATCATTCATGACGCATGATGAAGACGGGATTCCCATCCCCAAAACAGCTCAGGGAGCTCTCATGTCTGTGGCCACATACCTGCAGGCAACACAACCCCCAGAAGGTGACCCTAATGCGGCCCTGCATCGCCAGCAGATCCGGTCGCTTAACTTAGTGGATGGAGCCTTGATCGCGGTTGGCGACCGCTCTAGAGGAAGCATATCCCGCCGCGGAGATAATCGCGACCGCACAGTAACTATCCATGAAGATCGAGACCAGTCACGATGCGATCGTCACGAAACTCGACAGCACGAGGCGAGTGAGCCTCGATCCGAAAAAAGTAGAAGCAAAAGATCCACGCGATCTCCTAGCAGCGACTCATACTCTGACGACGACCGCGAGCCTAGCAGGTCGTTGTGCTTCACTCGACGCATCCGCGAGTCAAGGATGCCCAAAGGATTCAAACTTACATCTGAAACACCCAAGTTCGATGGCACCCAGGAGCCGTCATCTTGGTTGGAGGACTACAAGATAGTCGTCTCTTGTCAACGAGGCTCCACAACAACAGCAATGCAGTACATCCAGCTCATGATGTCGGGGACCGCGCGAGACTGGCTGAAAAGCCTACCCGAAGGCACATACGACTCCTAGGAGCACTTCCGGGGAGACTTCATCAAAAACTTCTTCGCAACTTGCAATCGGCCGGCGACATTCACAGAACTGCAATCTTGCAAGCAGCGTTCAGACGAGCCGCTGCGAGAGTACAACCGGCGATGGACGACCATGCGTAACTCCGTGGGAATAGTATCGGAGGACATGGCAATCGACGTGTTCACTCGCGGAGTCGCAAGGCGCGACTGTCGTGGGTTTGTCACGTCAGATGTCATGAATGACTTCTTAGGTGTGGGATTGCGTGAGTCAATCGTCTCCGAGCTTAAGATCGTAGGGAACTAAGAAGACACATATTTACCCAGGTTCGGCCCCTCAATGTGAGGTAAAGACCTACTTCCTGCCTACCGTAGATTGATATTGATATGATATATGAGGTGTTACAATGGAGGCGATCTGATCTCGGTACTCGCCGTATCTTCTAGGGTTTGAGAGCTTGTCCGTCTAGTCCAGTGAGTCCTCTTTATATACATAGAGGCTCGTCAGGTTTACAAGAGTTCTACCCGGAGCCGATTATCTTCTTGTCTTCCAAGGCAAGTAAACACCGTCCTTCTGGATCCTTCTTATAGCATGTTGCGACTCTTTTGCGCCGGCCCATCTCCATGTAAGCCCATTGGTGGTGCGACTGTCAACCTATCATAAGCCGCATTACACTTGTGGGCCGCGGGTTAACCCATTTATTATTCCCCCAACATTAGCCCCCAAGATTGGTTAGTACTTCACGGGAGTGGATCTTTCGACTGCTGGGATTGATTGTGAAGCCGCACTGTGAATGTCCTGGCCAATCTCCGACTTGTGCGACTCAAAGCCGCGATAGTGCGTGCGACTCATCTTTTCAATTTGCTTTATCTTATCGAAATTTCCTTTTCCTTTAACTGCGGGCCGTTCCCCATTTTTCCAACGTAATTTGTTCCTTTAATTTGTTCCCCAGTTATAAGCTGCGATGAGCTAGGTCAATCTTTACTTGCCTCGGTTTTCTTTTCCATTCCTCGCCGCGCTGCCCTCCTCCTCAGCCAATCTCTGCCCCAACTTTCTCTGCAATCTTATATTTACTAATTGGAGGCCCCATTGAAGGCTCCACATTAATTCTGGAGTTTAGCAAATTTGATCCATTAGATTAAACTATGATTAATCTTTAACCGTAGGATTAACCGCGAGACTCCATGCCTCATCTATCCGCATAACTCATTGGTCGCGAGTTCGATTCTACGTGTACCTGCCGCACCTCGACTACTCCTCCTGTTATTTTCCGATCGAATTTATGACCTTGAATTCGTGATCCGATCGGAACCGGCCTGCAAAAGCTTCCCTGCAGACGTGCTCCTCTGTCGCTGCTTTGCCTGTCAGCATATGCGTGCCTAGCTCGCCGTGAACGTCGGACGTACACCGATGGATGCCACCGTCAGCTGAAATCAACAGTTTTGTTCAACAATCGCCACCAGGTTGAAAAGTCCCTTGGCGCTCATCATGTGGGCTGTGTCTAAGGTCTCCGCTCGATTCATTGCTCTGCGTTGTGCCGCCGCAAAAACAAACAGGTTAATTAAGTTTCTGCAAGATTTGTCGCCTATTTGCAGGGCTATGCATCGATCAGCGCGACCATGCTGGCATGCACTTCCAAGTTAAAATCAGGTGCAATGGCATGCCAAATCTAAGTTAACTTTGTTTTCTGACGTTCTTAATACAGTCAATATTTTATTACAGCCACATGTCAGATCTAATCCAATTTCTCCAAATTGCCAACCAGCTGCTACTATCGCTGTGCAAGTTCCAAGGTAAGCCTAATTCAGCTGTACTTCTACTTTAAGCATTTTTTCTTATACATCTACTCCAGCTGGAAAGTAGCTTCCAATCATATTTATGCAACGGCATATTTGTTGGAAGAAACTGATTCGAGTTTTAAACTATGTATAGATAGACCGACTTAGTACTGACAGATTCGTTACCGTTTGCCTTGGACTAACACGGACTAGGTAAAAAAAACACGTAGCTCAAATTACATATGTAATAAAACACAGTTGCGCCATCAGTCAAAATCCCAGTGAAAATGATCATGCATGATTGAAAACACGAAGTAACACACATAATTCATTATTCCTTAAGGCTTTAGAGCATTTTTACTGATTAATAGACAAATGTACTAACCCATGCCATGTACGCAAATTGGATAAGAAAATATTTCAAAAAAATTGTTAAACTGCACAAAACATAATTTGCCGTGATAGTTTTCTCGAAAAGTATAATTTGTCACGATCTTACTAATTATACGATTTGTAAATGAAGAAGGTCAACTATTCCCAATTCACATGAGGCTTTTGCTGAGAGCAAAGTAGATCAACATAACATATATATACATGTAGAATTAAAGATTCATATTAGAATATTTATGCGATCACACTTACATACTCAAGCACATTTTTGTTTTCTCCCCACATTTTAAACCACGTACGATAAATATAGTATGGAACATAATTTTTCATGGTCGGTAATATTTCAGGTTTACTATTTATAAATTAGAAGATAGACTATTTCCATTTTGAAAGCCTTTGAAATTGGTTGTTGAATTTTTTCGTTAAGAGCAGAGTAGATCCGATAAAGCCTATACATGTAGAATTAAATATGTTCATTAGAAATATTTGTGTTTTGATGCTTAGATGGTCGAGCACAATCTTACGCCCTACATGCAATCTTATTTATAATTTGGTCAATATATTGTTTGGCTCAAGTTCCAACCATGTATAAAGACGGTGATTAACATGTTTGTAAACTAACTAAACACCGACACATACAGACTACGTAGTGATATATTGGGTGATGTGCTTGATTACGGGATGGACAATTGAAACCTAAAGAAACATAATCCTATATTTATTAGTACCAATTGTTTCCTACACACTTCTAATAAAATTTCATGCATACTTTTAATAATCTTTCAAAATGACATCCTAAAGCTTTTTTCCTTCTACGTTTCATCCCTAGCCCGTGCTGGTGCACGGGTTGACGACTAGTGGCTCCTAAGGCGAAGCTGGCTGAGGAGAAGGCCTCGCGCAGGATTTCCTGCAACTGGGATGGATCTTCGGTGACGGAAGACTTTCTTCAGGACCTCGCCACCAAGGGTTTCCTTCCTCCGAAGACTGACTGCCATTGGCGGGCGCCCGAGGATGAGGTCACGCCCCAGCCCCAGCCAAACGAGCTGGTGATGTTTACGGAGCACGTGGAGCGCGGATTCACGCCTCCCGGCTCCCTCTTCTTCCGCAACCTTTTGCGGCAATTAGGCCTCCGCCTCCATGACATTGGACCCAATTCAATGATCTAGGTGAGCAATTTCCACGTCTTGTGCGAGGATTACCTCGCCGCGGACCCCAGCATCGATATGTGGCTCGCGTCTTTTACCTTCAACAGCCAGCTTGAAACCAAAGGCGGCGCCTACGTCCAATGCGGCGCCGTATCTCTGCAGCGCCATAAAAAATATGTTCTTCCCAAGCTGGCCCTGGCCAATAGGCATAGGGATTGGCAGAAATCCTTCTTCTATTGCCAAGACACTTCTCCTGAGGGCGAGACTGGCCTTCCACCTTGGTCTGATACAGCTTTCGAGCCCACTGAGGCACTCAAATCCAAACCCCGTCAAGCCGCCACGTTTTTCATCAACGAGTCCCAGGACAAGATCCGTGGCTTAATCAGTCGCGGCCTAACTGGCCTCGACCTCATCTCTTGCTGGACAAAGTGGCGTATTCAGCCAGTGAGTCCCCGGCAGCGACTCTTCATTGAGTGCTCTGGCACGTCCGAAGACGTTGATCGCCTCCCTGCCGCAGACTGGGAGAGCGAAGAATGGGTGACTTTTATCTGCCGCGTGACCGAGGAGAAGGAAGTCTCCTTTGACAAACTGGGGCTTGCCCCTTTTAGTGTGAACAACAAGCCTTTCGAGGTAATTTCCTTTGTAATCCTCTGTCTTTGTGTTGAAGCTGTACCCCCTTACTGTAAATGATATCTTCTTTCTTCTGAATCAGGCTGATGAAAGTTTTTGGTCGCTTCCCGCGACCGATCTGGGTGCCGCTGCAGCCAAGCGTGCCCCAAGGAAGAAGTTGTTGCTCGCTTTAGAGGGCAGTGAGACTGTTGATGTTCCTTCTGTCGCCACCGCGACTTCATATAGTGAATCCACTGAGTTGGAGGAGGATGATAGTCCTCTGCCGACCGCCCGTCCTCCTGCTGTGGCTGGCCCGACCTCCCGCAGGGCCTCGAAGAGGTTATCTCGGGAGGAACCGGAGCACAGGGCCGTCGAGAACCCTGAGGTCCTCAAGCGTCGCAAGCCTGCCGAGGGCGCGACTTCATCTGCTTCCAGGCGTGCGTTTAGAGCCACCGCCTCCGCCGAAGACGACATGGGACCCCATTCTGGTAATACTTTTGCTTTGGCGTCCTACTTGTATGCTTTCTTTCTTGCTTGTGTTAACACATAAATCTGCGATCGTAGATTCTGGGTTCCGAGGCCTGTCATCGCCATCAAGTGACGGCCTTATTGCTTCTGTCAGGATGGCACCAGGGTCAGCAACTTTTCTGCATGCTTGTAATTTCCTTTTCCACCGTATGTGTTCCTTTTTTATGTAGAATTCTTGTCCTTGCAGAGGTGAAGCTGGTGCCGAGGTTGCGACTGACCTGGGGGTTATCCCAGAGGTCGCAGTTGAGCCGCCGGCGGCGCTCGCGACTGACATTGTCATGGTGGAGGGCGTCACCATGACACACGCTCGCTGCCACTGCTCCTGATACAACTGCCGGAGAGACAGCTTTAGAGGATGGCACTGCCCTTGCTGCCATCCAAACTGCAAAGAAAACTAATCCAAGTACTGAAGACGCGGCAGCCGCAGCTTCGAGGGAGCCGCTCGTTGAGTTGCCAGTAATTGATAACCAGCAGGTGCCTGTACTGCATATTGAGGCCACATCTTCCTTGAGCCGCACCGAACAACTAACACAGGCTATTATTGCAGCAAGCGATAAACAAGCCGTGGAGCTGCGCGAAGCACTATTTTGCTTATTTGTGGCTTGCAAGGTAACACCCTGACTTACTCTGTCTGACTCTAGCCCCCAAGGATCGAGGTATTAATTTGGATCAAAGGGAAACTTTATTCTTCCTGTAGTCTATTTGTTTGCAACTGTAATAACAGTGTTGGGGATATCATAACCCGGTAGGCCCATGAAGAGGGAAGCATGACCTGCCTGGCAGGAGGCCGGGCGAGGCCAGCTAACAATCACCATGGGCCGGGTTACACTAACGGGCCAGTGAGCTTGTCGGTAACCCGGCCAATACAAGGAAGGCACCAGAAGACCCGGAGGTGATACGCGTTACGGAGTCCAAGACTTGGAGAGCACGCAAGACTAGAGGAGGTAGAGTAGGAATCCTAGTATGGGTGTAACCCGGGTTTACCTTGTACGTGACCAGGAGACCCGGCAGCCTTTATAAGCCGGCTCCTAGGTCATAGAGAGATAAGCTAAAAGTTAGTCGAGACACCCCTGTAATCTAGACTTGTAACTCGGCGATATCAGAGCCCGGGTTGCGAGATCCACATATCAATACAAACAAGCAGGAAGTAGGTCTTTATCTCCTATGGAGAGGCTGAACCTGGGTAAATCCTTTTTCCCCGTAGAGCGTGACAATCTTCCATACACCAGAGCCGCTGTAACCCCCAACTCAAGTTACCCCTTGGTAACATCTGCCGTGTCAATCCCACGACAGTTGGCGCCCACCGTGGGGACAGAGCCTAAAAGTGTTTACATCATGGGAGAAGCTCTACGCGGCATGCAGAGCCTCGCCATCGGCGAGATCACCATCAACTCACAAGGAGAACGCATCGTCGACGATTTCGGGTGGAGCTCGGAGTCGGATCAGATCGAGACTGGCGACGTCATCCCCATAGGCCAGATCAACGTCTTCGTAGGCATGGTGCACGCCACGAGACCCGGCATGGAGGAAAGTGCGTACGAGTCTGTGTCAGGAGCTGCTACCATGGTCCAATCAGATGGAGAAGAATCAGTAGGCACGACGGAGGTCGATTTTCCAGTCATCACGCAGGAGGCCCAGCCGGAGGAGCCGGCATGGGCGCCGCGTGACATGATCGATGAGGACGCTGAATCAATCTTGGAATTGTTCGAGGATCGCTATGGATATGGGATAGAGGAAGAGGAATACGAGTCATCCCCGGGTCCGGTTTGCCGGGTTGGAGTCTATACGGCACCCGCAACGAATCTTGACCCGGCATCAATCTCAGCGGCTGCGATGGCAACGACGGAGGCATTGGCACAGAATCAGCAGAATCAGCAATAGCTACAGCCATAGAACCAACTCATGATTTATAACCCGCCGCAGGCCGGGGTTGATGGAGAAAGAGCATCAGTTTCATCGGAGAGCGAAACCACAACACGTCACATGAATCAGTTTGGGTTCCTGATGAATAGATCAGCCGGAGAGGGAACATCCAATGCGCCACCTCACCCGGCGCTTTTCAGTAATAACCTAGTGTTGGATCCTATAGTACTTGATGCAGTGGTAACCCCGGAGAACGCCGTAACCCGGGCTAGGGAGCTAGACACCTCACGCCGTGCCTTGGAGCAACAGCGGCGAGAGTTTGCAGTAGAGAAGGAGCAGTTGAAAGCCAGGTAGCGTCAGTTGGACGAGCAGGAAAACCGCCTCCGTCACAACACGAGCGCCGTGGAGAATCGCCAGAACAACGTAACCCGGGTGCAGCAGGGGAGGCATCAGAGCCGGTTTCCACTTCAAGGTGAGGCGTTAAATCCTACAGCTTTATTTATCACACCAAATGATCAGCCTATCAGGACGGTACAAGAGTTTCCAGCAGCTAGAGCCGGCACAGGATATGCAGGAGGAGCTTTACCCGGCAATGTTGCCGGTTAGCTAGGCCACCTGCCGGAGGAGCCGGAGGCAACACTGGAGCTATGCCACCACCTCCACCCAGATTTCACACACCGCCGGGTCATTATAACAATCCCACAGATAATGTATATGCAGCTTCTTTGGTACCTTGATCGTATTCCATTAGGAGATTCACCACGAGAAGTTGAAACCGGCGAGCCATTGACATGTTACATACAACCGTGGTTCAGCAAGTAAACTATCCAGATAACAGGAGTGGTCTATATGGGACACCATACAACAGCCGTTCGAGGAGCCGGCAGGGAGAGAGCCCGAGGCAGCACGAGACTAGTTCTGCAAGACGGAGGGCGGAGCAGGCAAACCAGCAGCCACCGCCGCCACCGCCCAGACAGGCCGCTCCCACCGCCTCAGCTGCGCAAGCCATTGTTGATAGTTCGAGCGCGAGACGTGCAACAAATTCCGCAGCACGCGCCGGAGGAGCCGGCGCGGTGCCCGCGGCCGCAGCAGCAGCAGCATCAGCTGTAAGTTCACCAGCACCATTGGAAAGGTCGGGTCAGGTGGCCTCTACAGTAGTTTTGGCCAGCCCAAAGTGTTTATTAGATCACATTAGAGCATAGCCTTACCCAGAAAAGTTTAAAGAGCCAAGCAAAATTTCAAATTATGACCCCAGTATGGAGCCAGAAGCTTGGTTGAGTAGCTATGAGATGGCAATGTGTATTCGCAATGCCTCAGAAAATATTCAGGCCAAATTCATGTATCTTATGATGACAGATGGAGCAGCAAAGTTATGGTTCAACACTTTACCAGAGAAGTCTATCAATTCATGGAGTGAATTGAAGGCGGCTTTCATCAAAAAAAATCAGGGAACATGCAAGCGTCTTTACACGCTTGAGGATCTGGATCGATGCATTCAAAAGAAGGGCGAGACTGCTCGCAAGTGGGTGAGCCGGGTCATGGAGATGCTCCACTCATCCACAGACATCAATCCTAGAAGTGCGCTGCAGTCTATGGAGAAAACTTGCAGATATGATCCTCTGGTGCAGAAATTAGGCCGCATGAAGAATAGCGGCCGGGTTTCAGAAATTACTATGGGGGGAATAATGGAGGCATGCAATAAGCACGCCTCCACAGATAAAACCAGAGATGACGAGGAGGATAAGGGGAAGGGCCCCATGAACAACGCAGAGAAGAACAATAATGGTGGTGGACAGAACAACAACAACAACAACAACAATGGCAATCAGCATAATCGATCGTATGGTGAGGGAAACTCGGATTTGGTGGCTAATACCAATGCTGGGTTTTAGAGGCCAAGGAGAGATGATGATTATCGAGGCAACAATGGAAATTACAATGGTAACAATAATTATCGTGGCCCGCCACGTCCTACAAATCTGATTGAGGCTTTCAGGATGCCCTATCCTCGTCATAGCAAGATGGGTAAGCCGGCCAATCACTCCTTAGAACAGTGTGTGGACTTGCAGAGGTGAAAAAACGAGGAAATTCATAGGGCATTGCACGACGGCGGTCGTGGAGGAGGACCCGGCCAGGGGGGCAACCCGGCACACAGGCCACCTCCACCCGGAAACACCAGACCTGACAACGGTGCAGATAATCAGAATAGAGAGGATCAAGGCGGTTTCTAGCAGAATCCGAAGCAACTCGGACAGTACCACGTCCATACTACTAACGCATCAAGGAGGGAGAGGAAATTAGTCAAGCGCTCTGTAAATGTAGTATCAGCAGCAGTTCCAAGGTATTTGAAGTGGTCAGAATATCCAGTCACGTGGAGTAGAGCGGATCACCCGCCTCTTGTTGAAAATCTGGGTCTCCTCGCCTTGGTGGTAGCACCACAGGTGGGAGGCTTTGTGTTACACAAGGTGCTCATGGATGGAGGGAGCAATATCAACATTTTGTATTATGACACTTTTCTGCATATGGGTCTCAGAGACTCATAGTTGCAGCCTACCAGCACCATCTTTCATGGAATAGTCCCGGGAAAATCAGTAAGGCCGGAAGGAAAAATTACACTTGAAGTTGCTTTTGGCGAGTCCAAAGACAACTATCGTTCTGAGATGATTTCGTTTGAGGTGGTGAAGTTACAGAGTCCATATCATGCATTATTTGGCAGACCCGCCTTTGCCAGATTCATGGCAAGGCCGTGTTATGTATATCTACAGCTGAAAATACCGGGTCCCAAGGGGATCATTAATGTTCATGGAAGCCGGGAGATGGCTGCAGAGTGTGATGATGGAGATACCCAATCACGGGATCAGAATCACACTCTAGATCATACCTTTCACGAAAGAAAAGGACAGGCAGCCGCTGCTAAACCAAGATCTCCATCTCTTGACTCCGTCAATCAATCTTACCTTATAGGGCACTAAGGTATATTTACCATACGAGATGTGTGCACCTACTAAAGGGAATAGAAAGATCTTGGGCACAAATACTCCACTTGTCACGAAAGACATAGATTCACCAATGATTGGTTGGACCGCCTTGGCTGAGCAGGCCTGTGCAGAGGAGGAGATCAAGTTTTACAAATCCAGGGTAGACCCGGAAGATCGTACGGTGTTGAAGAGACCAACCACTGAAGAGAAAACAATGTTTAAGTCGGCCCAGGACACAAAGATGGTGGATTTCACACCCGGCGATTCTTCCAAGCAGTTTGCCATAGGGGCTAACTTATCTGATAAATAGGAAAGCGCGCTCATCGAGTTCATCCGTGAGAATGGGACGTCTTTGCATGGACACCTAGTGACATGCCTGGAGTACCTACTGAACTCGCTGAGCACAGCTTACATGTTGATCCCAAAGCCAGACCCGTCAAGCAAGGCTTGCGTAGATTAAATGAGGAAAGGAGAAATATTGTTGGAGAAGAGTTAGCCTGGCTCTTGGCAGTCGGCTTTATCACAGAGATTTATCATCCAAAGTGGTTGGCTAACCCGGTGTTAGTCAAGAAAAAGAATGGAGAGTAGCATATGTTCATAGATTATACGAGTCTCAACAAGGTATGTCCAAGGATCCGTTTGCTTTACCACGTATCGACCAGATTATCGATGCCGTGTCTGGCAGCGAGCTCTTGTGTTTTCTAGATGCATATTCGGGTTACCATCAGATCAAGCTCAAAGAGGAGGATTGGGAGAAAATAGCGTTCATAACCCCCTTTGGGCCTACTGTTACAAAACCATGACTTTGGATTGAAGAATGCTGGAGCAACTTATCATAGATGTGTCCAGAATTGCTTCCATGACCAGATTGGACGTAATGTCCATGCTTACGTTGATGATGTTGTTATCAAATCTGAGAAAGTCGGGTCACTCATTGATGACCTAAGGGAAACTTTTGCTAACTTACGGAGATATGACATGAAGCTTAACCCGACCAAGTGCGTGTTTGGGGTTCTAGCCGGAAAACTCCTTGGTTTCATTGTGTCTGAGCATGGAATCGAGGCAAACCTGGAGAAAATCAGTGCCATACACAGGTTGAAGAAGCCAGAGGTGCTGAAAGATGTCCAGAAAAACACGATTGCATTGAAGCCTGAGCCGGTTCATTGCTAGGCTAGGAGAGAAAGCCATACCACTGTACCGGCTCTTGAAGAAAACAGATCACTTTGTGTGGGATAAGGAAGCAGATAATGCGTTTGAACTTTTGAAGAAGACGCTTACAGAGGCGCCAGTTTTTGCGGCTCCTGCGCCAAAGGAACCAATGTTACTATATGTTGCTGCCGGGCCACGAGCTGTCAGTGTTGTGGTTGTGGTAGAACGCAAGGAAGAAGGAAAGGAATACCCGGTTCAAAGGCCGGTTTACTATCTCAGCAAGGTTTAACCGAGTCAAAGCAGCGATATCCACATTGGCAGAAGCTAGTCTTTGGAGTTTTCATGGCAAGCCGGAAATTGAAGCATTATTTTCAGGAACACCCAATCACAGTGGTGAGCTCAGTTCCGCTGGCAGAAATTATCAGGAATACAGAGCCACTGGGCGCATCGCCAAGTGGGCAATTGAGATAGGGCCATATCACATTGATTATGCACCCCGCAATGCTATCAAGTCACAAGCCCTTGCAGATTTTCTTAACGATTGGATAGAGAGTAACGCGCCTCCTGCTACCCCAAGCACCAAATCTTGGGTTATGCACTTTGACGGGTCTAAGCAGCTTGAGGGCTCAGGAGCCGGCGTTGTCCTCACCTCACCAAAGGCGACAAATGAGTTATGTTTTACAAATTCACTTCGATTGCTCCAACAATGTGGCTGAGTACGAAGCCCTGTTACATGGTTTGCGCATAGCAAAGGAGATGACATCAAACGTATTTTATGCTTGGGAGACTCGGATCTTGTTTCCCAGCAAGTATCAGGAACATGGGATAGGAAAGATGCCAACATGGCGGCTTACAGAAGAGAAGTGGATAAAGTAGCCGGGTTCTTCACTGGCTATCAGGTGGATCACATTGACCGCTGAAAGAACGAAGCTGCAGATGCTCTGTTAAGACTCGGCTCTCGTCGAGAGCCGGTTCCATCTAATGTTTTCTTAGCTGAGTTGTGGAGTCCATCAGTCAAGATACCCACGGACGAAGAGCTTGCTTATCCAGACCCGGATTCAGAAGAATTGGTAGCTGCCTTACACGCAATCCCAGAGTGGACTGAGCCATATCTGGCGTATCTTTTGCGTGGCGAGCTGCCGAGTCAGGAAATCATAGCCCGGCAAATTGTGCGCCGGGCCAAGGCATATGTGGTCATAGAAGAGGAGTTATTCAAGCGAAGCACGTCAGGAGTTTTTCAGCGGTGTGTTTCACCAGAAGAAGGCAGGAAATTTTTGAGAGAAATACATTAGGGGATTGTGGGCATCATGCATCAACCCGGTCTTTGGTGGCAAAAGCCTTCAGACACGGATTTTTCTGGCTCACAGCATTGGCAGATGCAGAGCGTATGGTGAAAAGATGTGATGGATGTCAGAGATATGCCAGGCAAGCACATGTGCCGGCTCAGGAGTTGAGAACCATACCTTTGACATGGCCTTTTGCAGTTTGGGGTCTTGATATGGTGGGACCCTTCCAGATGTCCCCTTGCAAGAAAACCCACCTCCTAGTTGCTATTGACAAATTTACCAAGTGGGTTGAGGTTATGCCAATCACAAATTGTGAGGGAGCTACATCAGTAATATTTTTGAAGAGAATCATCTATCATTTTGGTTATCTCACAGTATCATCACAGACAATGGAACTAACATGTCACTCGGAGAAGTAGCAAAATTTTGTGGTAACAATGGAATCCGGCTCGATGTTGCTTCAGTGGCTCATCCTCAGGCCAATGGGCAAGTTGAGCGTGCTAATCAGGAGCTACTCAAAGGATTGAGGCCACGACTTCGGGTCCCGTGCAAGAGAGCCGCCGAAGCGTGGGGGAGGAGCTGCCATCTGTAGTTTGGGGTATCAACACGACACCAAACAGATCCACAAACCTCACACCGTTCTTCATGGTTTATGGTGCAGAGGCGGTGTTGCCCAGTGACATTATTCATGACTCGCCTCGTGTGGCGGCTTACGTTGAGGCAGAAAACGAGCTAACCCGGCAAGATTCTTTGGATGTGTTAGAAGAGGTCGGGAGCAAGCACTGGAAAGATCAGCAATCTATCAGCAAGACTTGCGCCGTTATCACAGCCGCCTGGTCAGGACTCGTTCTTTTCAAGAGGGCGACTTAGTTCTACGTTTGGTTCAATCTCAAGCTGGGATGCACAAGTTATCACCTCCATGGGAGGGCCCTTTCATTGTGAGCCGGAATCTGCACAACGGGTCATATTACTTGGTGGATGCAAGAGAACACAGTGAAGTGTCAAATAATACAGATGATACCACCAAAGCATTGGAGGAGCGACAGCGTCCCTGGAACATTGCTCAGCTTCGCCCTTACTACACATAGTATCAGACTGAGTTTATCAGATGTAATAAATGATGTAAAAAGGCAGCAGGTTTTAGACGTGCTCTTTTCCTTACCAGGGTACCTACGGGGACTGGAAGATTTTTAATGAGGCGTCTTGCTAACCTAATATATGAATAAAGTGATGTTTGGCTGAAAAATTTCATCGTTTCTTGTTTCAGCTTTTACTTCCCAGTTTTTTATATTGTTTAGTTATAATTTTTGTTGTATTTATAACCCGGCACCTCCAATTAGGGGATTTGCCCAGGTTTTTTGAACAAGTCAAGTGTCTATTTTAGGTCTTGGGGGCTGATCGCTTGAATAGCGTAGTTATAAACTCAAGACCCGGCAAATAAAGCCACTCTGGTCATGAGGGCTGATTACTTCTGAACAAGTACAGCTGCAATCTCATGACCCGGCCAATTCTATGAGCCATTATTTACTTGGTTATCTAACTTAAGCTTGATGTGACTCACACATATATGGCTTGATTGCATGCCTGTGAATTCAATCAATCATGAAGCCCACTGGGACTTGATTGACCCTGTTTTTAATAGAGCTATTGCAACATTGAAAATCCATGCGAAAGCCGGCTTATAGTTCAAAGAAACCAAAAGGGTCATCAAAACCACAAACTTTGCAGAACTACGCGAAAGCTATTAAGTTCATTACATATCAAGCATTGTTCCAAAGTGCACATGCGCACTATCAAAATATAAGACCCAAAGTATTAAGTTATTACAGACTGCCCATCAGGGCCAAATACGATTGTTTTTCATGCAAGGCACAATAAAACTTGCAGGCACAAATCAAGCTGCAGCGTTTGGAGCCGGATCCTTGGTCGAAGTATTGGTCGGGTCATCCTCTTGAGCAACACCCGGGCCTCCTTCCACAGATGGTGCCGGGTCTCCTCCTGTAGTGGCAGCCGGTTCTTCAGTCATCAATACTTGTTCTTGACCCTTGGGGGCTTCAGTTGCAACAGATTCCGGGTCACGTCGTGTGCCTTGAGTCGGTGTTTCCCCTCCAATGGTGATAGCCTGGCTCTCCCAGCAAATCAGAGCAAGGGCATCATTTGGCGGGTCTTCATCTTCAGTGTTGGGCCGGCTTGGAGGAGGAATGCTTGGGGTGCTAGTACCAGTGATCTTTTTTGCAGCTAAGTCATGGCGAATCTGCCTGGGAGCTAAAATGACTGGAGTTGGATCATCAATAGCAATGCGCTTTGACCGGCTGTCAAAACCACATTGGTACTTGCTTAGGTCAAGTCCCTCCACGATCAGTGTAGCAAAATGCCGGGTTTCCTTGTCCACTTTGGCCCAATCTTTGTTCGAGAAAGCAGTATTATCAGCATTGAACTGAGGAAACCCACCAGCAAGCCGTGACGGGTCAATGTCTGGATAATAAGCCTTGGCTAAAGCCAAGGTCCTCATAGCACCTTTACGACAGCTGGACAATTTCCAACGACTGAACCATTCTGGAACAGTTGAAAGATGGGCCAAAAAGGGTCTCAGATCACTTGGAGGAGATGCAAGACCACGGGCAGTAGCAATGGCACGCCCGGCTCCGTAATATAATTGGCGCATGACAGTAAGAACTCCTTGTAGTTTTATATCAGATGGCTGCAGTGTCATAGCATTACAAGAGCCTGCATAAATGAAACCGGGTTTAGTACACAGATTCGCCAAATTATTGAGAGGTATAAGACAGAAACGTGGTCTTACCCCAGATGGCAGTTACTACACCGTCAATCAATGTAGCAAACGATTTATGGGTCTTCTCCATATCAGCCAACTTCTTCTCAGCTGTCTCGAGCCGCCTTTACAGGTTTCCTCGTGTTCTTCCATGTCTTTCTTCATGGATAAGTTCTCCTCTGTGATTTGATACAAGGAAGTTTTGAGGGACTGGGTCTTATTCAAGGCTTCATTTTTCAGCCGGGTCTCGCCAGCGAGACATTCCTTCAGACGGTTGCTCTCTTGTGTGGCTTGTGCAACATATTGCTACAAATGGATGAGCATATATAAATCAATATTTCGGACCTTCAAGTCACTGAAAAATCGGATAACATGGGACTTGGGGGATGAACTTTGGAAATTTATAGTGTTACAGCTAGTATTGTTGGTATATAGAAAGTGAGTTCCAGGTTGCTGCAGGCAAGACAACCCGGCACTTGGGGACTACACACGAGTTCCTATATTTTTAGTCCCAAGGTCGATGCAAGCATGCAACCCGGCACTTGGGGGCTACAGTATTTGAAATTTCTCCTATAGATGGTTATGGATGTTAAATTTCTGCAAGTGTCCCTGGGTGATGTGAACATGCAACCCGACACTTGGGGGCTACTCCTAATTGAAAATTTTCCCTATATTTTATGTCTACTAAGCACCAAGCTTGTTAACAGGTTAATGTAAACTTGGAGCTTGGGGGCTACAATATTAGCAGAAATGAAGCTCAAAATCTTACCTCGTGGCGCTTTTGGATGGTGCTAACGAAGTCACCTTCAAGACCCCGGTGTTGGGAAGCCCGGGAGAAATATTCAGCAATAAGGGATGGCATCTCCATAGTTTCGAGAGTCGGTAATCCAGAAAAATTAACCGACACTAGTACAGAACGACACATCGGAAACGGGCCAAAAACCCCATCGGCAACGGAAAAAGGGTCCGTCTCCCCGCCTCCGTGGCTGATGTGAAGGCCCTCATCGGTAACGGAGGCAAAACACCGTTTCCGATGAGCTCTCCATTTGGCAACGGTTGTGCGCAGATCTCCGTTTCCTTAGTTTTCCTTCATCAGATATGGAGTTTGCCATCCACCCGTTTGCACTGAGCATTTCTCATATTTCGGTTATAGGATGCCACGTTTACAAATGCCACTAGATACTTAAAATCTCACATCACAAGCTCAAATACTAAAACGGTAACAGATTTCATTCATATCACAATGTAACTTTACATTTCCATCACAATTTCACCTTTACAATTGCATCACAAGACGTGACAAACATAAGAGGTAAAACGATAACAGATTTCATCTATACTAAGCCTATCATGTCAAAGACGGAAAGAATATATGATTTCTTCCCTACATCCTTTTCCATAATCCTCGCAGGTGTCACTCTAGCAATCTCTTCTTATCTCAACTTTTGAGAGAAGGATGTTGAAGCTTTGGACCCTATACATTAGTAAATAGAGTTACCATTGTTAAATACATATGCTAAAACAAATACACTATGAATTTAAGCAAACTGAAACAATATCTTACCTATGTCTTGGGATGGTTCTTATTGATGAACCGGAGCATCCAACACACGGCTTGTCAACAAGATATTGCGATGTCAGCAGCTTCATAGGATGCCTGACAACGATCATCCTTTCCATGGAGGTCACCACCGGCTCTGGATTTTTTATTCAGTGTCACCAAAATCTAATCTAATATGTCACCAATGTGACATTTCGGCGACACTGTATAAAACACTCTTACTTAAAAAAGTATTTATGCAGTGTACCAAAACGTCACAATAGCGACGGTGGATATGTATGGTGGAGTTTGAAAGGGAACAAGTTGATATCCCTAAATGTAAATAAGGATTTATGTTAGTTCTGACACTACTAGATAGAACGAACAATTTAACACAATAATATGAAGTATATAGTAGCATTTAGTGTATACTGACCTATGTATATAATTGGAGGACATCTATACTTCTTATAAAGCAAAACCCCACTAAGTGTAATAAATATTTTTCTATCTCAACATGCAAACTATCCACATCATCCATTGTCTTAACCAATCAATTTTCCATGTCATCTCCACTAATACTTATTAATCACACATCATCTATTTCTTAAGCCACATCATCTATTTCTTAAGCCATTATTTATCCATGTCATCCCACATTTATTAATGTTTTTCTATCCATGAAAACTATTCGTATTATAAATTCTTTTATCCATACAATTATCTCATCAATTTTAGTCGTTAAATATACAAATATTCTACATTGATTAAATCTAGATTCTCGATTATGATGCCTAATAGAATTCTGAATATCCCGCTGCAACGCGCGGGGTATCTTTCTAGTTATGGGAAAGTTAACAAACACTACTGTCTTGGGTAGTGTTCGTTGTTTGTTCTGTGTCTCCGACTTTTTTATACAGTGTCACCGAAATAGACTCCTGTTTTCACATGGACTAGTTAGCTAAACTACAACCGGTTGCAAGTGCACAATAGGCAAGTCAAGTTAACTAAACTATAACTAGTTGCAAGTGCACAATAGGCAAGTTAACTACATCAAGAAATGATCTAGATAGAACTACCGGATGTGAACTGAACTACTATCAACAAGTTAGCTAAACTACAACTAGTTGCAAGTGCACAATAGGCAAGTTAACTACATCAAGAAATGATCTAGATAGAACTACCGGGTGTGAACTGAACTACTATCAACAAGTTAGCTAAACTACAACTAGTTGCAAGTGCACAATAGGCAAGTTAACTACATCGAGAAATGATCTAGATAGAACTACCGGATATGAACTGAACTACTATCAACAAGTTAGCTAAACTATAACTAGTTGCAAGTGTACAATAGGCAAGTTAACTACATCAAGAAATTATCTAGATAGAACTACCAGATGTGAACTGAACTACTATCAACAAGTTAGCTAAACTACAACTAGTTGCTCTAGATCATGTGCACAATAGGCAAGTTAGCTACATCAAAGAGTGGATCTGATACCTTCTTCACGTCGCCGTTGGATCGATCTAGCAGATCCGGAAGTGGTGGAGGCAGAGGAAGCGGACAGAGCGACGACCTCGCCGTGTCGGGCGAGATGACGAAGACCTCGCCGTGTCGGGGGAGATGGCGAAGACCTCGCCGTGATAGCCGTCGTCTGGGCGGAGACGGCGCCGCCACGGCGCCGGCGATGGCCGCAACGCCAGGAGCCGCCACCACGAACAGATCTAGCATACTGGGACAGAGTGAGGAAACGAGTGAGTGTTAGGTTTTGCTCTGTACGCCCATATATATAGGTAAAACATAGGAAACGGTTCTTTAGAAGGACCGTTTCCTTTGTGTTTCTTCCACTGAGGTGTGGGACCTACGCGCCCACTCTGTGGAATTTCTTCCACTCTCTGGAATAATATTTTCCTATATGTAGAAAACCACTTATAGGAGAACTTATAGAACTACTACTAGCTACTTCTTGTTTTTCTTGCGCCCTACTTCCGCGCAATCCTCGTCCTTCTCACGGCCTCGTTTGTTGGGGGCCATTGGAGGTGGTGGCGGCGGCAGCATATCGGAGGCGGTGGCGGCGGCTTTCTTCTCCGTCGCCTGGGCTCCCTTCTTTGGGACCGGCGCCTCCGCCTCGTCCTCCTCGTCGTCCTGCTCCTCCTCCTTCTCCTCTTCGGTTGACTCCTCATCAGAATCAACCTTCGGCGGGCCCAGCATCAAGGTGGAATCATGGAAGTTGGCGCATTCGTCGTTGCTCGTCTCCGGCGTCAGTCCTTCAACGGACTCGCCACTGACGGGGGGACTGTCCCGCGGCGACTCAGTGTGCTCCTGTGTGTCGTTGCTGCGAGGTATCTTCGCTAATCAGTAGGAGGGAGTGAGCGAGCGAGAGAGAGAGAGAGCAGATTCTGTGGCGTCTTGAGCTGTCAAGGATTGGGGTTTTTAATGAGTAGTGGGCGGTGCCACTACGCCATGGCATTTACTCGCCTCGCTTCGAATTCCAAGAAGCTTGAACGCGACCACATTGGAAACGGACACATCGAATGACCGTTGCCATAGAACCACATATCGGAAACGGAGGCACATTGGGAACCGTTGCCAATAATATGGGTAACGGAGATAATACTTTCTCCGTTACCTATGTTGACGGGCCAGCCGCGGCCCAGGTCAGGTTTGTACGTACCGGCCGCGCGGAAAGCGCGATTCTCCGTCGCCTAACGCCTGCTGTTTCCATAGAGGGGTATCCGATGTGTCGTTCTGTACTAGTACGGGTCCTTATTCCGGTTGCTTGCTTCTGCTTTCACTTCTGGCTCGTGCACTTTGGCAATAGCAGTGCAGGGATCGGGTTCCTTGGTCTTTTGGGAACCAAGTATTTGCACCTCATCATTGGTACCAGAGGCAGAGGCAGGAGAAGTGCCGGGAGACTTTATGGGAGACCCGGCAGGAGATAAAGTGGAAGTTTTGGCAGGCAATGGCGATTCACTTGTTCTTGGTGGCGACGCTTGGGGAGAAAGAGTCTGGTCGCCATCATCTTCAAGCGCCGGCTCCTCTGATATGGAGTCACGAGCGCGAGCCTCTGTTTGAGCAGGCTCCGTCGTGTCCGGGTCAGAAGGAGAGGCAGAAGCCTCTAGAGGAGTGGCCTTGGCACTGAGAAATAAATAAAATATAGTAAAAATAGAGAAAAATTATAAGCAGGAAAAATAGTATCAAGGAATATGCATAAGGAATAAGTGTTTTTACCCAACGTTGATGCGGCAATCTTTAGGCATGTGCACGCTCTCATCCGAAAAAGCTGACAAAGAATGGGACTTAATTAGCGACCCGGGTGTCGGGGGAATACTTTGTAGATTAACCCGCGGCCCATATTTGATAAAGTGCGACCCAGTTTACTCGCACAATAAAGGCCTGCATGAAAGCAAGCCCAATATCGCACCGCCACAAGGAGAAGGATCCAGAAGACAAATCCTGGAAGACGTGAGGAGGAGTTAGTCTCCAACACTAGTACAGAACGACACATCGGAAATGGGCCAAAAACCCCTTCGGCAACGGAGAAAGGGTCTGTGTCCCCGCCTCTGTCACTGATGTGAAGCCTCACAATGGCAACGGAGATTTTTATCGTTTGCAATAAGTTTAGCAACGGGCATAATATATAACCGTTGCCTTTAGTCTTTACATCAGATACGGAGATTAGTTTTTGACCGTTTGTAATGAGGGCTAAAGGAAACAAAAAAATGCCGGTGACGCCTGCTGCACCGTCGACGGAGCCCTATGGTTCCTGCTTGACGGCCACCGGTTCTTCAGTGGATCGTGTGGACGGAGCCCCGCTCCTACGTCTTCATGGCCGCCGCATAGTCTCCAGGTTTCCTCCTCGCCCTAAAGGAGATGAAAAAAAATCAAAATGTAAGCTCCTTCATCTCTATACACAAGACATATGCTTCTTCATCGGCATTACAGAAAATATAAAACTAATTACAACTAGAACATAGCCTAAACAATGCCTCATATATAGGTAGATTGGACACACAAATTCCAGGGATGAAGCAAGCGAGCCAAGTAGGATGCACAAGATCGATGTGTATTTGTGCATATCACAAGGATCACAAGCGCCACCCCCGGATCATACGGTGTCACCTAATTTTAATCATCGGCATAACAGAAACAAAGCTAAAATCAGAACAAATGCCTACTAAAAACAGAGAAAATCTATGGATAAATAATTAGCTACTTACAACTAGAAAACAGCTAAAATCTATGTGTAAACAATGCCTACTAAAAGCAGAGCAAATCTATGGATAAACAATTAGCTACTTACAACTAGAAAACAGCTAAAATTTATGTGTAAACAATGCCTACTAAAAACAGAGCAAATCTATGGATAAATAATTAGCTACTTACAACTCGAAAAAAGCTAAAATCTATGTGTAAACAATGCCTACTAAAAACAGAGCAAATCTATGGATAAACAATTAGCTACTTACAACTAGAAAACAGCTAAAATCTATGTGTAAACAATGCCTACTAAAAACAGAGCAAATCTATGGATAAACAATTAGCTACTTACAACTAGAAAACAGCTAAAATCTATGTGTAAACAATGCCTACTAAAAACAGAGCAAATCTATGGATAAACAATTAGCTACTTACAACTAGAAAACAGCTAAAATCTATGTGTAAACAATGCCTACTAAAAACAGAGCAAATCTATGGATAAATAATTAGCTACTTACAACTAGAAAACAACTAAAATCTATGTGTAAACAATGCCTACTAAAAACAGAGCAAATCTATGGATAAACAATTAGCTACTTACAACTAGAAAACAGCTATCCTACTGAACTGGGGTCTTACATTAAGTGAGGCGGGCTCGCTTAGCGTCGCCGCCGGCGACGGAGCTAGCGCCGGCCTCCCCTGGCGGCGCCTTGCCCTCGCCGTGGACCAAAGAGAGGGCTATGGCGGCCCGGAGGTCAGACTGGTAGACCGCCTCCTCGGCGCGTTCGACCTGGGTCGACGCCTCGGAGAGGAGGACCGCCGCCTCCAGATCGGCCTCGCCCTGACGACGCTTGGCGTCCTTGGGCTCGAAATCGGCGCGGGAGAGTTGGCAAGCGATCTCCAGATCATGATCCTCCTCCTCTTCCTCTTCCTCTTCCTCCTCGTCGGAGGACGAGGACGAGGAGGAGGAGGAAGACGGATGGCGGCCGGGGTACATCGCCTGGCGGATCCCGCGGTAGCTGCAATGGTGGCCAAATGAGCGGGTGCGGCCGGAGCCTTCGCCGTGCGGACGAGCGCCAAGGCTGCGGGACCGGCTCGCGGGGGCCGGATCGGCGGCGGCCTGTTCCGCAAGCTCGTCCCGCAACACCAGCTGACGGTGCTGCTGCCTGAAGGCCCGGAGGGTGGGGCGGCCACGGCCGCGATGGCCGGATCTACCAGCGCCGACGTTGGAAGCCATGCGAGAGAGTGGAGAGAGAGGAGACTGTGCGGCGGCTAGGGTTGGAAGTGAGTGAGAGTGAGAGTGAAGGGCATAGTAGGTTCTTATAGGCCGGCTGTCGGGCTGCTTCTAATGGCAACGGAGATTACGAAACTGTCCGTGTGCGATGAGGACACATCGGTAACGGAGTTAAACTAACCTCCGTTGCCAACATATATTCCACTATTCACCCGTTGCCGATGTTGTGGGCCTGCTTTACGGCCCAGTGCGGGCACGCGGGGATGTCGCGATTTACCGTCGCCTAACTCCTGCCGTTGCCATAGAGGGGTATCCGATGTGTCGTTTTGTACTAGTGCAAGTAGGTTCCGGTCGATGTATTCCTTGTGGAGGAAGTTTCCTTTGTAACCTAGCGAGCCTCTGTGTATATAAAGAGGACTCGCAGGACTTAGACGGGGTCAAGCAATCAAGCCCTAAAACCCTAGTTCTTACGGCGAGTACCCAGATCGGATCGGCTCCATTGTAACACCACATATGTCATATCAATACCAATCTAGGGTAGGCAGGAAGTAGGTCTTTACCTCACATTGAGGGGCCGAACCTGGGTAAATCTGTGTTCATCCTTGTTCCTGCGATCCCAAGCTCAGAGACGATTGACTCGCGCAAATCCCACACCTACGAAGTCATCCATGACATCTGACGTGACAAACCCACGACAGTTGGCGCCCACCGTGGGGCCTGCGGTCAAGAGCGTCACGTTCCGCGCAGGATCGGAATCAGGGTTCAAGGACATCGCCATCGGCCAAGTGGAAGATATCAATGGTGTTCCCTTTATCGACGACTCAGAGTGGGGACCTGAGGCAGATCACGTTGAATTTGGGTATATTATTCCCATCGGGTCTGTGAAAATCTTCGTCAGGTCCGTCAGTCGCAGATCTACAGACGCGACTCAAGGAGGTGAATCAGGAGAGGAACTGCGGCCAGTCAGGGTCCGCGTGCTAGAAGAACTGCAACAAGCCGCAGCAAAAACATCCGCCTCCGTCCCGTCAAAACCAATTTGGGAACCTCTGCCTAGCCGGGAGAAAGATCCCAAAATTGAAGAAATCGAAGCTATCAGGGTGGAGCTTTGTGAAGAAGCGCAAAGACTCGCGGCAGAGCGCAAAAAACTTCAGGAAGAAGATCAGCGACTGAGGCGTTGGCAGCAAAAGCAGCAGGCAATTTGCACCTAGACGGATGAAGGGGGCAAGAGATGAAGCAGAAGTTCCACAATAATCCGGAGAGCAATATGCACGCCGCTATCGGGATATTATCAAAAATAGCACCAGTCGGAGATACGCGAGCTGATAAGGAAGCTCGCCATGCGATTGATCTGCTACAAACTGCTGCCCTACAGCAAGCAAACATGTATGGAATCACGCCTAAAGAGCTGCAACACGAGTTATCGTGGGGCGAGGAAAGATGCAACGTGGAAGAAGTAGCAACCAGCTAGCAGGTCTGCAAATATCACCAGTTAAAGAGAGTAAGGCTGATGGTAAGCCGCAAACGCTCGAGGCGACTCAACCAACCCAGTTTGAAACTGATTCAGATGAAGATACAACGCCCGTGAGCTCCTATTCGTTATTAAAAGGACCAGCATATTTCGGGGAGGAAATACGGCTCACTCGTTTCCCACCGAACTTTGGTGAGTCGCAGCGAGTCACCACCTACCATAATGATCTAGACCCTGTCCTCTGGATAGAGGATTATGAAATAAACATGACAGGAATCGGTGTAACTCAGGAGGTGCTCGCAAAGTATTTTCACTTAGTACTGCAGGGAGAAGCCAGGGATTGGCTGCTAAGGTTGCCGCCAAAGTCAATAAACTCATGGGAAGAACTGAAGGATAAGTTCATCAAAAGATTCCAAATAGAAGGCGTGAAAACCTCAGGCAATGGGTCCAGAAGGAGAACGAATCAACCAGCGAGTGGATAAAACAAGTCACAGGGATCCTTGACTCCGCCAAAGATATCACGGCGCAATCTGAAGTGCAAGTTATGAGAAAGAACTGTAGATTTGAGCCGCCGGTGCGTACCTTAAGCCGCACTGGACATAAGATCGATAGTTTCGACCAACTCTTGGCGACTGCCAACAAGCACGCAGAGACAGATAAGATGGCAAGCGGCTCATCGCCAATCTCAAAGGAAACCGAACACTGTAAGTATCAACTAAGGGAGCAGAGAAGAGACAAGGAGTCACTCCCCAATAGCGCCAAAGGGATTTTTTGATAGTCCTTGCGACTTACACCGCAGAAGAGATGGGAGACCCGCGGGCCACACAAAGGCGCAGTGTCATTACTACAGGCGATGGAAAGAAGGTGATTCATCAATCGCGACTTACAGCAGCCCGCTGTTTACGCCTATATCTGCGGTTAACGCTGCCGCTAGAGTTGCGAAGCTGGAAGCTACCAGGATTGGGCTGTATGATGAAGTCCAAAGGATTGTGGATGAAAGGAGCAGGCTCGCACGCGAGGACCAGCGCAGCCAACAAGAACAACGACGACTCGCCGAAGACACCATCATCTTACAAGGAGGGCCAAGCACCTTGCCGCACCGACGCCATATCAGTCACCTGCAGCCAGGAACAGTAAATCCCATGGAGTTATTCCAATCACCCACCTCTGGACCTACAGCCGTGGTCCCTGCAGTCGATACACCAGCAGCCACGGCGCCACCCCACGCGATCCCATCAGTCGCAACTAACACAGTGCGTCCAGTCGCATGGTCAGAAGCCGCAGCACCATCAGTCGCAGCACCCTCATACATGGCACCACTTGTCGCGGCTACGCGACCCGCGCGCTTTTAGTCGCGCCTGCAGTGTGGACGATCGCATCACCATCATTCACGCCTGTAGTTCCATCTTTTGCGGCACCAAGAGCGGCGGAAGCACCAGGGTCAAGAGCTCTGGTGCAAGCTAACAACAGGGCTATCATGCCACCTCCGTCGCCACAACCAACTTTTGTGCAGCAGCCGACACCGCAGCCCCAAAGGTTCCATACACCGCAAGGACACTATATTAGCCCAGTGGAGAATCTCTATGCGGCTACCAACATCTTAGCCAGGTTGACACCGGCAGGAAACACACCGATGGACAAAGAGGCGCGGCACGCCATTGAGATACTGAGCACAGCAGTAGTACAGCAGGCAAACATGTCTGAACATGGGGGACGGCTGCATGCCACCCCCTACAACAGTAGAGTAACAGCGGAAAGAAGCATCCGAGCCGAGTCGCCGCAGGTTGCGACTTCAAGTTCAGCCAGGCGACAAAGGGAAAACCAACAGGTGGTACAAGTTCAACCCGCAGAAGATGTGCAGCCGCATGCAATGGTTAATCCGGCAGGGAGGCCAGCTCCATCCAACTTATCATCGCGACTTAAAGGTCCAGTCTGCTTCAGCGAGAGGATTAGGTCTGAGCCGTTTCCTGCAGATTTCAAAGGACCTCGCAAGGTAGCAAATTACAACCCAAGCATGGACCCAGTCACTTGGCTCAACAATTATGAGATGGGCATGAGCATCCTCAACGCATCTGAAGAGATCTGTGCCCGATATATAAACATGATGTTGGAAGGCGCAACCCACATTTGGTTACAAATCCTACCACCAAACTCAATAAATTCTTGGGATGAGATGAAGGAAGCTTTCGTCAAGAACTTCCAAGGAACATGCAAGCGACTCTGCAGCATAGAAGATCTTGAGCGCTGCGTGCAAAAGGAAGGCGAGTCAAGTCGCCATTGGATGAGAAGAGTGGCAAAAATTATACACTCCTCAGACAACATACCTCTAAGCTCAGCTGTCCTAGTTATGGAGAAAAACTGCAAGTTTGAGCCGCTGGTCCACAAACTGGGTCGCATGAAGGACAAAGTTAAGAGCCTCAGCGAGGTGATGGCAGCGGCTAACAAGTATACAAACTCGGATAAGACCAAGGACACATCTGATGGAGAGAAAGAAGAAACTGCTGGCAAAAGAAAGAAGACCAGCAGCAAGCCTCAGCAGCAGCAAGCTAGCAATAGTAATGCGAGTTACAACAAGCGCAAGAACGAAGAAGGAAACTCGGGATTAGTCGCAAACACGAACACTCGTTACAAGCAAAGTAGCGGCAGAGGAAGAAATTTCCACCCAGTTAACTTGGAAGAAGTTTTCAACTGTCCCTGTGACATCCATGTGGGAAAATATGGAAAACCACCCAACCACACAAAGGCGCAGCACTGGCGACTTCTGATTAACAGCCGCTGGCGACTAAACCAGCGGTGCTTCGGCATCCTTAGCCACCACAACTGCGGTTGTGGGATCCACCTCCTCTGTGTCCTGGGCGATGAGGGGATCTGTCCTGTCTTCCAGAGCCACCTCCTGGGCAGCCGTGTCAGGAGCAGGGGTCACAGCCAGATCGTCAATGGTGGCCATGCCCTCCACCACGGCAGGAAAAGCCGCAGGCGCCTTAGCCGCGGCTGCAGCATCAATCGCAACTCTACAAGAACAAGACAATTATATAAGAAAGAAGCACGCATGGCAGAAGAGAAATGCTATAAGGAAGTTACTAACTCTGGAGCCATCTTCACAGAGGCCATAAGGCCGTCGCTTGACGGCGACGACTGACCGTGGAACCCTGAGTCTGCAATCAGAGGTCTATATGTTAATAAAAGGAAATGAAGGAATATGCAGTCAGGATGCCAAGGCAACAAGAATTACCAGAGTGGGGTTCCATATCATCTTCAGCTGAGGCGGTGGTCCTAAGCACACGCCTGGCAATAGGAGGGGTCGCACCCACCGCAGGTTTGCGACGCTTGACGACTTCAGGATTTTCCAGAGCGTTAAGCTCTGGCTCCTCCCAGGACAGTCTCTTTGAGGCCCTGCGGGGAGTTGGGTCAGCCGCAGTAGGAGGACTTGCGGCTGGCACAGGACTGTCGTCCTCCTCCAGTTCAGTATCTTCACCATCTGAAGCCGCAGTAGCAACAGATGGGATGTCATCGACCTCACTGCCCTCTAAAGCGGGCAGTAACTTCTTCTTCGTGGCACACTTGGGAGCAGCAGCGCCCACATCAGCCGCGGGAAGCGACCAGTAGTTCTCATCAGCCTGATACAGAAAAAGGAAGATCTTAGTATCAAAAAGAAATGCAATTCTGCTACAAGGACAAAGGACTAGAGAAGGAGGGTTACCTCAAAAGGCTTGTTGTTAACACTAAAAGGGGCGAGCCCCATCTTGTCGAAGGAGATATTCTTCTCCTCAGTCACACGGGCGACAAACTCCACCCAGTCTTCAGGCTCCCAGTCAGCGGCCTTGACACGATCAACATCAGTAGAAGTGCCAGAGCACTCGAGGAAGGACCGTTGACGGGGACTCACTGGTTGGATGCGCCACTTCGTCCAGCAAGAAAGAAGATCAAGGCCAGTAAGGCCATGACCAATGAAGGCGCGGACCTTGATCAGCGACTCATTTATGAAGGATGCTGCGGCATCTCGAGGTTTGGATTTTAATGCCTCAGAAGACACGAAAAGAGAATTGGACCAAGTGGGGAGGCGAGTTTCGCCCTCCGGTGAGGTATCTTGGCAGTAGAAAAAGGATTTTTGCCAAGCCCTGGGTCGATTCGCCAGGGCTAGCTTGGGAAGAGCTGAGTTTCTGTGGCGCTGTAGAGAGATGACGCCGACCTGAACATAGGCGCCACCTTTGGAGACAAGTTGGCTATTGCAAGAAAAGGAGGCCAGCCACAGATCGATATTGGGGGCTATGCCGAGATAGTCCTCGCATAGTACATGGAAATTGCTCACCTGGAGCATTGAGTTAGGCCCGATGTCATGAAGGCGGAGGCCTAGGCGTTGCATCAGGTTGCGGAAGAAGAGGGAGCCGGGCGGCGTGAATCCACGCTCTACATGCTCCACGAACATCACCAGTTCGTTGGGCTTGGGCACGGCTCGATTTCATCACCTGGCGCCCGCCAGATGTTGTCCTCCTTCGGCGACAAGAAACCAGCATCGGCGAGATCCGTAAGAGTCTGCTCCGTTACCCAGGATCCTTTCCAGTTGTAGGAGATCTTGCGTTTATCATCGGATGGCTTTGCCTCGGGCGCCATTGCGAGAAGATTGGATCGGGGGCTAAGCTCGATTGAGGAAGACGGCGGCGCAGCTGGAAGCGAGGAGAGAGCAGAGGCAAGTGAATATTGACCTAGGCCGCCGCAGCTTATAACCGGGATGCCCGAAATCAACGGAACAATTTGCGCCCGCGGAATGAGGAACGGTCCGTAATTGAAGGAAACAGAATATTTCTGATGGAAAGGGTGAGTCGCGCAAATGAGTCGCGGCTTTGAATCACAACAGTCAGAGATTAGTCAGAACGCTCACAGTGCGGCTCAACAACTACCTCAAGTAACCAGAGGATCCTCACCGTGAAGTCCTAACCAATCTTGGGGCTAATGTCGGGGGAATACTTTGTGGATTAACCCGCGGCCCATATCAATAAGTGCGACCCACTTACTCGCACCAGCAAAGGCCTGCATGAAAGCAAGCCCAACATCGCACTGCCACAAGGAGAAGGATCTAGAAGACATATCCTGGAAGACGTGAGGAGGAGTTAGTCTCCAAGTACGTTCCGGTCGATGTATTCCTTGTGGAGGAAGTTTCCTTTGTAACCTAGCGAGCCTCTGTGTATATAAAGAGGACTCGCAGGACTTAGACGGGGTCAAGCCCTAAAACCCTAGTTCTTACGGCGAGTACCCAGATCGGATCGCCTCCATTGTAACACCACATATATCATATCAATACCAATCTAGGGTAGGCAGGAAGTAGGTCTTTAACTCACATTGAGGGGCCGAACATGGGTAAATCTGTGTTCATCCTTGTTCATGTGATCACAAGCACGGAGATGATTGACTCGCGCAAATCCCACACCTACGAAGTCATCCATGACATCTGACGTGACAAACCCACGACACCTAGCACAAAGGACCCGCCAGTCGAAGTCCTCCTCGTCGAGCCAACATGGACACATCGCTTCCTGGCATACCTGAAGCACGGCGAGCTTCCAGAAGACGCAACAGAAGCGCGTCGAGTGGCTAGACGCGCCAAAGCATACACCATCATTAACGGTGAGTTATACAAACGCAGCATATCGGGGATCCTCCAAAGGTGCATCGCACACGAAGACGGCGAGGCCATCCTTCGTGACATACACGCAGGAACCTGCGGTCACCATGCAAGCAGTCGAGCCCTTGTCGCCAAAGCCTTTCGAGCAGGTTTTTACTGACCCACGGCCCTGCGGGACGCAGAAGACATTGTCAAGAAGTGCATCGGCTGTCAGAAATCCATGGGAAGAACCCTTCATCGTCACAGAGGTCATCGAAGGCGGAGCATATCGACTCAAGCACGCAAAGACCGGAGACCTCTCCCACAACCCTTGGAACGTCGCACATCTGCGCCGTTTCTATGCTTAGACTGCTCAGTCATTATATGTAATAGGCCATATGTCGGATAGCTGCAGGTTTCAGACGCGCTCTTTTCCTTACTAGGGTACCTAAGGGGACTGGAGTGTTTTTAGTGAGGCGGCCTGCAGCTTAACATTCAAATGTGGAATACAATCAATGTTGCTCTACTTCTCTCGGTTTACCTTTTTGCATAAACAATACACAAACACACCAGCTACACCCGAATACTCGGGGCTGTGTTGTTCAAAGTCATAAATAAACTTAAGCAACACCTTGGCCGTACTCGAAGACTCGGAGGCTGCGCCATACAAGTGAAATATAAAACACAAACATTGTTCGCACCCGAAGACTCGGGGCTGCGCCACAGATTAAAACAAAAACCTTGGCCGCACCCGAAAACTCGGGGCTACGCCTAACAAGACAACAAAATCACAACCTCGGTCGTACTCGAACACTCGGGGCTGAGTCGCGCAACACAAAATTTTCACACACCCGAACGCTCGGGGGCTGCGTAGCGCGAGAAATTTACAAAACATACCTAACCTACTCGCAGTTCATTCAGGTAATTATATACAATTAGTACAGATACACACCTAACCTACTCGGCAGGTTCTTCCTTCGGCTCCGCCCACTTCTTTTCTTCTTTCAACACTTGATGAATGAGGACTAGGGCATCAGTACGAGTCTCTTCATAGTGCTCCACCATAGGCACGGACCGCCACCTGGAAGGGGTGGCGGGCCCAGCGCGATTTTCTTCAGATCAACATGAGGCAGTGAGCCCGAACGAAGGCGAGTGCAACATTGGCCCCGCTGATGAGTTGCTCTCGAACAAACTTCTTGATGGCCTTGCCTTGGCGAAACTTCTTCAAAAGCTCCGCCAGGCTCTGTGGTTGCTCGTTCAACGGAAACAGGCCCGGTGCACTCGAGCCATAGCCGACCTACAGGTCTCCAGCAGAATAGCCGCGCGCCAGGCACGGTCTTGAAGCTTGGCCAGCACCTCACCTCTCGCCCTCTCCGACCAGAAGGGGTGGGTCGAGTACTGCGAGCTGCTAGCATAGTCATCCAACCGATCACGTAGGCGTGATTCTTCTGCCGGCTCGTCAAAGCAAACACCTGATCAAGCATCTCAGGAATCAGTACACGCTCGACTTACAAAAAGGTTGACAATCCGCGTTGGATGCACTTACACTCAAGCTGCAGATTCACCTTCTCCAACTCCTCAAGCAAAAAGACTTCCCGGGCCGTTGCCGGCGAAGGCCTCGACTGCAACTCGGCCAGCATACCACGTACTTGTTCCAGCTTGTGCTCGGCCTTCGAGAGCTTCAGCTGCAGGAAGTCGATGATCTTCTGGTCATTCCTGCTCCGAGTACTCGTCGAAGGGGCAGCACTCCTAGAAGAAGGGGTCATCGACGCACCCGCTGCCCCTCGCTACACAAGAATAACTCAAAGTATAAGAACACACAAATACTTGGGGTGCGCCCCGCAGCCAGTCAAACGACACCAGAATCACATCTGCATCCAGCGACACACACTCCATGCTCGGTTTGGAGTCCAAAAACCACAGGTTCATTTTACAACTAGAAGCGAAAATGCATACAAAAGCGAAAGAAACACACTACTACACAAGACTACTCGCTGGTCATCGACTTCTTGGACGACGCTTCCTCGCCTGGACCCTTGTGGCCCTGTCCTCAACAGTGGTCACAAGTTGCTGAGCATACTTGCGAGCCGTCTCCATCCAGTTGCCCAGCGTCGCGGATTTGCCGTCAGGCCCTTTGGGGAACGTCGACGTCGCCTTGTCGAAATCTCCTTCGAAGCCATGCGCGAGCAGCATGAGAAAAGTAGTCTGGCACCACTTACCATTTGCTCGCGGCTGAACTTGGCGACGGCGGTACCCTCTGGGTTGAAGACCTCCACCAACTCGTCAAAAGTCGGCGGCAACTCGTCGGCGGGGCAAAAGCTGCCATGAAGAGCAGCCAGGGCACTCGCCGCTTTCGTCAGCATCCCCGCAGCCCTCCCGCTGGCAGTCTCCGCGGCAGCCACGCTCTCCTCGAGTGAGCCGCCAACGCTCTGCTTGCCGGAAGCCGAAGGACCATCGATTACACCTGTCGGGATGCAAGCAACGTCAAGCAAACAACTCAATTCCCAACTAACACCATACAGCAAAGCCCTCATACCAGTCAAGGAGCTGCTGCAGGAAGCGAGTCGCCCAATGCCCACCTTCCCTCTCCTTGGCAGCCGACAGACTCTTCTCCAGGTCGGCGACCGACGCACAGCGTTATTCCTTTCTTCCTCGACGGCGGAAGCGGACTCTACAAAGACAAAAGTGCTCGTGAGCACCAAACAAAATATATATCCTGCAGAATTTTAGCCTAAAACAGCAACTTACTCTTGGCGTCTTCGAGCTGCTGCTGGAGAGCGGCCACTTCCGTCTCCATATGGATATATTGGGTGCCGGCCTTCATCAGCCGCACAAAATGCTGGTAACAGAAGAAACAAAGACATAAGCCTAAAGAATCAAATTTTTGAGCCTATGCACAACTACAAGCAGTTGTACATAGCCTCGGGGGCTACTCCCATCGGGAGCGCTGTCGCGCACCCGATAAAAAGCAAAACGGCATGGACGGGACACTCACATGGTCCATAGAAGCAGAAGTCGAGGCATTGGCGCCTGCCGCCACCGGTTCGCCCTTGTCGGCTGCAGGTTCAGGACCTGGTGGCACCTCCAAGGTGGGCGCATTGCCCATCAGTGGCTCTTGCGGGTGGGCATGCGCTGTCGAAGCAGCATGCTCCTGTCCACCGGTGGAGAAGGTGGCAGATCGTCGTCCGAAGGCCGCTACAGTTACGCAAAAATTCTTCAAACAAAGCAAGCAGAAGCTGTTTAACAACAATAGGAACAGTGAGATTACAAAAACTTACTCGCTAGCAAGATCCACAAATCTGCTGGGATCCAGGCAGCCGACGTTGGTGCGGGGCCTTTCACATAAAGAGGTGGCAACGAGCGAAGCGGAGCCGCCACAATCGGCTCTGCCATTGTCCTGCCGCGTCCTCACCTTCTCTCGGAGTCAGCCGTGTCTTCCTCCCCGTCACGCTGACGCTTCCGCAAGCCGTCAGTCGCGTGGGTCTCAGACTCGCCTTCATCAGCCTCCGGGGTGTTGGCGGTTGCGAGTGAGGTCACCTCCTCGTCCGAGTCAACCTCGAGTGGCTCGTTGTTCAACATTGGGCCACTCTCTGGAAGCTGCGGCATCGACTCGAGCACTTTGTGTCCCTGCGCAAAAATACATGAAAGAAAAGTAAGAATAAAGTACGTAACAATGCTACTCAAAATAATAGCGAATAGTACCTCTGGCAGAGGGTTGCTGGCCTCGTAAGGCGAAACCGGCGGCTGAACGTCGCAAGGCTCGTCCGCGCTAAGTATGGTGAGCGATCTCACCGCTTTCTTCACCTCACCCGAAGACAGCTCTTCCATGTGCGAGCGGGTCGGGTCAGCCACTCCCGAATACGCCCACATGCCATGGACTCGGACTCGGAGAGCTGCACACGTCTCTTAATAAAAGTGGCCAGCAGGTGGATGCCAGTCACCTCTAGGCCAACGTTGGTCTGCAGCTTCAAACCTTCTCAAAAAGCATGTCAGCTTCTGCCCCCCGGTGGTGTGTTCCAGGACGGCCTCTTCAGCACCGCGGCATCGGCATTAAAGGGTGGCAACCCGAAAGACTGGTCGCCCGTGGTCTCATCCTTGATGTAGAACCACTTCTGACGCCACCCTTGGACTGACTCGATGAACTTGATCTTGAAGTACTCGATATCTGGTCGAGTCTGCACACCAAATCCGCTGGGTCCCTTGGCGCTGTGCTGGCACTTGGCATTGAAGATCCGTCGAAACAAACCAAAATGGGGCGCAATGCCCAAGAAGCACTCGCACAACTCAAAATAGCAGGCAATGTGCAAGATGCCGTTGGGGGTGAAATCGTGCAGTTGCACCCCGTAAACGTGCATCAGTGCACGAAGGAAATCATGAACAGGGAAAGAGAACCCCCTGCTCACAAAATCCACAAAGCAAACCCTTTCATTGGGGGCGGGTCGGGGATTACCTCACCGCCAGGGATGCGAACTCTACTCTCCTCCGCCGGCAGTGGCCCGTCGTTCCTCAGCCCGCTGAGCATCCGCTTGTTCACCGTGGACTTCGTCCACGCACCCTTCTCCTTCTTTAGGTTGTCGACGGCGGCGCCGCCGGCGGCGCTGCCAGCCGAGGCATTCGCGGCGCCCTTGCCCCTCCGACCAGTCGGCTTCATCATCGCAGCAGTAGCAAAGTGTGGGCTGGGGTGCGAGGCTATGGAGCAGCGCAAGGAGGAAGAAGGACGCGACGATGAGGGAAATGGCAAAGTAAAATCAATCCATCACCGCCCTCCGCATATTTACCCTCGAAGGCAAACGATCTCGGCCGTTGATGCGAGATCATGCGCTCCATCCGCTATCCCACCGTACACTTGGCGGGCGCGGAGGGCAACCATCGCCGGCCACTCCGCCCACTACGCACGGGAATCTAGGAGGCCATCATCACGTCGTCGTGAAAACCGCGCCTGGGCGGTCAAATCCAGTCCAAACGGCACCGTCTTCGGTCAGCACTGCACGATGGGGACCACACGAGTGTCACGTCCCGTCTGTCGTATCAAGCACGCCACCACCTGTCAGAGGGCGCAGTCGCGAAACGCGTCATCCCTGACGTCACCGCAAGTAGTTCGCTCGAAAAGTACTCGAGTCTTGGACACAGGCAAAACCTATCATTCGACTGCATCATTGATTTAGAGGGTGAAAATCATAATTCAAGCAAAGCCAGTCATTCGACTGCCTCGTTGATTTAGAGAGTGAAAATCAAAATTAAAGCAAAGCCAGTCATTCGACTGCCTCGTTGATTTCGAAGGTGAAAAACCGATCAAGTTAATCCGGTCACTCGACTATTCCATAAGATGCACAGTACATAACTCCCATCGGGAGTGGTTCAATTTTTTCTTATTGATCATAGCAAAAGTTTCAAAGTTTTTGAGATCATCCTCAACTGCAAGTAGTTAAGCATAATCTCGGGGGCTACTCCCATCGGGAGCGCTGCCGCGCACCCGATAGGACATAAGCTAGAATAAAAGCATACAATTCGTAGTCAAAGCTTATTCGACGTAAAGCCAACCTCAATCGTAATCTCCCCAAGATGTATCTTCGATCCTTGGAAGCCGCACACATGGTGCGTAGGTAATACCCATCGATCCGTCGAGTGGGCCGGGGCGCGCACGTACTGCGTTTCTCCCTGTAACTTACCATGTCCGACGGCATGAAGAAAATCCTAGCGGACGCGTTAGGTACCCTCAAAGCTATGCCGCAGGTCGACTCAGTAAGACCTCCGCGGCCTGAGTCGAGTCTGACCAGTTTATCCGGGTTCGAGTCTGGGGACTCGAGCTCGATGTAGGCTAGTAAGGTTTTGCCCACGAGCAGTTAGCTGGTCCCGATCCGTCGAGAGAACCAGGCCTACTACGCCCTTATCCCTAACAAATGTCATAAAAGGCAAAATCCTATTCCAAACATGGGCTGATTTATTACTAGCTCCAAATCGTTATCATACAAAACCTGCAAACAACCAGTCGAGATAATGTCGACTGTTTAGACGCATGAGCAAGGCAAGTAATTCAAGACGTGCACTGACGGAGGAGTCCCTGCCTGAATCTTCGAGTCAACCAGGCACTCGGGGGCTACTGACGTGGACCTACCCTTCGGGTGCTCTACCTTGAAGATACCTGGTGCACGTACAGTGTCGGGCCCGTGCACGAGGGCCCACTAGAGATCAAGACCGAGGCCCATGAAGAAGGAGTACCCTCCAAGTCAAGCGTAGATTAGGTCGGTTTAGACTTACCTTACCTGTAAACCTGGTCGGTTGCGAATCCTCGGGACCCAGCCTCCTATATAAAGGCTGGGAGGGCCGCCGATCTAGGTGAGGACGTAATACCATAGCCACCAAAACCCCATCGAGATGGACATCTCGCCGGAACCCCATTGTAGCTCCTTTGTTCACAACCATCAATAATCAGACAAGCAGGAAGTAGGGTGTTACCCTCCGGGGGCCTGAACCTGGGTAAACCTCGCTTGTCAGCCGTAGTTACTACCAGCGCTACCAAATCTCTCCCCCGATCTCAACCCTAGGTGCCTAACCATGGGATTTGATGAGTTAACACTACTAGGAAACAATCCATCTGTGGCGCACCCATTTTGCCTTTCTGTGGCGCATGGTGGGTGCGCCACAGATATCCCGCCGCATGGTGGGTGCGCCACAGATATCCCGCCACTAAATTGTAATTCTGTGGCGCATGTGGGGGTGCGCCACAGAAAGACCAAGTTTCTGTGGCGCACCCAGCCCAATGCGCCACAGAATTACATGCGCCACAGAAAAAAAAGATGCGCCACAGAATACATTACAGGTATTTTTGATTTGTTGCTGCCTGCTGTATAAATACTGGTATATTACAGGAAATACAGGTATATATACATGATTTATACCGATATAATAGAAACAATAATATATTTAACACGGTATATGAAAACAGACATATTACTATGTCATCACATTACTTAGAGCCCGAGATACATACATATAGTGAAAAGTTCCAAATTTTTACACAAGTCTATACAAAAGTTCATCGATCATGTCACACGTTACAAATGAAGTTCACCGCCTAAACTAGGATCAAATAGAGTACATCGGCGATGATGGTGAGCAATAGCGGGAGCACGATCATGGAGTCTTCTTCTTGAGCGGCGCCGGGAACGGTTTATACATCTCCTTCGTCGTCCATGTCCTGGTGTCCTGCTGAGCCTCTAGGCGTTCTTCGATGTCCCTCTGGTATAACCCTGGAGATGGATTGGGATATATATTGGTTAATAATATAAATAGAGTATGATTTATTCATCTAAGTGGATAAGTCTATAATAAAGAAAATAAAGAAGCACTTCTTGCGAGTGAGGCAAGGCTTTTATAATACATCCTACCTATGGCGCGGTGGAAGGACCCCACTCTTGTGCTGACATCTTCGATGATGATTTGCGATAACTGCATCTGGATGCGATGGAAGTCTTCTCTAAGCTCAGAATCGGTGATTTCCCCCGCAGATTTGGTCCATTCTCGGAGACTAGATGGCATCCTTGTTTTCTCTGCATCCCGGACAAACCCTTTAATGTGATGAAGGACGTAGAAGGCCTCCTTCACGCTGCCAAGCTTCTGCTTGATGCAATGGAACTCGGTCCCATGCCTGAACCGGTGTTTCTTGTCATTTGTGAGACATTCCCCCTTCTTATCTTTTTCGAAGTGGCCTCCCTTTTGGGCGTAACCCTCGAGAGCCTCATTGAGAACATCCTTTATTTTGGTGTAGTCTTTCTTCCTGCTCAAACTCCCCGAGTCGAAATAAGTGGCAATGGACCACCTCGAGCTTAGGACGATGAGTGTGCAGTACTTGTCCCTGGTCAACACAATTGAAACGGAATGTTGGAAAGGATCAACAATGGAAGAAATCTATAAGAAAGCATAAGATACGACGGCGGCGAGCAGATGTGTACTTACTCGGGAAAGAATGGAACAAGAAGGCTGTTCTTCCTCTTGTTGGTCAACATGAACCTCTAGAGGTACTCCGTGGCCATGGTCCGCGTCCTTGATCCTTCCACCAGCTGGCTGTCACGCATGTAGTAGGGATCCGCTACCGCGACATACGGGGTATTATCTCTCCTGATCTTCATCGCCGTACTGAGCGCGTATAGGCGGACCAAGTTATAGTCCAGCCGTTTCGAGTGAAACAGATTGAAGACATCCTCGAATGCTATGAAGAACAGATCCGCGGGGGCTTCATGGACGAAGTCCGAGTCCTTTGGCACCTGGGCCGTGAACACCGGGTAATTTGGATTCTCGTCTTTAAGAAGGAAGCCCTCTAGCGTCAAGATAGAATGATGCAAAGAGTCCATGGATCCTTCTGCGAGGCGGAGCAGCTCCGGAGGCAGTATCGGCTTACCAGCTTCATGAACTCGGGTCAAGCCATCCGCACGGGGTGATACCATGTCTTCATGACCCCGGATAATCTTAGGAGCTGGCTGGCTCGCAGAGGCGCCTGACCTACTTCTTTTCCTGCGCTTCTTCTTCTTCATTTCTGGGGATGCTGGGGGTGCTAACCCCTCGCAAACCGTCCTCTTCAGTGTGCCAGGGCTGAAAACGTTAGCCGGTTTGTCTTGATCGCCGGGCTCCTGAGGCGTGTCTTGAGATAAACCCTGGAAGGTCAGGCGCTGCGTGCATGTAGTGGGACGACCAGGTTGATCGCCGTGACCGCGGAAGGGTTCCTCATCCACAGGAGGCATGTACAAATCTTTGCAGGCGCCAGTGTTGAGGAAGCAATCGCCGTCGACATTATCCTCATCATCGTCGTCAGGGCCAACAAGTTGAGGTGCAACGTCTTTGGCTTTGGACGGCCGTTGCGGTACAGACGTTCCGAACAGTTTTTGGTGGCGGCTGGTGGTGGCGACGACCGTCGGTTCCTTCCGGGTGGTGGCGACGGCTGCTTGTGGCGCCGGTTCCTTCCCAACAGTTTTTTGTGGCGGCTTCGAGGGCCGAACGATCGGGGCCTCGAGGTGGCGCCGGTGGTCCGCCTCAACCCTGAAGACCCTCCCCAAAACGAATCTGGTTCTTCGGCCATTCCATGAGCCACTTGACGCAATCTCCAAGGACCATGTGGTCCTCCTCGGCTCCTGGAGGTTGCATGGGGGGGTCGATGTCACGAAACTCGGGCACTACCATAGTCAACCTGACCTTCATCATGGCCTCGCTCATTTTAGTGTGGTGCATATCACGGATCAATGGTTGTACGACAGTACCCTGAGCAACTTCCTTCAACTCGCCGCCGGCCCCCACCCTATGCAGGAGTATGCAAGGCATGTCCTGAGTCAACACATGTTGGGCATCATGAGATGGCAGTCATCAAAGGCATAGTTATAGAAGATGCCGCGGACTAACTATTTAGTTTACCTTGGTGATGGCGTTGAGCTCGGCTAATGTCGAGACAAGGGCGCCGGTGCCGGCGGCCGGCCTATCATTCACCGCCTCCACCGGCAGCGCCTCGGTATCTTTCACGGTAGGGGGCGCCGGTGGGACCAAAAGGAGCGGCATAAACTCATATATGATTCAGAGGAAAACTCATATGCACGTGTAGAAACATAAACACATACCCGTATCCTAGTCTTGTCTATTACACTAAGTTGTTGATTGCTTGATGACTATGTTTTCCTAGTCATGGGCATGTAGATGCCGACATCAATGGGAGCACATTGTTGGCAGAACAATGTGGCTGGATAGACCAACTAGTTGATATGCTATGAGATCTTTTCGTCTTGTCATGGTTCGTATTATCACAAAGAGGTCGATGTACATAAGTATACTTAGAACATGAGGTTATCATTGGTATTCATGATGGAAATGTTACTTTAGTTCTGTATAACATCACACTATAACAGGGTGATCATAACGACATCTTTTGGGTAGCAAGGAAAGTATGTATTAACGTTGATGTTTCAAGAGTGAGAATTGCTGTTCCGTTGAAACAGAGATACAACCTGAGCCTACTTGGTATGATGATGTACAATATGTTCTGCAAACACAACATGATGTTAATCATGGGGATATCGGAATACGAGAATAAGTAAAACGGAACATGTTGGCAACGAGAAAAATAAGATAGCATGATCAAGAATTGCTTCCCGTGATATCGGTATATCTCGCCCGCGGATATTGTTCAGTATCGCGAACCAATAGGAACTAGTATGACAATCAGCAGGTTCAACTGAGCTATATGTATAACAATGGGAATCAATATGGGCGTCCATGGCTCCACTATTGATTATTGATAAGCAAGTATTCTGAGTCATGTCCACACGTTATCGGACATGTAGGGTCAGACACTTAAGTTGGTTATAGTCTTTTGTGTATAATGGGATGATTCTGATGTGATCAAAATTATTCAGAGAATATCAGAAGAATTCCAAGATATCGGGAACGTACCGAAACATCAAAGAGGGTCTCGAATTTTCTGTAGTATTTACGAAATATTAAATACTTTGAAAAATGGCCGGAGGGTCCGTGGGCTGCTCCTACGGGGTTAGACCCATGTGGGGAGCAGCCACATGGGTCTAAGGCCCACCTAATGGGCCCGCTCCTCATTGCTTGCTCCCCAAGCAAAGGGGGCGGAGGCCAAGGGAGGCGCAACTAGGGTTTTGGGGTGTGCCCCAAACACTAGGCCGGTCGGCCCAGGCCCACCAGGGGCGACAACGCATGGGGGGAGGGCTTGCCCCTAGCTCCTCTGCTCCCCTCCCGCCTCTTCCTACGTATGGATAGGACACCCCCCCTTTCCATACACAAGTTGGATATTGAGGTTTGTGAGGTGTCCTCTCACCAGATCTATTCTCTCTCTCTCTCTCTTGCATGTGTTGGGATCTCCACCTCTTATACACCGGTAGTAACTAAGTTGTGGACGACGAAGTTCTACCGGACTGAAGTCGGCGGACGTGTGCGAACTCTCAGAGGGATAATACCGTTGATCCTAACTCGGCTGGAACCAGAAGGCTGAACACAGGGAATCGGCGGCATTATCGCCACCAGTCTTGGTCGTGAGAATCTTCATCAGGCTACACCGACATCTATTTCTATTTTTGCTTCAGGGTGTTGGCATGATTATTAGATGATTTCTCGCCTATATCTTCATAGATAGATCTTGGTTATTACGTGTAACAAAAAAAATTAAAATTACGGCACACAACCCAACATTATTGTTAACCCTGAGATAGAACATCCGGCAACGACGATAGAGCCCACGAATAAGACCTGATGGGATTTTGGTGAGCGGTGTCTATAACCATTTTCCTTTAAAACCAGGCAAAGATTTAGAATTTCCATTAATTAAGAAGAAAAGTTTAGAGGTTCGATGTCCATGCCTAGGACACATTCTAAGGCTTATGAACACGAAACAAAGAGATTAATCTCCCGGAATGACAATGCCCAAGCGAGAGTTGCCCACCAAAGCCCAAGCTTAGCCTCGTCCTTGATACAACGGTATGGGAGTACTATTCTTAATAGATCTTCAAAATACTAGGGAAAATTAAAGTCTAATAACGAGCACACGCCATGGTCGGAACAGCAAGGACTAGGCTTAATTAAGTGCACCGTTTCGCGTCCAACCAGACCAACCGTATTCACGGGCACCGCGATCGACGAGCGTAAGCATGTGCGTTCTGCTAGACAGCTTTGGCTTTTCGTACGTACCCTGCCATGGCATTAGCAGTTAAGTGCATCCAAAGCTTTGCACCACGTCAAGAATAGTACTCCGGATAAGGATGAGAGCCTCACAGGCAATTCTGCTTGCTTGCTTCTAAATGCAGTGCGCGAATATAACAATACCTTCCTTCAGATGAACCCAACGCTATGGATACACTGACACTGAGGCTGGGAGCATCCATTGGGTTCCTCTGATGGAACATTTTGTGGGTCGTTACTCGTTAGGACAAAATGCATGCTTTCGTTCTGCTTACCTGTGGATACATTTGTGCTCATCTGCAGCCTGGACTATGCAACATCCCATGCGAAAATTTGAACAGTTTATACAATGCAGGATCTGTATTGTCGTAAGCCCGACACAGCTTTCCCCTCGGTCCCTCCTCGTTGCTCCCGTGGGCGGCGGCGGAGGGCAAACCCTAGCCCCTGCTTCTAGCCCTCCCCTCGTCCTCTCCTCCTCCTCGCCGTCGCCGGTGGGCGTCTCCGGCCGACGGCCGAGCGCGGGCGACGGCGGGGGTTCTTCTTCCCCTTCGTGCGGAGCCATGGCAAGGGCCTAGGCGTCGGCGTGGGCGCCAGGCTGTGCGAAGGGAGCGGCGGCGCGACCGGTCCGCCGGTGGTGCGGCGGCTTTGCGGTGGTTCTTCGCGGCGCGCTGGATGCGGCGGCGGTCCGGGATTTGTCCAGGGCAATACACGGCTCGAGCGGCACGGCGGCGACCTCTCCCCGATGGTCGTCCAACGAGGCCATGCCGACCCTTCTCGATGGAGGGCGACGGTCATGGCGGCGTGGCTCTCCGGCGACTCTCCGGCGACAGCGGTGAGGACAGCACGCGCGGCATGGATGGTGGACCTTCGAACATGGCCATGGCCGGTGGTGCTTGGCCCAGATCTGGGCCCGATCTGGGTTCTACGGGCCCTGGCCGGTGCACACTTCATGGAGTCCTTCCGCGGGATGACAACGGCGACCTTGGCGCTGCAGCGCGGCGGCGGGGCTAGTTGGGCCTGATCTGGGCCTTCTGGGCTGATCTGGGGCCTGACCGGCCCTGCTGCTGCGTCCGATCGGTGACCGCCTCGAGTGGTGGAGGACGGTTCTCCTCCTATCGGTGCCGATGTCGCCCTCGCGGGCCTGTATCTGTCGTCGGCCTCACTCAACTGTCACGGTGACACCGTGACTTGCTGGCTCCTTGGTGTGAGGTTGCGGACGCCAGGGCAGCGGCCCTGGAAGGTGGTTGGCACGGGCGTCTCTGCGGCGAGCGACGTGGCATTGGTGGTGGCCTAGTTCTTTGGCCGTGTGGATGGAGAGGAGCGGGCGGTGGGGGTTCCTGGCGTTGGTGGCAGCAACTCCCAGATCGTGGCCTGGAGACCATACTCGGAGGTTGTGGGCGGTCCGTTCGTCCGATGTTGTGCGTAGGTTTTTCTGAGCGAAAGGTCAGCGCTTTGGCGCCAATGACGGCGATGCCTGCGGGTATCGTTACCCTCCCGGGGCGTTGTTGTGGCTACCTGCGTCGCGTTAGGGCTCCGGGTGAAAACCGCTGACCATCCCGGTCTCGACGGCGGCGGCGTGCTACGTCGTTACCCTCTTGGGGGCGTTGTCGTGTAGCCTAGTACTTTTGACTCGTCCGATGTCTTCGGTGGCAAGTTTGGTTCTCTGTTCTTCTTTTTTCTATCTTTGATCTGCTTTGTAAGAGGTTCCCCTCATCACTTTGTATCGGTTCGGCCGTTGGGCTTTATTTATAAAACGGGCGGAAGCCTGTTTCATCTAAGCCCGACACATGATCGTCATGAATACAGTTACTATGCTTACACTGCAACCACATGGATTTGCCAGGTGTAAGTTTGTTCTTGACCCTTGTTTGTCAGACCTCTTAAACCTTCTCTTTAATCAATAAAAATGACATATCTTTTACCTTGTTTCAAAAATTAAAAAAAAACAGCCAAATTTGACTCCCGCTCCATCCCCCGTTAATGTCAGTCCTTTGCTTTGTGGATGGTCGTTGGATTTACCTCACTTGACCCCCACAAATAAAAAGGTCTACTGTCGCGACATCAAAACACTCAAGGCCTTGGCTCCCGCTAGGGACCAAAGTTTAGCTTTCTCTTTGATTTTGGCAATCACCATTGCGGCGGTGGAGCTTTGGTTGCAGAAGACACGAGTATTCCTTTCTTTCGAAATCTCGCAAGAGATGAGCATGGCCAAAGTAGCAATGGCTTTCAGGTACGGCTTCTTGCATTGATAGCCATGGACCACCACTCCTTAACCGAGGCAAAATTCTGCCAAACCGCGGGGAGGGGGGGGGGGGGGGGGGGGCATGTTTGGTTTGCAGTATTTTAAAAACAAAGGAATAGGAAAAACGTAGGAAAAGTATATGAATGCAAGTTCAAAACAGAGGATTCAAAAACATAAGAAGTTTGTAAACTTGGTTGTTTGGTTCGCAGGAATAGGAAAAACATAGGATTACTAATAAACATGGTCAAATCAAAGCCAAACCATTTGAAAAGGTATAATTAGCATTTTATAATGCCAAGACAGACCTCGGTCTCATTCTTTGTGCATAGGATTTGAAAAAAGAGGTCGAAGTGGATTGTAAAATTCTTACGTTTTTCCTTCGAAACCTACATCAAAGTAAAATTTCCTGAGTTTTTTTATTACTCAATTCCTTTAAACCAAACGGATAACTAGTGTTCCTATAGGAAAATTTCCTATTCCTACATTATTCCTCCACTTTTCGTTTGAACCAAACAATCCTTTATGGAAGACCATATTCTCCACTGATGTTTATCCAGCTAACCTCATTACTGCTTAGGCGTAGTACAGTACAGTGCTTAAAGCTAACACATTAGTTTCTGATGCGACATCACATGCTTTGGGTCACAGTGGTGCACCCTGCTGGGCAGAGTTTGAATCCTATCAGAAACGAATATTTGACATCTCACCGGGTGGGTTTCTTCTATAAAAATATGCCACTGGGGCTAGTCCCGCTGGTCTTTTTTTTTTTTTTTTGAGACGGAGTGTTTGTGAGTGTGGTACTCAAGATTCCTTTGGAACCTTGGCCGTTAAAATCGAATCATGTGCTAGTTGAAACTTCCAATGAGTTCGAAACGGAGGTAAACGGAGGATCGAACAAGCTTCTGGCTTTCTGAATTATGACAGGAAGCAGAAAGTACGCAGTATGCTGTTTAATCAGGCACAGATTTTCCTGAAACAAGGCCAGATATGACCTGCCAGGCCTTACTCCATTCCTTCATTCTTGGGCCTCAAACCTTAACAGCCCATGCATGTTCCGGCTTCTTTGGGGCTTGCAGTGCTCACTGAAAAACCATACCCATTAGCTTTTTTTTATCTCAAAAAAAAAAAATTGGCTTTTTTTTGTGGGTGACCATACCATTTAGTTTGTTCAGATCGCACGTCCAATCCAAGGGAAACGAAGATACTTGCGAATTGTTCTACTTGGAAATCGTTAACTATGTACTGCTTTTTTAGATCATTAACTTTGACTGCTAAACATGATCTTTCTACTTCGACAAAACACCAAAAGTTCCAAAACAACACAACATCTTTCTACTACAAACCATCAAACCTTCTAAAGTAGAGCACTGTTCCTCCATTTTCCCCCGTTCAGTCACAGCGGTCTTTTTTTTTTGAAATTCAGTCACAGCTGTCTGTAGCACCAAGCACAACTTTTTTTGTTGTTGAACATCAACAAGCACAACTCTAGGTTGAAATAATTCACACAGCCGGGGGACAGCGCGAGAAAATGTCCCTTTCTTGATCGTCGTTCAACAACTTGGCGGCTTATCTGATGAGGCGACCGCTACGGGGCTACGGGCACCAGAAGACGGCGACCGGCCGGTGGTGTGTTGGGGTGGCTGGCTCTGCCGAGCGACGTACCGGACGGACAGGTGCTGTCCCCGCCGGCTCTCGGGTCTCTAGCGAGCAAGCTCACACCCTGCTGCCCGCGTCTCGATCACCCCCTGTCCGTGCGGCCGTGGTTGGAGGAGCGGCCATGGACTTGGGGGCTAGCCCGACCGGGGATTCCACCGGCCGGCGAGCGCCGCGTGGCGTGGCGTTGGTGAGTGAGAATCGACAACTTCGATCGCGCTGTACTACATCCCCGGGTTCGGGTCAGTGGCCAGTGGGTGCAGGCTGCAGGCACCCCATAGGTCCAAATAGTTGAGCGCGGGTACGTGCCGTTGGCGGCATCCGCGCTAGCTTGTCCATGCATGTGGGAGTATCGCGGCGCGCGATCCGCCGGCGTCCTTGAATATATTTTTCGATACCTTCCGCCTCCGTCAGCACCGACATGCCATGTTCTTCCGATCGAGAGCCGAGAGTCCATCTTCCATCAAACAAAATACAGTTGGGCCGGACTTCAGAGATGCTTCGAACCACTGGAGAAACGCTTGGAGGCTTGCTGCTCACGTGATCTTCTTTCTTCTTCATGGTTTGAACGGCTTGCGGTTGAGCAGGTGAAGAGGGTGGGACTATAGGACGGCCATGGCCTTAGCCTGCACAAGCATGGCATCCTAGGCCAGAGGGTTGATCACTTCCAGATAACATCATCAATCAACGTCTCGAGTTATCACACATCGTGCGCGCACTGCCCGTCTCCAGGCAGTCACGATCGAGAGGGAAAGCACGGTCGCCACTGTTATTAAACAATCGCCGGACTCCGCGTCTACCACAAATTCAAGTCCACAACTTAATATTTTTTTGTTACTAGATCCATCGGTTCCTAATGTGAGCCGTCAGACGCGCAGTGTAACGTCCATGGGAGAAAGCACCGTCGTTTTTCTCACTCTCAGAAGACGACAAAAGAACTTGCTCGTGGACGAAACGGCAGCATGACGCGCGCGCTACCACATTCGAATTGTTAAGTTAAAAACTGAACGTACCTGCAGGCAGGCCTTCAATAAATGAAAACAATTCTTGGAATTGTCGGTTACCACAGCATATCTGCAAAATTATCTCATGGAAATCGAATCAAGATTGCCTCCGGATCCTCGAATCATTTGTAATCAAGGTGAGCAACCAAAGTTTTTACGTATGTATTGTGAAGCACTGTCCACTAAAGTTGCTCTGCTCCCCAGGCGGCGCTAGGGGTGAAGATTCCGGCGCCGCCAGCCCCCTCCCACCGGAGCCAATCTGCCGCCGCCGCCGCCGGCCTCGTCCGCGGCGGTGGCGGCACCCCTCCGCTGCCAAAAATGGTGGTTGGGGGGCGGTCCTGGTTCCCAGCAGGAGGTGACCGGCCCGTGGGGGCGGCGGCGGTCGGGGCGGAGGTGCCGAGTCGGCGAGCTCGCGTGGAGGTGGACTACGTTGCAGAGGCTGCGGGGGATGGCGTGGGAGGGCGGTGGCGCCGTCGCCGGAGGAGCGGCGCGCCCGATGGGCTTGGCGGGCCCGATCTGGGCCCGTCGGGCCTGGGCTAGGGCGCGCGTCGCTCAAGCTGGGCGTTGAGTCCAGGCTGTGGGGCGTCGGCAGGGAGTGGTGTCGGGCGTCGGCAGGGAGAGGTGCAGGGCGTCGGAGGTGGTGGCACTGGCGTGGAGGCGGTTGGTCGATGAAGCGCGAGACGGCCACAGAGGCGAGCCGGGGCGGCGGCCCCGGACCTGTGGCTGCTTCGGCGGTGCGGGCGCAGAGGGCATGCCAGCTGCCGTGGTGGGAGGTGCCGCGGCGGCAGCGGCATGCGGTGGAGCTCGGCGGTTGACGACACGACCAGGACGCCATCCTGCGGCTCCCGAAGCTTTGCGGTTGGGTTGAACTCCGGGCGAAAGCTCGCACGGACTTCGGTCGGTGCCGACGACGGCGGCGCCCTCGGGCGTCGTTCTCCTTCCTGTTTGCGTCGTTGTGGAGCTTTTCGACCTCGACTAACGCGTGTGGTTCCAAGAGCTCCGGGTGAAAATATAGCTCCTCGGGAGCGGGCGGCGGTGACGATCTCGTCACTACCTTGTTGGAGGCGCCGCTTTGGAGCTCTTGGCCTGCGTGGTGCGACGGTTTCGCGGCGGATGTGCAAAATGGTGTGTGTGGTCGTGGGTGGTGGACGTCGGGGCGGCGGCCCCAGATGGTGGTGGACGTCGAGGCGGCGGTATCGGTCTCCCATGCTACGACGGTTCTATGAGGCAGAGCCGTTGTCTAGCGGGGGTCTGGGTGGCGACCTGGATGGAGACTGTGCGGGCAGGTTCGTCGACCTGACTGGATCATCTTCGGGCAATGCGAAGGTCGATCTGGTTGCTTCTCCGGGGCGGCGGCCCCGGTACATGGTGGTTTTGGTGGCAACCTGGATGAAGACTGCGTGGGCAGAGGTTCGTCGACCATGACTGGATCGCTTTCGGGCAATGCGAAGGTCGATCTGGTTGTTACGCCGGGGCGGCGGCCCCCGAGCGGGTGGTGTGTGTTGTGGCGTTTGTCGACTTGGGTCGTGTGGACGACGGGTCGCTTCGTTTGTGTCATTCTTTTGTACATATTGTATGGTTTTTGGACCCGGTTTCCCTTATAAACTGGGTCAACTCTTTCTATCTATTCGGGCGGTGGATACGACCATTTTATAGCTCAAAAAAATTGTAATCAAGGTACATTATGTGTATAGGAGATAGGATGGGCGATGCGGTGGGCGACACGGAGGCGACGCGAGCGCCGGCCCTCCCTCCACGCCGGATGGCCGCTCAACGCCGAGCCTGCGCTCTCGGCCTTCCCTGAGCGGCGGAGGTCTCAGGGGCCGATTCTGGGAGGCGGAGTGGCCGCCGGAGGAACCGGACGCGCACAGCGATGAGGAGGAGCGGGAGGTGCCGCCCAGGACGCCGGCGACGCTGGGCGACTTCTTGGCGTCGACGCAGCACCGACGCTCACCGAGGTCGGATGGGGCGCGCCGGCCTTTCGCTCCTGGCGGGTGTGGCTCGCGCTTCCGCTCGGGGAGCGGCAGTGCCCGCCCGGCGGCGCGGCGGCCGCGGAGCTCGCCGTCGCGGGCCCATGCTCAGCCGCGCACATCCTCGCCTCCGGTAAGCAACCTGAACCCTGCCACCCCTCATTTTCCCCGGCCGGTGGCCGAGATTCTGCACGGAGCACCGGAGATGCCGCCGCCGCCGGCGACGAGGGAGCCGGAGGCCGACCTAGGGTTAGCCTCTGCTCCTACCTGGGCCGTGCCACTTGATGGGCCGGCCTTGATTCCCTTTGTGTAGGTGGGCCGGTCTTTGTGCCGAGTGGATGTGGTGGGCCTGGGGGCTGCCGCGTTGCGCTGCTAGGCTCCATCGTCGGCCTTGGTGGAGGCCCAGCCCACCCGCGGGTCAGGGTTTGACCCGGCAGCGAGGCCTTTATGGTGGTGAATACCCCGGGGCTGCCGCAACCTAACCCTAGGGTTTCCTGCTTCCGTCGACGACGTGCGGCGGCGCGGCGCAGCGGCGAAGTCCATCCACCTCACACCTCCTCCGCCGCCTCTCTCCTCCTCCTTTTGCACAGGTGGTGCAGATGGCTGGGTCGGGCGCAGGGGTGAACAACGGTGCGGGCAACCGCAGGCAGGCGGGCCCCAACCGCGGCGGCGCGCGTCGCCATCCTCCGGCCGCCATCCCACCGGCCATCCCGCCGGCCAACCCGCAGGCCCCCCACGCTCCCAACCCCCCACCGCTGCAGCCGCACTGGTTCCTCGAAAGAGAGAGGAAGCGCGAGGCCAAGCGGCTCGCGGCGGAGCAAGCCTTGGCCGGGCCCCGGCGCCGGTGGCTGCGGCCCTGCCCGCGGCGGCGCAGGGCGGCGGTGGTCGTGATCCGGCTCGTGCGGCCGGGAAGGCCCCTGTCGTGCCCGCTCGCCGGCCGCCTCCTGCGCGGCCCTCCTCCTCGACGCCGGTCTCGGGCGGCCCGAGTTCTTCCCCGGCGGAGTGCTTCTAGTGCGGCCTGACTGGCCACTTCCAGTCGGCCTGCCGCTTCACCCCGGACCACGCCGACCTGCATCTCATGGGGCAGGCCATCCCGGAGAGGGCTTCTTCTATCTCGACTTCGAGGAGAGCGAGTCGGAGCAAGAGGAGGACACCAGCGAAGCCATCATCTCCTTTACGGGACAAGGGCTTCCGATACCCGCCTTGGAGGCGGAGCTGCGCCATCTGGTGGAGGGTGCTTGGGACTGGAGGGTGCGGGAGGTTGCCCCCCTTCAGTTCTTAGTGTGCTTCCCCGCCCGGGACCTCCTCAAGATGAGCGTGTGGAGTGGCAGGCTCTTCCTGCCTCTCAACAACCTGGAGGCCGCCATCCGGCTCGTGGATGCTGATCCGGCGCCGGTCGTGGTCCTCCAAGAGGCTTGGGTGACGATCACGGGCCTGCCCAAGCGCATGAGGAAGGTGTAACGGCTCATGGCCGGGATGCGCTTGCTTGGGCGTCCCTTGGAGGTGGACACTCGCACCCTCGCCAACCGCCTCCCGGTGCGGATGCGCATGGCATGCCGCAACCCGGCCAAGCTCAATGGGCGTGCCGAGATTTTCCACAAGAACGAGGGGTTCAACGTGGGAGTCCGGGTTGACCAGCCAGGGGCGAGCTCTTCCGCCCCTCCACCGCCGCAGCCTCCGGCTGACCACGACAGCTCTGGGAGGACAGCCTCAACGAGGAGTGGAGGCTAGCGAGCGAGAAGGACCAGCAGGCCTTCAGGGCTGCTCCGCAGGCCGGTGCGGCCAGCTCCATGATTGCGTGGATCACACGTACATTGGGAGACCCCAAGAGGAAGGTATGAAGCAGTGTAGCAGCAGTTTCCCTCAGTATGAAACCAAGATTTAATCGGACCAGTAGGAGCAAGAAATTACTTCTGAAGGTTGTTGGTGGCGCCGTTTCTCGATCACCAACGTGGAATCTGCACACAACACAATCAAACTACTTTGCCCCAACGAAACAGTGAGGTTGTCAATCTCACCGGCTTGCTGAAAACAAAGGATTAAACGTATGGTGTGGAAAACAGTAGTAAATTGCAGAGAATGAAAAGGAACAATGTTTGCAGTTGGTTGTATTATCAGTGTAAAAGAATGGACTGGGGTCCACAGTTCACTAGTGGTGTCTCTCCATAAAAGATAACTAACATGCTGGGTGAACAAATTACAGCTGGGCAATTGACAAAATATTGAGCGCATGACAATGCATATATATGACATGATGATTACTATGATATTCATGTGGGCATTACGACAAAATACATAGACCGTTATCCAACAACGTCTATGACTAATAATCCACCGCCAGGTTGTCATCCGAGTTCCCCGTTGGTATTAAGTTGCAAGCAACGGATAATTGCATTAAGTAATGTGCGTAATGAAAACAAATGCATTAGACCTAATGGCGCACCCTTAAGCTAAGCATCGGTTATTTTATCCCTAGTGGCAACAACACATCCACAATCTTAGAAGTTATTGTCACTCTCCCAGATTACCGGAGGCATGAACCCACTATCTAGCATAAATACTCACTGTTGGAGTTACAAGCATCTACTTGGCCAAAGCATCTACTAGTAACGGAAAGCATGCAAGATCATAAATAACATATAAGATAGATTCATAATCAACTTGACATAGTATTCAATATTCATCGGATCCCAGCAAACACAACATGTAGCATTACAATAAGATGATTTTGATCATGATAGGCAGCTCACAAGATCTAAACATGATAGCATAAAGTGGAGAGACAACCATCTAGCTACTGTCATGGACCCGTAGACCCGAGCTAGGGTTGACGGCGGCGGCGTCTCTGGAACTTTTCGTGGATAATGGCTCGGGTATTTAGGGTTTTCGCGTCGGGAGGAATAAATAGGCGAAAGGGCGGCGGCTGGAGACGCACGTGGGCCCCACACCACCCCACGGCACGGCAGGGGGGCCACGCGGCCCCATGGTGTGGCTGCCCCGTGGCTCCCCTCCGTCTCTCCTTTGGACTCCGTGTACGTGTTGGAAAAATAGGAGGTTCTGTCCAAGTTTCGTCCAATTCCAAAAATATTTCCAGACTAGCTTTTCTAGAATACAAAAACAGCAGAAAACAGGAACTGGCACTGTGGCATCTTGTTAATAGGTTAGTCTCAGAAAATGCATAAAAATGCTATGAAGTGTACATAAAACATGTAACAATTGGTATAATATCAACATGGAACATCATAAATTATAGATACGTTTGAGACGTATCACTCCACGCTGCCCGACGCGTCGGCTCACTAGTACAGAAAAGGCTATTAGTGGCGCACCAATTTGGTATTCTGGATTTTTTGAATTTTTATTTTTTTGATTTTTTTTTATTTTTTTCTTTCTTTTTGATTTTGCTGCGAAAAATCGTCTGTTTGAAATAACTTTTTTTTTCTTTTGTAATTCGAGTAATCTGTGAAATGCTGACCGGGTAATCCCCGGTGGATTCGAACTCGGATTTTTCTCACGATTTTTTTGACATATTATTTGCGTTATTTCGACGTCGTATGCAAAAGTTATGGCCGTTACAAGTTTTTTTCCCTGTTTGTTGCAGAAAAGGTCAAAATTCATATTTCAAATTTTCTATACATACTAGACACTCAAACCTAACTACATGTCAAAGGATTTTATTTATTAATTTTTTTATCATTTTCCTTTAATTCCTGGAAGACTAAAAAGGCGATCCACCGGGGGGGGGGGGGGTGTGGATTTGAAAGAAAAAAATCTGTGGCGCACCAAGTATGGTGCGCCACAGAATGTCACCTTTCTGTGGCGCACCTGGCAGGTGCGCCACATAATTGTTTTTTTCAAATTTTAACCCGCCCCCCAGATAACTTTCTGTGGCGCACCTGGCCATGTGCGCCACAGAAATGTGACTTTCTGTGGCGCACCAGGCTTGGTGCGCCACATAATGTCTAATTTCTGTGGCGCATGTGGTTTAGTGCGCCACAGAAATGTGACTTTCTGTGGCGCACTAAACCACATGCGCCACAAAAAATAATTCTGTGGCGCACCAATTAAGGGTGCGCCACAGAGTGCCAACCTACCTATATAGGGTTTCCCTACTAGTGGCTGTCGGGGGCAGCACAAGACCTCCTCGGCCACGGCGGATACCGCCATGGGGGAGGGCCCGGTGGTGCCGCTGGTTGGTGACCAGTACGGCTCCAACTTGCGGGGGGCCAAGGCGTGGCCTCCGTCCCTCTTCGTCATCGAGCGCCTGCGGGCGGCCTCGGCCTCCATCGAGACGGTGGTGATGGACGTGGTGCCACCACCTCCGTCCCCCGGGATGCGGATGCCGATGCTGCCAGCTTGCACTCCCCGGGCTCTCTGGCCTCGGAGGGCTTGCCTTCCCCTGCCATGGACGGGTCAGGGGTGTGGAGGCGGAGGTGGAGTCGGAGGCTGAGACGGGCTCGGTAGCGCAGCTGGCGCCGCTTCCGGAGGACTTGGAGGTGACGGCTGGTGGGGCGGTCTCCCGCCGTCCGCGCTCCAGGACTAACCCTGCTGGACCGCCCCGCAAGAGCGCGAGGCTCCACGGTCCGGAGTCTGCCGTGCACTCGGTGGAGCGGGCGGAGCGCCGCGCCGCGATCAAGAACCTCGAGGATACAGGTGCGTCCTCATCTTCTTTCGTTGTGCTCCAGGATTTACCTGATTCTCACCTCGCTGCGGTAGTTCATGATGCGGGACTAGCTTTTGCGGTAGAAGCTGGCAAAGAAACGGAGGTCCTTTCGCTCATTCGGGCAAAAGAGGCAGCGCAAGCTACGATCGCTGAAGCGATCTTCCGCCGGGACGCAGCGGTGGCCGATGCGGCTGCTGCGGTCATGAGAGAGTCGGACAAGGTGGTTGGGGCCACCACGGAAGTGGAGGTGGAGCCGGAGGCCGCCTCTTTAAGTCCGTGGCCACCCCCACTGCCACTAAGAGGGGTATGGCCATGACTAAGGTGGCAGCCCGTCGTGGACGGAGGAGGCCCCCCACGTCGTAATGCGGGGAGGCTTCTACAACATCCGGAGTTTTGGACGGCTGGGACGTCGAACACATATCAAGGAGTTTATTACCTGAGAACGGCTGGATTTCGTGGGTCTCCATGAGACCATAAAATCCAGCTTCACTCCTGCTGAGCTGCGAAGTATTGACCCTGGGGGACACTTTGCATGGCATCACACCCCAGCTAATGGACATTCAGGCGGAATGTTGCTGGGAGTCAACGAGGATTCATATGAGGTGCAGAAGTGGAGTAGTGGCTCCTTCTACATCTAGGCGGATGTCCTGCAGCTATACACTTCCAAACACTGGGCGTGCTTGGTAGTATATGGTCCTGCGGACCACCGCCGCACAGATGAATTCCTGTCGGGATTGGCTACGGCCATTTCGGCCTGCCCCCTACCGCTGGTGGTGGGAGGAGACTTCAACCTGATTAGGGGATCAGAGGATAAGAACAACGACAACATTAACTAGCCTCGGGTGCACAAATTCAATGACTTCATTGCGAACCTTGCACTCCGGGAGATTAGTAGGGGTGGATCTCGATACACCTGGACGAATAGACAGTTGAACCCAGTTCGCTCTGTGCTGGATCGGGTCTTGATGACAAATGAGTGGGAGGCGCTCTTCCCACTCTGCTCGCTGACGGCGGAGACCATCATTGGCTCGGACCATGCGGCCCTTGCGCTCAGCTCTGGAGAAGAACTGAAGAGGCGGAGCTCTCGGTTCTTCATTGAGAAGGCATGGCTAGAAAGACCAGAGTTGTGGACCTGGTGCACGAGAAGTGGCGGGGGCTCGTGGGACATGTGGGTTCCTCGGGTGACCCCATCACTGACTGGAATAAGATATCCGCGGGCCTTCGTCAATTCCTAAAAGGCTGGGGGGCCAACATAGGAAGAGAGGATAAGGACATGAAGGCGGACATTCTTACCCAGATTCAGGGCTTAGATGCTCTTGCCGACGCCTCCGGTCTGGATGACGAGGGATGGGCCCTCAGATACCACCTGGAGGACCAGCTCACCCACCTAGCTAAGGTGGAGGAGGAGTACTGGCGGCATAGGAGTCGAGTCCCATGGTTGCTGAAGGGTGATGCCAACACGGCCTTTTTCCATGCTATCGCCAACGGCCGCCGAGGAAATGCGCCATCACACGTCTGGTTTCGGATCAGGGTACCATTTCGGACCCTAGGGGGATCCAGGCACACATCTACGGTTTCTACCGTATGTTGCTTGGCGACGAGGAGGAAAATCACGAACTCATGCTTACCTTCACGTCTGAGGAGATGGACATGGTCCTGAAAAGCATGAAGGTGGACACGGCACCGGGCCCGGATGGCCTGCCCGTGATTTTCTTTAAGAAGTTTTGGCCTCTTGTAAAACCATTCACTAGTACAGAACGACACATCGGAAACGGGCCAAAAACCCCTTCGGCAACGGAGAAAGGGTCTGTGTCCCCGACCCTGTCACTGATGTGAAGGCCTTCATCGTAACGGAGGCCAAAAACCGTTTCCGATGAGGTCTCCATTTGGCAACGGTTGTGCGCAGACCTCCGTTGCTTTAGTTTTCCTACATCAGATACAGAGTTTTCCATCTACCCGTTTGCACTGAGCTTTTCTCATATTTCGGTTATATGCCATAATACATGAAAGGCTGATTGCACTAAAACGTTATTCAATTCATAACATAGAACAAATGCCATCATTACATTGGTATACAATAATATCACCGTTTTTTACAATTTGACTATAATCATATCTATCACACATTGGCATAATGTAATATCACCTATTACACTTTGACTACAATCATGAACTCTAAACCTATAAGCAACTAACCTAACAAGATGGAAGGCTGGCTTAATTAAGCCAGCGTTCCATCTTTGACTTGGAGCTCACCTTCTATGAGCTCTCGGTCGTCGCTGTACCCACTCCAAGACCAGTATCCACGAAATTTCCTTGCCTTAAGGTTTCTGGTTCTCGGAATGATACATTGGTACTTTTATGCAGTGTTGTCGAAATAAACTCATGCGTGAAAAAAAAACTATTAGCAAAATGTACAAAATACATCTGGATATTAAAAAAATCAGTGGCTATTTTCCAGCAACTGCTTTGTTCGGTTGCCATTTTCGAGAAACTGCTAAGATCGACGGCAAATATCCAGGAACTGCTCTGTTTGGTGGCAGACAGTTCGCTTTCCTTCCTTCTCTTCTTCCTCGTTCCACCCCAATCCCCAACGACAAGAATATCACCTTCGCAAGCGTGGACATCACCAATGACAGCAAGGTGCTTTCTTCTGCCGGCTTCCACATTCCACCGGAGTACTACGTGGACATCCAACTCGTATACAAAATCAAGGGTGGAGACAAGAGGGACGGAATGGGTGATCTAGCGGCAGACCTCATCGACAAATCATACGCCAACATGAAGAAGGAGTTCCCATCCAACCAGCACGATTTTTGGGAGTGGATGCCGCTGCACAAAGTTAACCTCGACTACGCAGCAATAGATGGGTACGTGACCTACGAGTTGTATCGCAAGATCCTAACCTTGAAGGACAGGCTACGTCCAACATGGCAGGAAATGCTCTGCCCTAGGTGCAAGAATGCCCTAGGTGAATTGCAATAGGCTTTGGATGTGGGTGTTTAACTAGTTTGTATAGTTGGTGCTTTAACAATAAGTGTTTGTAATTATCAGAACATGTATGTGTGAATTTGCACTAGGAATTTGTTTATGTGATGAAATGCTCATACATAGAACCTAGTTCATCGGCATCACAGCCGGTCACAGAAAGATTTATACCTTTCACCCGGCGGGAGAGGAGGTGCAGGCCTCTGCCAGATGCGCTGAGATGCTACCAGCGCGCTGCGACGCAATCACCTCCTCCTCCTTCTCCTTCGTCGACATCCACCTCCTCCTCCTTCTCCAGATCAGACACCACCTACAGATCCTCCACCACCTCCAGATCGGCCACTTCCTCCTCCAGATGGGTTTCTGCTGGTAGATCCGCCGGAGGTGCTACACCACCACCTCATGAATGACCTCCTCCACATCGGCCTGGCTCAGAAGAAGCCGGGCATCACCGGAGGAGGAGGGCGTCAGATGGTGGCGCTGCCGCATCATTACTGGACGCATGGCCGCCTCCAGATCGACCTTCCCCTCACGAAGGGTTGCCGCTAGAACGGTGCTGCCGCGGCGGCTAGAGCCGCGGCCGCGATGGCCGGATCTAGAAGCGTCGACAGAGGAAGCCATTAGAGAGAGTGAGGAGAGTTGAAAGCCACAGTGTGCGGCGGCTAGGGTTGGAAGAGAGACAAGTGAGAGAGTGATAATGAGACCGAGCCGGCAGTATATATAAGCGCCACATTGGCAACGGACATTTTATATAACCGTTTCCATTGATTTTACACCAGCGAGAGAGTAAACTTACTAACAGGTACTCTAAATTACATATGAACGCAGAGACCACTTAGCAGCTAGTGCTACTACATACGGACTTGATAATGAAGTAAACGATTACATATATGCTACTACTAGCTAATGCTACTACTAGCAGCTGCTGATGAAGACTCGGGCTCGTCGTCGCTGTACACGAGTGCGTCCCTCCGGCATAAGGTACCGTCGAAGATCTTGATGAAGAACCCGTTGTCGCCGTCGAACTCGAAGCACAAAAAGTGCCCCTGCTCAAGCTTGTATGCTTGGGCGAATGACTTCCATCCCTGGCCGAGGTACAAATTCCCCCCGGCACTCACGGCCGTCTTCACCGCCCAGCTGCCGTTCTCGCAGTCCTCCATCTTCAGATGCATGGTAGCTGCCACCATGCCTTGGAGCTTTTCTGCGAACGCCCTCGGGAGCCTCAGGCGGCTCTCGATGCCCTTGTACAGGATAACCAAGAACTCGAAGCCGCGCAGCTCCGGGGACATGTCTTCAGAGGACGGTGAGGGCGACACCGACGGCATGGCATTGCGGCTGCGCCCCCTACCACGGACGCGCCCTCGTCCACGGCCGCGACCGCTGATGGTACCTCTCGCCGGGGACATGTCTTCAGAGGACGGTGAGGGCGACACCGACGGCATGGCATTGCCGCTGCGCCCCCTACCACGGCCTCGCCCTCGTCCACGGCCGCGACCGCTGCTGGTACCTCTCGCCATGGATTTGGACGGAGGGGATCTGGCGAAGTTTGAATAACTATAGGCGATGGACTGGGGCTTCAAAGAGACCGCTGCTGGTACCTCTCGCCATTTATACTGGCGGGTCTGCTCCGCCCACCTCCCCATCTGCCCATTCACTAGCCTCCACGTATCAACATTTTCAACGGTTGGAAAATTCTATCCGTTACCATAGAGGCAAATATTGGAAACGGACAATTTTATTAACCGTTGCCAATATAATAGGTGACGGAGATTGGAAAGGGTCCGTTGCCAATGTAGGCGGGCCTGGTCAGGTTTGTACGCACCGGCCGCGCGGAAAGCGCGATTCTCCGTCGCCTAACACCTGCCGTTTCCATAGAGGGGTATCCGATGTGTCGTTCTGTACTAGTGATTGATCATGGATATTACAAATGGTTTCGCTCTTGGGATAGTGGACATATCGAGGCTAAACTTTGGAGTCCTCACGCTTATCCCCAAAGTTCCCGGGGCGGAAGACATCCGACAGTTTCGACCGATTGCTCTCATAAACGTTATCTTTAAGTTTATCGCTAAAGCCTACACTCTTCGGTTATCTCCCGTCGCTCATCGCACGATTAGTAGGACCCAATCTGCGTTTATTAAGGGGCGGCACATCCATGAGGGTGTTGTCTCCCTACAAGAGAACGTGCACGAAATTAAGTCCAAGAAACTTGGGGGAGTTTTCTTGAAACTGGACTTTGAGAAAGCCTACGACCGTGTGAAGTGGCCTTTCCTGCGTGAAGTTCTACTTCGCAAAGGCTTTGACCCGGGCTGGGTCCATCGCGCTATGGGGTTGGTCTCAGGGGGCCAAACCGCCATTACCATTAACGGGGAAGTAGGTAACTTCTTCCGTAATGGTCGGGAGGTGCGCCAGGGCGACCCTCTCTCACCCTTACTCTTTGACTATGTGGTGGAGGCGCTTGCGGCCATTTTGGACGCAGCAAAAGGGGCGGGCCATATTTCTGGGCTTATTCCCCATGTGATACCTGGGGGGTATCACATCTGCAATATGCAGATGATACGATCATTATGATCCAACCGGATGACTTGGCAATTGCCAACCTGAAATTCATCCTCCTCTGTTTTGAGAGTATGTCCGGTTTGCGGATTAATTTCCACAAGAGCGAGGTCATGGTTTTGGGGAGCCCGGACCTGGATCACCAAAGGATAGCAAACATGCTAAACTGCAAATTAGGGGTTTTCCCCTTCACTTACTTAGGTTTGCCTATTAGTGACAGAGCGTTGACGACAGGGGATTGGGGTCCCCTACCGATGACGGTTGGTAAACGGGCTGACCCCTTGATGGGGAATATGATGTCAGCAGCTGCTAGGCTCACTCTGATTGGCGCCTGCCTTTCCAGCCTCCCACTCCATGCCATGGGCGTCTGCTTGTTGGGCGACGGGGTCCATGGGGCGATGAACAAACACCGTGCGCGGTTTTTCTGGGGGGACTCGTGCACGAGACGCAAATACCACTGGGTGCGGTGGGCTGACGTGTGTCTACCCAAAGCCTTGGGGGGGGGGGGATGGGGATCATGGACACAAAACTCATGAACAAATGCCTCATGGCCAAATGGATTTGGAAGCTTTACGCTGGAGAACAAGGTTTGTGGGCCGACATTCTCCGGAACAAGTACCTTAGAGGTAAGGACTTATTGGTGGACACCCACACCTATGGCTCACAATTTTGGAAATCTATCCAGAAAGTGAAGGATGTGTTCCGCTTGGGGGCGAAACATGACATCGGTAATGGACGCTCCACCAGACTTTGGTTGGATTGGTGGATAGGCCCGGGTCCTCTTTGTGAGAGTTTCCCGAAGATTTTTACCATTACCTCGGATCAGGAGGTCACGAATGCCGACGCTCTACAGCCAGAGGGATGGAGCATCCCTTGTAGACGCGCATTTGGACATGTAGAGCAGAACCAGTGGGTTAACCTGTTGAGAGTCATCGAGGACACGCGGCTAACCCCGGCACCCGACCGTCTCATTTGGGCCCTTGAACCTTCGGGGAGGTTCACGGTCAGGTCCTTATACCGCAAGTTGTGCGAGGGAACCCCCCGTAGACATTTCTGTGAGATCTGGAGGATTGCGGTCCCCCGTAAGATTAAAGTGTTCCTCTGGCAACTTATAAGGAAGAGACTGCCGTCAAATGACAACATACGCCATCGGCACGGCCCTTCCACAGGTAGATGTGCCTTATGTGGGGAGTTTCAGGACACCAACCACATCTTCTTCACATGCCCTTTTGCCAAGTTCATGTGGAGTGCAGTGCGGGAATTGTTCCAATGCAATTGGAACCCCACCTGCTTCTCGGACGTGTACCGGGAACTGTGTAGACACACGGGCCAAACGAAACGAGTATTGTGGACGTGTTGCGCAGCTTTAGTCTGGTCTCTTTGGACGACTAGGAACAAGTTTACCATTGAGGGGGTCTTCCCCGCCCAACCCGCTGACGGCCTCTATAAACTTTCTATGTATCTACAGGTGTGGAAGCCAGTGGCTAGGAGACAGGATCGAGAGACGGTGGAGCCGACGATCAGCAGGATCCGTCAGCTCTACGCGCAGGTGCGGGAGGCCCCTGCCCCCTGAACCCCGCCATTCCTGCTTGTACCCCTCTTTTTGGTGCTTTAATGTGTTTGATACAGCCTCATGGGGCTGGGATCACCCCTAGGAATAGTAGCTCTATGTGTTCTCCATGTGCTACTCTTGCGTCTTGTGCACTTCTTTCATTTCGAGCCTGCGTGCTCTCGTTGCTGGTTCACGGCGTGTACGAACTTTGTGGGTTACTTGTGGCTTCATTAATTTAAAGCCGGGCTCATCTTGAGCCTAGGGTCTTTATTATGTGTATACTAATCGCGGTGGTTGGTCGGCTAATAATCTGCAAGAAAGCAGATTAGCACAATCTGATTTCATGTGCAGCTCAAACACATATTTTTGTCTGTAGTGTAGAAAGATATGGGAGAATCCCAACACCAGCGAAACCTAGCTTCGGATTCGTTGAGGGCAGCTATAACCTGATGAGTGAAAAATCCTTCTACTTTAAGAAATTAACGTATAAAAAACAGAAGATACCGAAGTTAGGGCATCTCCAACCGGACGCGTCCGCCACGTCGGTTCCGACACGACGGATCCACCCAATTTGTATAAACTCAGACCAAAGCCTCACCGACAAGAGATATTTGTCACACTCGCCCATCTTCTTCTCTAAACTCCGCGGCCATGTGCCTAGCTCCGCCGTCGTCTAGGACTCCCCACCGGTCGGCTGCACCCCCGCCGTCGTCCGCACTCCCGTCTAACCTTTACCAACCAGATTTCGGCCATAGAAGAGCTCCGGGGCGGCCGCATTTTGCCGGATTTCGCCTACCGTTTCAATCACATCCACCTCTCTCCCCCCGGCCGTTCTTCCACGGCTTCTCCGAATGCCCGGCTTCCGACCTGTAAGTTCCTCCGACCCCAAGCTCTCCGAACGCCGTCGCCATCGACCGATTCCGGCCCGTCTCAGCCGCCGCACCATGGTTTCCTGGGACACCATTGAGTCTGAGGCAGCCTCCTTCCCTCTATACGGGAACAACACCTCCTCCGACTCCACCGCGGTATGTTCTAGGGTTAGGGTTTGCATGAGTTCACAAAATCATATGCAACTAAAGCAAGTTCACAAACCATATGCATCGTATGCAAGTCACAAGATCATATGCGAGATAAAACAGCATAATTACGTGTGCATGATTATTATCGCAAAAGCAGTACAAATTTATCCTACAAAGTTCATACTACCAAGTAAGTTTGAAATAATAAATACATACAAAACAATAATGTAATTAATTAACCGAGTACATACCCCAACATTGTTATTTTTTTCTTTTTAAGTAAAGTGAGAACGCGAGTCAATGTGTTGAAAGGCCTTTTTTTTTGCATGGTAATACGATTCTCATTGATAAACAAAACACGAGATACAAAGTACGTATACACCGATCTTACAGATCTGCAAAGATAGGATAAACCTATGTGATAAACCAACACCTATCCATCTTCTTCGGCACCACCGTAGCAGCCACCAAGGAGAAAATAGACAGATCACCTCTTCACCCGAGCTCGACGCGGCTCCATCGCTGATCATCAGCTTTTCGGACCTCCAAAGTAGTTTGCCATAGGACAAACCATTGCCGTTGAAAGAATCAGACCGGGGCAACACGACCCCGGACACGCCATCGAACTCCAGCACTGGCACCCTCTCACAACGACGCCGGAGTAGGGAACCAGAACCGTCAGCCTCCATCCACGAACCCACCACAAGGTGCACCATCTTCCAGCTGTCATCAGTGCAGACCACCGTCTGCACGTACTCCTAGACGAATCCACTCTGCTCCACCATGGCGCCGGAGACAACACCGCAGCGACGGGGACAAAGCAGGAGGAAAAACCCATCTGATGGAGTCGCCGCCGCCGCCTCGCCGACACCATCCATGAACCCGACCGCCACCGATCTGAAAGATCGGCAAGCACACAACGCCACCAACTCCGAGACGCCTAAAATCACCCTTTTGCTCTAAGCAGTTCTCTATCTCCGCGGGAGTAATTTGGTGGTTCCCATCGGGTTCGTATACATCCTTATTGATGATATTCGCAACCTTGAGCAGAACGCAATGTAACTCATCCCCTCCATCGAGTTACAAACATTTTTTCATGGGAATCTGACGTTAATGCTTGAAGCAAAGAAGTAGCAGACCTCACAGATGGAGACTCCAGGGATGAGATACATTGCGTTCTCTCAAGGTTGTGAATATCATCAATAAGGATGTATACGAACCCGATGGGAAGTTCCACGACAGCCACCAAATTACTCTAGCAGAGATAGCGAACCGCTTGGAGCAAAAGGGTGACTTTAGGCCTTTCAACATGTTGACTCACGTTCTCCCTTTCCTTAAAAAGAAAAAAATAATGATGTTGGGGTATATACTCGGTTAATTAATTACATTATCGTTTTGTATGTATTTATTATTTCAAATTTACCTGATAGTATGAACTCGGTAGGATAATTTGTACTGCTATTGCGATAGGAATCATGCACACGTAATTATGATGTTTTATCTCGTATATGATCTTCTAACTTGCATACGATGCATATGATCTGTGAACTTGCTTTAGTTGCATATGATTTTGTGAATTCAGGCAAATCTTCAGTCTTGGTAGATGAGTTGTTGTGTGGTATACATAGAGAGAGTTGAAGGACTATACAACTTGTGGCGGGGTTGCCACAGGTGGAACGGTGCAGGACAAACAACTAAAATTGCTCGAGACTAGACAGGAGGAAGAGCCGGTCCAATGAAAATTCGGGCCCGAGGCGATTCAATTTTTACTAAACTTTTATACTTGTCTATTTATTTTTAGCATGTTACAATGTTTACTAAGTATAATTTTTCATCTGTTGGCATAGTTTAACCACTAATTGGCAATGTTACTAAATATTAGTTTTTTAAAAGGAATACGTTAGAGGAAGCTCCTACAACCATTAATTTTTAAATAATATCCCAAATCCGCTTCCATGGACACTTAAACGTAGGTGACTGGATTGTACATCCACTTTCCTAACGAAGTGAGCTAGACTCACTTCGTTATAAATATTAGTTAGTGTGTTTTTTATTTGTATTGAATATCAGTGGAAGATATTAAAACTGTATTTTATGACAAGAGCTTTTCTAGAATTATTTTTTCTACAATTTATCGTAAAGATCTGCAAAAGAATAATATCTAACAAATATCTCAATAGCGGCTAGTGTATGATAAATTATGCGAATTTATTGAAACTTTTAGAGTATAAACTAATCCAATTATATCTTTACTCTTTTTTCATGGTCAAAATTGAATAACAAGTTAAAATTTAACAAAGTGTCCATGCTACGGACTTGATATTGAAACAACATAGCTTAGAGTTATCACCAGTAATACAAATTGGGTGTTTTACTTTTAGAATTACACTCCACAAAGTTGATTTAGACACATAAGTTATGTTGCTTCAAACTAAAGTGTCCTGGTTATCGGGTTGACTGCCCGGGTCCATTGCTAGTCTCCAAGCAGCTGTTGATTTATTTCTTGTAAGTTTTTATGCCAAGGGCAGTGTAGAGTTGTATTTATGAGCCCACATTTTAAGTCAAAGGTTATTGGAACCAGTATCCTCCTAACTCCTCCACCAAAAACTTCGGTAATGTCTCTGAGTTTGCTGAGATTTTTTATTTAAAAGATAGTATTGGGCATGTAGCTAGTAGACATTCATTGTAGATAAACTAATTCATCTACATGTCCATTTTCATCACTATATGCACCAACATAACTAGAGGAGATAATTACTACAAACTACAACTAAACTGCACCTTATATCATTTTACCACAAGTTTTGCACTTCTTATAAGGGAACTACAATTACTACGCTAAAGTTAACTGAACACCCAAATCACTCACTTGTCCCCGTTTGACAGTCAAATTAGGCCGATGGTAAACACATCCATGTACACCTCCATATATGTTTGGTTGCATAGTATTGACTGTTATGCAGGGAGACCAATATGTCAACCTTTTCTTTCTCCGTGTGCGGACAAAGTGACTACCCTTCTCTTTCCCCAGGCTTGGACAAAGTGATGCCCCAGCGAGCACACTCACGCCGGTTACGAGTCTGACTTCCACAACACCATCTACAAATGGCATGCTCATGTTGGTTTCTCCCAAAACGAAACCGCAACAACATGCGGAGGACTCCATAGGAGTCTAGATCTTACGGTCCTGTCTCGTGACGATAACAAGTGCTTCGAAGAAGCACCATTTGGTTGTATTGAAAGTAACTGGACTAAAAACTGATGTTTTTATGAAAAACATCAAAAGGGTGTGGTATACTGCCATTAAAGTTGTGCTTCTGCATAATTAACTTTAGCTTGAGAGCACAGGCAAACGGAAGCGAAAATGACTTCACAGAGGAGGTGTCCCCGCTACACATGTACGTACATATCATAGCCTGGACTAGTCGTGAACAGTAAACCCGTACTTTTTTATTATTTTTTTAAACGTGGGCTCTGCCCCTTATATTAATTAAGGAGAAGATTGCAATAAAGCAAGTTTGTTTGTGTCCCGAATATTACAAAACAACTACTCTCGCGGCATCAAGTTGCCCAAATTTTTAGCACCCGCGAGAACCCAAAGACGAGCCTCAATCTTAATTCTATCCAAAATGACAAGGGGTGGAGTGCTCTTGTTGCGAAACACTCTAGCGTTGCGCTCATTCCAAATCTCCCAAATGGTGAGCAAGGTGAGGGAAGCGACGGCCTTGTGATTTGGAGTGGTGCTTGTCATCAAAACCCACCACTCGTTGAAGTTTAGGCTTGGCCAAACCAACATGGTCACATTTTGGATTTCAAGCCAATCTTTAACGAGGTCTCATAGCCTTCTAGTGAGTCGACAGTGAACAAAGAGATGTGTGGTGGTCTCCGTTGTAAACCCGTTCTATTTTGATGCTCACCTCGCTTGCTCACGGCACCACCATTTGCCAAAAGAGAGTTTGAACGCAGTTTGAGAGCTGATAAATTCCAAACTATTCGCCAATTCGCTCCTCTCGGCTTTCGAGGCCACACTGGAGTAGTACTGACAAGTGACAAAGCTGAAATGGATAGAACCATTCGGTGAAGCGGAACATTTGGGCCCGCTCGTCAGCTTTGGTCGGGGTATGATAGTTCTGTTATGACTAAGCCTGCTCTTAGTGGGGAATGACATAGAGTAGTAACATGAATATGTTACTAGTATATGTTACTACCTCTATAGTGGGTAGTAATTTATATGTGATGTCATGCAAGCCCTCATTTATTAGGTCATAGACACTTTGTCTTGGTATGTGTGATGTTACGATAACTAACTATGTTACCAAAAGACTCTTTTTTCTCATTTAATGACATGCCATGTCACCAAAATGTCTATGTGACAATGCATGTGGTTGCATGTTACTAGCTTAGTTACTTCCACTATGGCTAGTCTAATGGTATTCTCTTGATGCAGATTGCAAAGCGAAGCTTCGCTCTATAAGCTTGCATGCTGACAAACGGACAAACCAGATGTGGGACGTGACAGAGTGTTCTCCACACCACACACGAAGAAAAACCGGAACACGACGCACCGGCGCATGCAATTTGCGTGGTGCGAAATCCCGGGGCGACAACGTAAGGTTTAGAAGCCTCTTGATATGAAGTTTAACCAGAATTAAGCAGAGCCGTCGATCGGTCCGATCAATCATTCACATGAGAGACTCCTTGCTAGTGGTACTACAAGTGAGTGCAACTGCAGGTTCCAGTGACCGGTCGGTCACTGCGATACATAATTGGAATCTTGAAACAAAGGCTTCGACCGCAAGGTTCAATGTACCATGTGAGTGACGTGAGCAAAATTCCCGGCAGCCCATCGCAGCCGATCCAAATCTGTTGTCGTTTTCTTCGCACACATTGTACACCTGGTTAGAGCGTCACCTCTCAGTTTTTCAGTGGAACGTGTATCAGAACGTGTAAATCAGGACGTGTATATTCCAACGGCTATATTTTCAAACGGCTATATTCCAACAGCTATATTTCCAACGGCTATATTTTCAACGGCCATATTTCTGGTCTATATAAACCACCCCGACCACCTCTCTTCCAGCATCTCTACATGTGACTTCTCTTCTCACTCCTAGATTTTTCTATCGTCTCTCACGCAACACAATGAACACATCCTCTTGGGACATGAGTTCTTCGTCATCTTCATCTGGCGACGATGAACTCATACTTGCAGCATTCGCCGAGCGCGAGGAGGAAGAGAGGATGAACGCTCGACGCCATGGTGGTTCCAAGCATGGACGTCGGACAATCGATCGAGGAAGAGATGCCGGATTTGTTCTTCTGTGGGACGACTACTTCAAAGAAGTTCCTCGCTATCCCGAATATTTGTTTCGACGAAGGTTCATAATTAGTACACTTCTCTGCTTTGGCCCATTTTTCATTTCCCTATCTTATTCACTTTTTATGCACAGATTTAGGATGTCCCGTAATTTGTTCAACCGCATAGCTTTTTTTTATGCCACTTTGGATGCTTCGAAAACCCTACATAGCAATGCATCAATGTGAAAGGCTTTTTTTTTTTTAAGATCCATTTCCTTGAACATAATGTGTGCATCGTTTGTCTGCACATACAAATATATTGTTAAAATATGCACAACACATATAGAATATTGCACAGCACATATAGAAGTAGAAGATAGACACATACCTTTTCTGCTATAGTCCTTCCGCTTTCTTCCCTATTTAAAATCTGCTGAAGGCAACCACAAAATTTAGAGGTCTCTTTGTTAATAAATGTGTAACGGCAATTTATTGCATTAGCATTACGCTCCGGCCATGATGATTCCTTGTGTGCGTTGTAGTACTCTGAAATTCTAGCCCAATAAGCATCTCGGTTTTGATCTGTCCCGACAATATCCAAACTTGTATTTGCCCATGCTGCTATCAGAACCTTGTCCTCATCACTAGACTAATTTTTTCCTTTGTTGGATTTTGCTTTCTCTGTTATTGCAGAACGTTGCTGCATTGATGGTGTTGCTTGATGCTGAGTTGATAGGGTTGGTTGCTCTCCAATTGGACTTTCTGGTTGTGTTTGTGTGTAACCAAAACCCATGGTGTCCAAGAAGCATTCATCACCATCCATCTGCAAACAATCAACGAATACACAGGAAACAACAAATATCTTAGCAAATCGATAGAAATCTGATAGGAATCTATATATGAGACCACAAGACAGTACCAATTCTATCAAAACACAGCTATTTTCTGGTACTACAACTACACCGAGATAGCCGCACCATCCCAGCCAGCACCAAATCGATGGCAACACCAAATCGATGGCCGCACCATCCCAGCCAGCCTCCAGGCACCAAATCAATGGCGCTCACTCGGCACCTCACCGCCCCGAGCTAATCCCATTCCTAATCCCTAAATTCCATGAAGTTCTAGCTGATTTACCGGCGGATCCTAGTGCTCAGCAGGTCCACCTCCGCCGCCCGGGCTCCATCTGTGCAGGCCGTCGCTCAGGGTGGCGCGAGCGAGCTGCTGCTCGACGCTCTTCCAGCCGCCCCTCTTCTTCCTCGTCGTCGGTTGAGCTCGCGCTCTCCGGCTTCTTGCCCTCATCGCCGTCGCCCTGGCCTTCCCATCTCCCTCCTCCCTCCCCTGTCCCCGTGCCCATCTCCCTCCTCCCTCCCCTGTCCTCGCGCCCATCTCCCTCCTCCCTCATCTTCCTCCCCTGTCCCCGAGCTCTGCCCCATCCCCTCTCTCCAGGGCGCGCCGCCGCCGCCAGATCTAGCTGCGGGCGTGCGGCCGCCGTCCCTCTGTCTCTCGTCTCTCTCACTGGGCTGCGGGAAAAATGGAGCACGTACCTTGTCCGGCGGCCGGCGACGGCGACTTGGGGCGTCCTCCTCCGATCCGGACGAGCGCGGTACGCAGTGTTGCTTCTTTTCCCGAGTTCACGAGCGTGGCGTGCTCGTGTTTACTTCCACGCCTGGTACCCTCGTGGATACGAGGTGTAAACATCCACCACCATTTACACGATCCACTGGAGACAGTTTTTTGCCTCACGTCGTGTAAAACTCGCATACACCTCCGTTTCCACGCTCCACTAGAGATGCTCTCATGATTCCAACTGCAAATGAAGTAGCAGAACATTTTGCAGCACCATTCGAGCTGCAACGATTCGAGCAGTTTCCATCGACTGTGCTGAAGTAGTACGAGCTCCGGCGCATGCGCAGTGCCACCAAAGTTCGAGATGCACCGCCGTCTCGTCTCTCTCCGGCCGGCAGATCTACACCGGAGACCACCGGCACCATTCGTCCAGCTGTCCAAGTTGGCAAAGCAAATGTTAAGTCGTACGGCCCGTGATGTTGGACACAGCTGGTGACGCCAGTACATTTCAACTAGCTAGTTGTGCCATTTTTTTTGTTTTTGCTTTTCCCTTTGCGGTGTCCATGACTCGTCGTCGTCAATGTATATCCCGGTGCTAGCTAGCCATAGCTCCAGCCTCCAGGGGATTAGCAGCATTTTAAAGTACACTCCAGTAGCTGGCAAATGATACACAGCTGCTTGGCTCAGTCCCAAGATAAGAAGGAATCGTCTGATCTTTTGCTGTGCAGCTGCAAAGGTGGGTGCAAATCAACAAGAGGTCAAGGGGGTGGCAAGCAGCTGGGGAAGCTAGCTGATGGGTAGATAAGATTGTTAAGCGTGCACTTGTGTTAGAGGATTGCTTTCCTGGCCAACCTCCACACGACCGACGCTTTGCTCTGCCAATAGCCGGAGAGCAGCTAGCGTGCCAACGTTCTAGACTTCTAGGTCTTTGCACGTCAGCTGGAAGGAATGATTCGTCCAACCTAGAGAACACTGGGGATCCCGCTTCTACCATCTAATCTGGCGTACCAAAAATATCTAATGTATCTGACGTAGTGACATCTATTGCCGAAAATGCCTATTTTTTTATTTTTTTTTGAGGAAAAGGATCCGATACATATAAAAGGTAGCTCGAACACTTTACAGAAAGGCCCAAAAGAAACAGAAAAACAGAAAAAGGACCCCGAAAAGTGCAGAAACCACCCCAAACTACCAGGAACGATCACAATCGGATCCACCGCCGACGCACCCCAAACTCCTAGACGCTGCCGGCGACGCCGTACCGCCGTCGGCCGGGAAGAAGACGCCACCACCTTGTAGAAGGCCGCAGGAGCCATCCGCCGCAAGCAACGGAATCTAACCTCGCTGAAGGAGCACGGCCAAAGCGTCGTCTTCCCGCCTCCGCCCTTCTTCCAGCCGCCACCGCAGCGCCCAGGACCACCAACACCAGCACCCACCTCCGCACGGTCGCTCCCCTCGCCACCACGACCGGCCGGAGCAGAACCACCGAAGAAGAAGCCCGCCTGCAACACCACCACCAAAAACGGATCGCCCACGACCACCTTCTTCTCCCCTCACCACCACGGTCGGCCGGAGAAGCGAAAGAGGAAGCGAGCACCCGACCAAGAACCTTCACAACCTCCCCAGCACGAAAGCCAGAACGGAGAGCAGAGGGGAAGGACCACACCCACGCCGACGCCATCGCCTCCGTCTTCAACGACGCCGGGGAAACTCACACCTAGAAGAACCTAACTATAGCCTATCTACACGCACGAGCACGTACCCGAGCTCCCCCCCCCCCCCCCCCACACCTCACGACGCCGGAACGGCGGCCGGAGGCAGAGGGGAGCGCTGGACTCGCCGGCGAAAAGCTGGACGCACGAGTCGCCTTTCTCTCCGCCTGAGTCTACTGTAGCCGAGAGGATAAGGCTCCTGCTCGCAGTGTATCCGAAAATGCCTAATTTATTCGCAATCAGTTCCACTATTCAAGCATTCAAGCTTAATTTCAACTTTTCTAACGGAAAAAATATGTATGGTAGTTCATTTAAGTTATAAGTTGATTTTCTCGCAAATATCAAATAATAATTATCATAATTTTAACTGAGTTCAATATGCTAAAATATATGTGACCATTATGTATAATTTCTTTGATTTTCTAAGAAGGAGAAAACACCATTGGCATTTATAGTTTGTGAGGGTTATTCATTGTATTTTGTGTCAATTTGTTACCCTCTTTTAGAGAATTCTAAGCAAAAATGTACGAAGTGCCCCTAACCATATCCTATTTATCAAAATAGTTAATTTGTGATAAAAGTTCTAGACTAGGTGTTTTACTATCTAGTATGGTTAAATCATAATAATCGTTTAAGATGTTGCCTACACATGTGTGGGCCATTCTGGCACTTTCTGAACAACAGTTTGTCATAACTATACTGCTTCACTTATCGTGCAACACCCACTAACAAAAAGAGAGTGTGGTTTGGATGTGTAGCCTATTGCTATTTTTTTAAAATAATACATTTTTAAAACAAATTACAGAAATAATACACGTTTTCAACAATTTTCAGAAATAGTGCAACCTCGGCCACCTCGGCCACGGCGAAGCCGACAGGTCCTTGTCGGCTACGGCCAAGACGACAGGTCCTATCGGTGACAATTTGGTCAGGCCGGCTAGCCGCCGACGTGCTGCGCGACCACCTGGGCTTCCAGCTCCTCGAGGCCGAGCAGGTCAAGCTCCTGGACGCGCGCGCCCGGCCCCTGGCGCCCGACGAGCCGCCTCTACTTCCTCGTCGTGCTCCCGCGGCGCCCCACCGCGTCAGCGCGCGCGAGCGGCTCGAGTCGCCCATGCTCGCCCGCCGCTCCCCCGCCGACCTCTCCTCCTTCCAGGGTGTCGCCTCCGCCTCCGCGCCCACCTCCCCGCTCACCAGCCGCGTCATCTTCGCCAAACACGCTCCCAGTCCCACAAAGCTCCTGGTCATGGCGGCCATGGTGGCGCCGAGCTCGAATTCGAGCGGAACGATGGCTATAGCGACAGAATCAAAGGGGGATGCAGGGAACGAGAAACTCACGACAGGATGACCGGGGGCGGCGAATTCCGGCGGCGGCGGCCGTGGCCGAGGGCGACGAAGACGGAGACGATTTGCTCGCTCTCAAGCGTCTCGGCCCGAGCTTGGGGGCGAGGAGGAAGACGGAGTCGAGGCGCAGCTTCTAGAACTATCGGACATGGACGGGGACGACTGGATTGTCGGCGCGACGGCGAGGCGGTGGTGTTGAAGCCCTCCATGGACCTGTCGGCTTCGCCGTCGCCGATAAGGACATGTCGGCTATGCCGTGGCCGACAGGATCCTATCGGCTATGCTGTGGTCGAGGCTGCACTATTTCTGAAAATTGTTCAAAACATGTATTATTTCTGTAATTTGTTTTTAAAAATGTATCATTTAACAGAAATTCGCATTGGCTCCCGGGAGCATATGCTCCCGGTATTTTCGAAAAAATTGAACAATTTGAAAACTTATCAAAAAATTCCGAAAAAAATCATGCACGTACCTGACCATGGTACGCACCACCGTGTATTTTTTCGCGCCGAAATGACATCGTACGCGCCCCGTACAAAAATGACAAATTTCTGACAGGGAACAGAAATTTGTCATTTTTGTACAGGGCGCATACGATGTCATTTTGACGAGAAAAAATACACGGTGGTGCGTACCATGGTCAGGTACGTGCATGATTGTTTTCGGAATTTTTTGATAAGTTTTCAAATTGTTCAATTTTTTCGAAAATACCGGGAGCATATGCTCCGGGAGCCAAAACGCCGCTCTCATTATTTAAAAAATTTTAGCTAGCCTATTGGATCTTTGGTTGCTTGAACATTGGAAACCACCTTGTAATTGAATCTTTTTTTTTTTTGGTTCTCCGAGTAATGACATTTGTATTCAAGTAGAATTCAAACCAAATACACATAACCTTATGAGAAACAAGACTCGTTTCTGATCAGAGACCCTGCTGCTCTCTCAATGTCATTTTCGGAGTAAATTTTGAACACGGAAAGTGGGAACATGATCTTAATCGACAAGACTTGGTGACCTCTAATGTCGGGTTATCTCGTTGGTTAGACCAAACACCACGGCATGGGCATGGTTGGCTATCACACTCAATTAAGCCGCGTCAAGAATGCCAATATACTTCACCTAATTAAGTAGAGAGACAGAGGAGATCTGAATTATACTCCGTATATGGCAGATCAGTTGTTTTGTCATCTTCCCGCGGGATTATTATTTGCTGATTTCAACGGCTGCCTGACATGCACTATACTCAGCAGAAATATTTTCTTTGCCAGATATAGTTTCCAAAGGAATACTCTTTTGTAGCCAACTGAGCTAGACTTGTTCAACGCTGCTGTTGCAAACTTTGAAAGTCAACACACTTGACTGTTTGACTAGGGTGACTGGTCGACAACGTCCCTTTCTGCTCGTGCAATGGAACCATAAAAAAATGTCACCTCCATACTTTTATCTACTTTTCGTGCCAAACATTGTTTTCCTCTTTACAATACACCGCTGGAGTGCGATGTTTGGCATACATAATTCAGTTACATGGCCGATGCAAAACGTACTTAATATAACAAATTTTGTGCGGAACTGTTCTGTTTCATGATTCAGCTTTGGGTGCATAGTACTCTAGTACCCTAGTTTAGATGCAGATACAGATAGCCGGCCCGCTCACTGGATCGCCATTGTTTAGCTCTGGAAAGGATACCTATTAATCTATTATTCAACTCGATCATTCCGGCCTTTTAGAAATACAGTATAACGGAATGCGCTTTGGATTAGACCGGCCGTGTGCAAGCGATTGACTAGAGAGAGGAAGCGATCAACAGCTTTCTTGAACCGACGAACGTCTTTCTGAAAGATGTGAAAGGAATTCCGCACACGGTGGTTAAAGAAACAATAAACGAGCATCACTTGACCGGAGGGGTTTAGTCGAGCTTAGAAAAGGGGATTGACGCGTCTTCATGGAAGTTGGACTACACTCACACTTTCTGCTGGTCCCATCGACAATCTATGTTAGAGCTAACTTTTTTTTAGAAGCATAGTACTTACAAACATGAAAAACTCAGGTACACTCCCCTATAAACGCGTATACATACGGTCCATAGGTCGGGCAAATAGGGCAACCGCCCCGGCCATAAAGTATAAGGGCACCTGATATTGAAGAATATTGGTGACCATTGTACTAGTTTCCCTTGCTTCCAAACAATATTGAATATCTGAAGAAATATCAATTTGCAGGAAAAGGTAAACACAATGGTCTAATGTCGTGTAACACGCAGGTATAAACCAATCTGATCAGCGCTGACAAGTTTTAGTTAGGATGTCAATCTCTCTCATGTGGATGTTCTAAACTCAAATATAAGTTAACGAGATTTCCATATTTCATTTTGTGCAAGACCTTTTATTTGAGAACTAAATACACATTACAGAAGAGCATATTCGATACTGAAATTCTATGTAAAGTAGACTATATGTTTATTAGTGCGACGATAATATTTCAATACCAAGTACAAACCATGCGTACAGTTTCAACTTATCGCCAAACCAAACATTCAAGACTATTTGCAGATCTTTCAATTTATACTGAAAGTTTATATGAATATGCTTATCTAATCATACACAAGAAACCACTATTAAAATATTTATTAGACCATATAGTTTAGAAACGAACACACGCACGTATACACACATACAAATTTATATATGAACACTCCATAAATTTCTCATGTGAAAAATTATTTCATGGAGAATTGTTTTTTACAACAAAACGTTTTAAATTTCTCATGGCGCATTTTTTATTGATATACATTGGAATTCTATAATAAATAATGATATAATTAATATTAGGAAAATTCAAATGTGGTTAAGTATAAATATTAATTGATATAAAACTATACCCTATAAGATTATATTATGCTAAAGGTAATTCACAAATAAGTATAAAATTTTATTATAAATTTATTTATTTTAAGTTACCCAGGGTGAAAAATATGTTTGGACCAGCCCTAATACACACGTCCTAGTTTTACGAGCAACTTATGGTAGTCATACCATCTGTTTAGCGTTCATTCATATGCCACATCCAGGTAGTCGCGATTCCAGTTAAAATCAATTAGCTCGACCCGTGCGCGACATCTTGCCAATGATGGCTGAACCTTGTTTATCTCAAGGAACAAAAGCGATTGCTGATGGTGTAGGGGAAATGTTTTAGAACATTCCCGGATGGACAGTAAAATTCTTAAAGGCACTTGAAAGTTAAAAAATTGCATGCTCCTATATAGCAATAAAAGGCGAATGTCTAGTCCTGGGAATGAACAATATAATTTGGTATTTTTAAAAGAATTTTTTAAAACATAAATCATTATTTTCACATAGGCCACAAAATTTATCATGCGTTCATAAAATTCTAACTATGGAAACAGAAAAAAAATATTTACATGTCAATTTTTTAGCTTTTTTTACATGTCGAACGACATTTATTTTCAACCGGTAGCATATGCTTTTCGGAGCCTATTTGAATATCCATGATGTAATAGAGTTTTTGTTACTCCAAGGAACAATTCAGGGTTGTTTATGGACTTGGACTTTATATATTGTAGAAATCCAACTAGATTATAGCACCAAAGATGAAAGTACTTTTTTTTAGTTCTTTAGCAGGGGAGTGTACTGAAATAAAACCCATTTGATTTTTATGATGGGTCCCTCAAAAGCATGTCCAATCATAGATTCTCTTGTGTTTTATACATTGGCACTTTACACTTGCACGCATGGAGTTACACCGACACATGTTGGAAATATACGTTAGAGACAATCAAATTATCATTGTGCACTATTACATTGGCACTATTGCACTTGCGCGCATGGAGTTACACCGACACATGACTTTTCAATATCTATTCTTGTGTAGCTAATATTTTTCTTGAACATTATCATTGATATGTATCAACCTGGTTGTGGAACTACATATTCGATGATGGTTTTCTAATGGTCCCTAATATAATCGACAAGATTATGGGGGCATATACCCTTCGACTCTTCTACAATTCGACTGATACCTATGTTTCACAACTCATGGCATGATGATGTCGACTTATAGTATTGACTTGGTGATGTAGATCACCTAGTCAGACATACCACTTTGAGACGATGTCATGTTCTAGAACTGAGGTCTTCGCATGTTCTCGAGTTGCCAACCGACTTACTTAGGGTATATCAAACAGTACTACTCTGTAACTAGTTAGTATTTTGAAAGTATGGTGACGCGAATCAAAGTAAGAGTTAACTTGTTTTTAAAAATTTGTTTTACGTGAATGTAGAGCTCTCAACAAGGATGAAAAGCACTCGGCTTGACCTTGCCAGTGTAAATCGTGAGGCACAAGGAATGTTGCATATGACACATTCTGTAGTTTCGTCGGATTGTTTACATCAATCGAGAGTTAGCATGTTCTGCTAGGGTCTGCTGCCAACTATCGACTTAAGGGAGTACCATACTCGGAAAGTTAAGCAGTGTCCAAGTGACCGTGAACACACAAAGTCACACACTTGGGGAACATAACTCTCTTATATATGATCCAAGTGAATCAAGCTTACTCGTGTTGGACCCCAGTCACATTGGGAAAATAGTCATACTCGGAATTGTTGAGGGCCTGAGGAAATGTGTACATAAGGTGGAGGCGACACCACTTTGTTTTAAGGTTTTGAAAACCCTAGACACATATGCGTAAGTCATGGGATTGTATGTACTAATCCACTGCTCGACGTACCGTCCCCCCCCCCCCCCCCCCCCCAAATGTATGGATACCATAGAAGTCATTGCATTTGCGACGCTCAATCCGCCCCGGGTGGGGTTGTTTATGGATCAGACGTGGAAGGATTGGACTGCCCAACAAGCTTGACCGGATTCCACACTTAAGCGTCTAGGGGTAAACTGGTCAACTAAACCTTGACCATTGTACCTAGTGTTATGCGCCTTTTTTTTGCACTAACGTAGCATGCCGCGTGACCCAACAATACACACATACTAGGATAATCAAGCTCGATATCAAAAGCCCAACTCCACATTTCCGCTGGCATGGAGGGACTAAAGAAACCAGTTTCACGTAATTTTCCCATTCTAGTGCTCTAAAATATGAGTGATCTTTTCTTCATTTGAAGAGTCTATTCACACTTAGGGAGCACCTATTTAGGGGATTTTCAGGCTTATAGGGAAAGTTAAAAAGTCAAGAAGTAAGCCTAACAAGACAACTCCATAAGTGGCTTGTATTTTCTTTGTTTTAGGTGGAAGTTGTAGTTCTATTCGTTTGATCTGATATTGATTCTTTTCTTCAGCCAAGCACAAAATTCCATGCAGGACATAACACCGACTTAGACATAAAAATACCAGACCACTTTGATTGAGCAAAATCAATTCAATACATGTCGTGTAGCATATATAATCTTGTTCTTGAATGAGTTTCGTCGTTGATACGATTATCTTCCACAATTAACCGATTTTTTTTGTTATAGACAACATTGACATAATTGCCTTGAGGTGCATGCATTCAAATTTGTTATTATCCCTTCTACCATCTTTGTCTTATGAGAATTTACTCAGTTTAATCATATCAGGAGATGGAGCATGAAATCCAAAACTAACGTAGTTGATTTTGACACCCGCTCAGACGGGAGAATGGTTTTTTGTGACAATATTATAGTTACAATAAGCACATATTGCAAAAATTAAATTTATTAAAATGTGTGATTATTATAACTTAAAACTGGTATACAAGAAGTGACATAATATGCACCGTAGCAAACTATACCTTAAGAGCCTCTTGGTTCACAGGGTTCTAAAAATCCTTGAATAGGGAAAACACATAATTGTAAGATCATCCACATTTGAATCCTATAGAGTTTGCGCCACAAGAAACTCAAAGGATTATTTCGAAAAAAGTGTAGAGTGGATAACATTTTTAGGAAATAAACTCATATACCGCTTCGTCTAACCAGGCAGGAGGAGAGAGAGGCGATCGCATCTGGTACGCGCCTCCCGCCGGCGGCCGCCGCAGGTCTGCCCCGCCTCTGTGGCCTTCATGCCATGGAGGCGCGGTGGATCTCGGCCCTCGTCGGTGGGAGGGCTCCATTTTTCTGGTTTAGTATTCAGGTTTGCTGGGGCGGCGTTCTGTTGGTGGCGGCGGCGCTTCTTGCAATAATGTCTCCCCGGTTTCATTCTCATCTCGGCGGCGACGTCGAGAAACTCGTGGGAGTGGTGTGGTTCTCGAGTACTTCTTCTGGCGGTGGCGGTCTTCGGATCGTCATAGAGTTTCATCGGCGGTTCATCCTTCTTCTTCGGCTCCAGGACGGATGTGGTTTTCTTGACCCGTTCGGCGACTTCCCGTCTGCATCCAACAACGTCAGGCTGTCTCTGGGAGGAGCGGCAGCGGCGGCGCGCCGTCGACACGGTCTGGAGGTTGAAGACGAAGGGTATCTCAAAGATCTCGCTGTAATTTTCGATTTTTTTGAGGTGTTTTGTACGGTTCGGTGTTTCTTTTAATGCCAGGTCTTTTTCGCAAAAAAAAAAACATTTTTAGGAAATAGTGTATGCCTAGGCTTTCACCTTGGCAAATGGCCGAGCGTGCGAGAAAATATCAAGCGAAACTATCCTACCCTACTAAAGCAAACGGTACGCACGAGGCACGATTGGGTTGGGAGGTAGAGGCAGCGCTCGTGACTTGCGCGCGAGAGGACAAAGCACTTGACGTCTCCACCCAACAACCTGCGTTGGACATCACTTTCCTGCTAGGAAAGCAAAAGGATCCAAGAACCTTCGTGCAACCATCCATTTCTTTTTTACCACGATAAGCCAACACGACTCGCAACCTTTTTCTTTTCTTTCTGAAACACGACTAGCAGCCCGTAAGTTGCAATGCACTCGTCCTCGGTTTAAAAGAAGGACATGACTAATCTCATTCGCGTGACGTCACTCAACGGACCAGTTGCATCTAACGTGCAACTCATGTACAATTTTTAGGCTAGCACGAATCACGATGTAATTCCAACGGTTTAGATAATTTTGTCCCAGTTGCAACTCATATGCAACTAGAAAATCTCAGTTACAACTCACGTGCAAGTCTCCCGTCCGCAGCTCAGCAAACAAAGCCATTAGATCATATTTTACGATGGGCCATTTTTTTTATAAAACTTCGCTGGAAACCTGTCTGGTCCTGAAGACTTATGGTGTTCCATTTGAGAGATAGTCTCATGCACCTCTTTCTCAGAGAATTCCGATGTTAGAATGCTATTCTCCTCTGGAGATATTTGAGGCATATCTGTGACCTCCTCATTCATAAAAAAATAATTTGGATCCAGCGCTCCAAATAGTTTTTTATAGAATTCTGATACTCCCTCCGTATTTAAAAAGATGTCATAAAAATGGATGTATCAATACATATTTTATTGCTAGATACATCCATTTTAGTGACATCTTTTTCCGGACGGAGGGAGTATAAAACTTTAAGATTGGCTTCACCCACAATTGTCCCCTCGTCGTCTTGCTCTAGTTGAAAGATATTTCATTATAGACTACTCCCTCCGTTCCAATTTAATTGACTTGATATGCACCAAATATGGATGTATATAGACATGTAACAAGTCTAGATACATCCATATGTGGTGTATAGTAAGTCAATTAAATTGGAACGAAGGGAGTACATACATGTTTAAATGGGTGGATTTGCATAGAAACAGTGTCTAGATACATATGAATCCGAATCAGAAAAAAAGTAAAACTTCTTATACTCCCATTATGTCGTAACGGAGGTAGTAGGCTTACTGTCAGCATGGCGTAATTAATGTACTACCATAATTTTAGTACTCGCTGTAAATTTTTGGCCATAGCTTTTGCTAAACACAGCTCCACCTCCACGCATGGCGTAATTACTGTACTACTAGTACGTACCATTTTGCAGCGATGATGATTAAGGCGTATTGTCACATTCGCTGCGGACGTAGTAGCACAGTATGTAACTTGAGTCGGTGCGATCAACGTGTGCATCTGCCGCAGGTACATGTACCCGTACGCGAGAGGTGCACGCACCCGTACGCGCGGCCTTGCCGCTTAGCCAAGGTGCAACGCACCGACCGTGGAGGCGACACCAGTTTGGAGATCAGGAGGCCAGTGGCGGCCGGACCACCACCGGCGGGCCAGCGAGTGAGTGACACACGGCGCACGGCGCCGCCGGGGCCAGTCCGTCGACACACGAAATTCCTGCCCCAGTCACGCCCGCCACGCCGGGCGGGGTCAGTCGCCGGGTCAGGGTCGCGCCCACGACGCACCACACGGCACGGTCCGCGCCGAGCCACCCAACCGGAGCGCTGCCCAGACCCCGTAGGATCTTTCCGCGTCACCCCTTCCCGACTCGCTTTATATAACCCTGCCTCCCCTCGGCTCCTATTCCGCGCACCACCACATCTTCATCCTCGGTTCCTCACTGCCTCTCAGGCGACATGGGCTTCCCGGTCGGCTACTCCGAGCTGCTGCTCCCCAAGCAGCTCCTCCACCTCCTCCTCCTGCTCGGCCACCTCCGCCGCTGCCTCCTCTGGGCCTTCGACGCCGTCGGCCTCGGCGACCTCCTAGATCTCACCGACGACCACCTCTCCCTCCACCAAGACCACGCACACGACCACATCCCCGCGCCGCAGCTCCAGCACCGGCGTCCCGAGTTCCGGCCCGTCCCCGCGATGCTCATCGAGGAGGCGCTCCCCGTCGTGCGCTTCTCCGAGCTGGACTCCCCCGCCGCCTCATCTTGCGTCGACTGCGCCGTGTGCCTCAGCGGCATCGGCGGCGGCGACGAGGTGCGCAGGCTCAGCAACTGCCGCCACGTCTTCCACCGCGGCTGCCTCGACCGCTGGATGGACCACGACCAGCGCACCTGCCCGCTCTGCCGCGCGCCGCTGATACCCGACGACATGGCCGGCGCCGGCGCGCTCTGGGCCGACGCAGCCGGCCTGCCCGACGCCTCCGACTTCGACTTCTTCTACTTCGGCGGTGGGACGTACGCGGCGTCGATGCCGTCCCCGACGCTGCTAAGGCCGCACGAGCTGCTCATCAGCGGACTCGGCGGCTACCAGTGAACCAGCAGCCAGCCAGCCAGCCCTCTCTCTTGTCGAGCAACAAACAGATGGCCATCACCGGCGACGGCCCAGAATGCGGAATTTCACATTTGGCTGACTGAATTGGTCGCCGCGTCGGAGGCCGGCCGCCGAAGAAAGAATAGGAGTCGCCTGCTCCAACTGTGAACATAGGCAGGAGTAAAGTAACCGCCCCAGAAAAAGGCTAGGAGACTAGATTCTTGGTACTATGTATAGCTAGATTCCATCTTCCAAGTTTGGGCGGAGCTGTGAATCTTTCTTTCTTTCTTTCCGAGCGAATTTAATTTGTTAAGCTAGGAAACTCTTCCGGGTGCAAACAAGATCCGTGCAATCCAATTTGGGCCCCTGTCTTCACTCCCCCCCGTGTGTTTGTTGTTGCATAATTGAGGAGGTCAGTGTACCCACACCCAGACCACACGGGGCACTTTCCCTCCCTAGCTTGAAGCCAGTTCCGAGTGGAGGCAAAGATCTCGTCACAATTCTTGAAAACCATATCAATTTTGGCAAGTGGCAGGAAATCAAAAATACACCGCAGCCTTCCATTGGATCCGATCTACTCTACAGGGGGCTGCTTACACTGAAACACATGCAATTTGGCCAGTTAAGAATGTTTCATACCACTCACGTGTAGGGCCATCCGTCATCACATTCCTCCAGCAGGATGGATGACTAGTCCTCCTCACAGTTGGACAGGACAAACAGGAAGGGGAATTGACGAGGAAGATAGGTAGAAAGAGAGCTCATTCTCCCTGACGCACGCCATCTTGACCTGCCTGACGGGGAAGCGATGAGATCTCCAGGTCTACTACGATTAGGGGAAAAGTTTCATACGTAGAAGCAAGCAAAGCAAAGCAGCCTGCCTACAACGACCAGATGTCCAGGTAAAGCGCACCTTCTACTAGCCTATGCGTAACGTACGCAATCTGCTCCTGAAGGATGATATTTGCTCGGCTGTTAGGGGCTTCTTAATGGGCGAAGAGATTCCTAGTGGTTTTTGTGACTCAGTTATAGTCATGATCCCCAAGGTGCATAATCGTGAACATCTTAAAAACTTTCGCCCAATCAGCTTATGTAATGTGTTGTACAAGCTTGCTTCCAAGGTTATTGCCAACAGATTGAAACTGATTCTTCCAGTGATAATATCAGAACACCAGAGTGCTTTCGTGCCAGGTAGACTGATTACTGACAATGCCTTGATAGCTTACGAATGCCTTCATACAATCAGAAAGCAACATGCCAAGAGACCTTTCTTTGCTTTGAAGATTGATATGATGAAGGCCTACGACCGTGTGGAATGGGATTATCTACACGGCTGTCTTCGCAAGTTGGGTTTCGCACCGGAGTGGATTGGAACGGTCATGCGTTGTGTTACAAATGTCCGCTATGCAGTCCGGGTAAATGGGGAACTCACTTCACCGGTTATTCCATCAATGGGAATTAGACAAGGGGATCCGATAAGTCCCTACCTCTTCCTGCTTTGTACCGAAGGATTGTCTAGTCTGCTATTTTAGAAGGAGAACTTGGGGGTGCTACATGGTGTTCGTAATGGCCGTTCAGGTCCACCTATTTCCCATCTCCTCTTCGCAGACGATAGTATCTTCTTTGCTCGAAGCGATGCGAGGAGTGTGGATGCTTTGAAGGATACTTTGTTGACATACTACAAAGGATCTGGTCAGAAGGTTAACATAGAGAAATATTCCATCTTCTTCGGCCTTCGGTGTGATGATCACGTCAAAAATGAGGTGATGCAGCGGCTGGGGGTTACCAATGAAGCGCTACAAGATACTTATCTAGGGATGCCTACTGGAATTGGTCGCTCCCCAACTGCTTCTTTCCGTTCTATTGTTGATAGAGCTTGGAAATATATGAATGGATGGTCTGACCGCCCAATATCAAGATCGGGTAAAGAAACATTGATCAAGGCGGTGATTCAAGCTATCCCGACATACATTATGAGTTGTTTTCAAATACCAGTCTCGACATGTGATGCTCTACGCAAGGCCTTTGTTGACTATTGGTGGGGCATCGAGAAGGGTAAGAAGAAAATGCACTGGCGCAGCTGGGAGTGGCTCTCTACACCGAAATCTCTTGGTGGTATGGGCTTTAGGGATTTCACTCTTTTTAATCAAGCAATGCTTGGGCGCCAGAGCTGGAGGTTACTCACTGATCCATCTTCATTATGTGCACGCGTATTGAAAGGACGGTACTTTCCTGACTGTAATGTGTGGGATGCTCCTCAACCGCAGTCAGCATCATTTACCTGGCGTAGTATTTGCTTCGGCATGCAACTCGTCAAGAAGGGGATCAGATGGAGTGTTGGTGATGGGAAAAGGATCAAATTGCTTACTGATAGCTGGATACCGAATGTAGCACCTGGATCTTTCCGAACTCTGGCTCCAATTCCTAATGGGGCGACTGTGGATTTCTGTTTGGATGACAGTCACAGTTCATGGGACGCTGATGTGCTGCGTTCTGTTTTTGAAGAGGAGGTGGCGAACCAGGTACTGCAGATCCCTATCAGTAGACGTGGAGGCGATGACTTCGTGTCGTGGCCCTTCACAAAGTTTGACACCTACACCGTGAGATCGGCTTATAATTTGGCTCGTACGGAGAAATTCTTTGTACAGAGAAGCAAACAAGGTGGAGGTGTAAATTCAGTTACGGATGAGAATGCCAAGCTTTGGAAGAAGCTATGGGCAACACGGGCTCCGGGCAAAATGAAGATAAATCTATGGCGGTTTGCACATGACTGCCTCCCAACCGGAGCTCAATTGGGCCGGCGTCATATCCCGGCGTCAACTAGTTGCATTTATTGCAATTTAGAAGAAACAGCTGAACACAAACTCCTCTTCTGTCAGTATGCTCGAGAGGTGTGGAGGGAGATCAAGCTGCTCTATAACATTCAGCTACAAAAGTGCTTCTTCTCTAGTAAGAAACTCTGGGTGTTCGACTTTCTAGCTCGATCAACAGAGAAAGAAAGGATTGTTCTTGCTGTTGCTTTTTGGCATTTGTGGCTGGCTCGCAATGGTGTTCGTAATGACGAACTGATGAGGCACCCACATTCAGTCGCAGATCAAATTAAAGCTTATGTCGAGATGATAGAACTGCATGTCATTTCTCCGGATCCTTCTACTAGGCATGAAACCACTTCTCCAACACCACGATGGTCTCCGCCGCCTGAAGGTACGGTCTTCATTAATGTCGATGCAGCCCTCTTCGCTCTCTCTCGCCGGATGGGAATCGGCGTCGTGATCAGGGACCACAATCGTGAATGCTTGCTGGCTTGCAGCGAGCTCCGCGATGAGGTCACGACGCCTGAACTTGCTGAAGCGTTGGCTCTCTGCCGCGCAGTTTCCCTTGCTGTCGATGAGAATTTCGACAAGATAATGGTGGTCTCTGACTGCCTCCCGTTGGTCCAGAGGATGCTTTCTTCTAAAGAGGACCGAAGCTATATTGGAGTGGTAACCCAGGACATTAAAAGCCTCCGATCAAGGTTTACCTGCTTCGCCATCAGTCATGTTCGCCGGTGTTGTAATGAATCGGCTCATATTCTTGCTCGCTGTGCGGAGCACTTTAGGTCTTCTACTTTCATAAACTTTACTTCGGAATGTATCCGGCAAACTCTTTGTATTGATGTGCTTTGATTAATAAAGTAGCTGTATTTTCAAAAAAACGTACGCAATCTGCAGAAAAAGTCGAGTAGAAAAACATTATACTCAAAAGGCAAGAAGAGCTTTGGACAGGTGTAGTGCGGATAGACTCTACCTGGAACGCACGGCCGGGCGATCGATGATACGCGCACCGAAAGGAGACGGCTTGGATTGGCAACTGCATTTGCAGTACAGAATCGGCACCGCTTTGATCATCAGGGAGACATCATTGGCCTATTAAAAACTACTCGTACAAGGGCGTGATAATTTGCTTAGGTTAGCAGTTTAATCACTCATACAGAAGGATGCTTAATTAAGCTCGTGGCTTTGGTCGAGGCCTGGAGCGACAACCAAGTGAGATAAGAGGGGCCGTCATTAAGCCTGAGCCGTGCAGATGAAACAAATGGAGCGTGTCTTAATCCCTGATTTCTTGGGACTAATAAACAATCTGGGTCCACCGGCCCATCATCGTTCGTTCGTACTACTACGTACATGGTGTTGGGCCAACCCGCTGCTTTCGACGTGCCTGGCCAGCGGCCATCTTGTCCTGCATCTATCTACAGAAATTAAATTAGGTCAAACAAAAATCTACAGAAATTAAACGCAACCAACCGGTACCGTACGATTTTGTTCTCAGCCGAGGGCATCATCTTTAGGAGCAGCAGTGTGAGAACGACCCCATGTTATTCCTCCGCGGATACTCGCGACACGAGAGGATCAAATTCCTGAAAGCAATCATGCTGGGCCAGCCGCAGGCCCATGCACTGCTCTACTTCAGCCTCCCATCGCTCCCAAGCGATCTATCGTTTTCGGCCTCCACCACCACCCGACGACGTACGTACCTCTCCTCTTCTTCTCCAACAAGCGAAAGCAATGCGCTCAGGGCAAGCGACCTGGTGTCACCGGCCGGGTGCTACAGTGGATAAGAATGAATCGAGCGCCCCACCGCTGCCGGCCGTCGAGCACGACAGGCGTCGACGCCAACCGCCGCCGTCGGCATCATCTTTAGGAGCCTGACATGGTCGTGCGGTTGCTCTTGCACTACATTGCGCTGTTAACGTGCGTCGGGCTATCGCCGGATGGCGTGTCGCTAACATGTCCCGGTCTCGAGGAAAACACGCATGTGGAAATTCTCTGAGACGCTCGTTCGCGGACAGACGCGTGTTCTGAAAAAATGTGAACCAGGTGACACCTGCCAAACTGCCAGCATCATTCTCCTCAGCTCAAAGCAATTCTGAAGCCGAGCCGGACTCATGCACGTTTAAGCAAGGCGGTGGCCGAGAAGAGACCACAGCTGGTTGGGCACACTGCTACTCCATCCCATATAAGCTAGCGAGTCCGGAATATCGTACACGTATATCTCGATCGCGAGCTAGTACATCTCCACATAGTATCGGCGTAGTAGTATCCCAACGATGATCGTCTCACGAGAGATCTTGTCGCCCCCGGCTCTCTACCAAACTGCGGGTGACTGTCTGGCACTCTGGCTGGCTGTCCCGCAGATTACAGATTGAATATTCCTTCATACGAAACTGTCAGCGCAAAATCATATGAGATCAGATGGAGCATGACAGACAGGTGAATACAATTCTCATGTCAGGTGGTTCCGTTCACAATATATGTGGTACATTTCGTATGACAAAACATTTGAAGTTATGAGATGATTTCCCCGCAAGGTACGTATTTCTGAGATCTAACTTTATAATCACGAGAAAATTATTTAATAACCCTTCCCCCTAAGCAACACGACGGACTTTATTCACTCAAAACAATCACATATACTCCCTCCGTCCCAAAATAAGTGTCTCAAGTTTGCACAAAAGTGGATGTATCTATACATGTTTCATGTCTAGATACATCCACTTTTTGACAAATCTAAGACAGTTATTTTTGGACGGAGGGAGTACAAGTTATGTCTGGAGTGGACACTATCCAAAATAGATGCAACCTTATAGACTCTAAATTCTTAGACTAAGGGCTTCTTTGAATTGCAGGATTTTCAAAATGTAGAAATAGGAAAAACGCAGAATTGAGTTGTCATGTGAAGTGGATTCCCACAGAATTCTAAAATGCAGTAATTTTGCAGCAGGTGCCTTTGGATAGTGCACAGGAATTGAACACATGAATTTTGAACGATTGATGAGAGAGAATAGAGAGAGATAGAGTGAAACTGCATTGGACTTCGGGTAGGAAAATTAAAATGAGGTTTGATCTCATGTTGAGAATCCTATGGAATTGTGGCCATAGGAATGGTTTCCATAGGAACTTGATGGCCCCGATCCTTTGATCCAAAGGGCTTCCGTAGAAAAATCCATAGATTTCAAACCCTTCAGAATTCCTATGAAAATCCTACAATCCAAAGAGGGCCTAAAATTTGCCTGGCCTATCTCTGCTTCCTTTTATAGTGAATTCTGAAAACAATAGTCTCTGAAAGCAATTAAAAGTTTGAAAACAAAATGTTTCAAACTTTTAGTTTCGGGACGAATACATTTCAAGAACTTTTTGAAACCAACTTATCAAACTTTTCATATTCAAATTTGACTGAACAGGGGAGACGGTGCGGCAGGGTTGATTGACCAGATTGGGAAAACCAGTTGGTGGGGGGGGGGGGGGGGGGGGGGGGGGGGGGGGGGGCGGTGGCCCCCCTTGGCATAGACATAGCTCTGCGAATGGGGTGGAGCGCAGCCACCCATCCATTTCTTGAAGTAACGAATTTGGGTGGGAACCTTCTCCCTACACGGTGATTGTTTAAAAGGCCAGAAAAAACAAATAATATATAAAAAACTGCATACCTGAAAGCCCATCTAAACACAGCTAGCAACCCATGGGCACGCCTAGGATAAAATGGAAGTCACGATGCTTGTGCGGCAGACGATACAAAAGAAACGGACTAATGGGTTGCACAAATCTTTGCGCAAAAAATTGAATGACAGATAAGGTGATTGAGATTTAGCTAATTCTTAGCAAATAATGTTTTATCAGGAAAACATGTTCTATTCTAATATTGTCTATTTATCAGGAAAAGAAAAAAAGTTGAGAAAAATGACATGGCATTTGTCGTCAACAATCTCTACTATATAATATGGCTTCAGGTGATGGTACGTTTTTTACGTTTCCGATTTTACCCCTGTGTGTTATGAGATTTTACAGTGGTGCCACCGCCAAGTGATCAACCGTACCGGTTCGGTGATAACTGATAAGTCCCGTGTTTTGCGTTTTAACCCTCCCTTTTCTCTGGAATTAACCCGCACTCCATATTAACCCGCACTCCATGTACAGGGGTTGAACTGTAAAACTACCGATGGGATAAGAAATCACCAATTTCATGTCCGTCGCCGGCCGGGAGGCTGTGTAGAGTGCTCGCCGGCCACAAATCCTCCGGCGGCAGCCTGCCCCGCCGACGCTGCACAGGTGGATGCGGACCCAGCACTCGCGCTCCAACACTGGAGGCGGCGGCGATGACGAACGTACGGGGACTCAGGACTCAGGAGGCAAGAAGATGGACCACACCTTGCACCGGCCCGGCCAGCCCCGCGCGCCTCCATTGTCGGCCACGCTCGCGCCCGTGCGACATCTACGGATTTCCATCGAGCGCCGCGCCGGCCGGCCATACTGGAATTGGATGGGTCGGCCATGCTCCATGAACACCTTCTTCCTGCTGCTCTTCTGGTCCTACCCCTTGCTTTGCCTACGCTAGGAAAACTGGATAAGGAGTTCAGGATCCAATTGATTGTTTTTTTCTTTTATCTCCTTCGCTCTGAATTAATGTTTCTGTCAGGTCAGGATTATTGGATTCGTCCGCAGCGTGCTCCCCGTTGCGGTGGCGCCGCAAGCATCTGCAGATTATGCACATGGACGCGTTGTATCTCTCTTGCTCCTCACACCACAGTCAGCCGAATTTGCCATTTAATCTGCATGCGCATTTGGGTTCCATTTTCCATTTGGAAAACGTCCCATTTTGCTTCGTATTTGTTTCTGCCAAACTGCAAGTGTGGAAAACCTGATCGGTGCTCTCATGAAACAGTATGTGATCTCTGCTCCCATGAAACTAATATGAAGCAAAACTGATGAGTTTACGTGACAAAGGTCGCCGTCGGAATGGCCATGATTCTCGATAATGGAATACAATTAAAGAACTCATTGTCCATGTGCATATCTTTCTCATTCCATATGAAGGGAACTGAACCAAAATGGCAGGAGAGTTTGTAATTTGAGGCAATCTGATATGAGCTCCAGTAACCGACTTTCAACAATTTTCATCAGAAAAAAACTATTCAACAATTTTCAATAGATAATTCTACTCTCCCCCATATAGGGTGGAAACGCGAAGATGGCGGCATGACTCATCATGGTGGCTCAACCAAGTTGAAAGCCCACCACGATTATGGTTGTGGAAAGTTCCATGATGATTTCCGAGTCCAGAGCTATGGGAGACCATGGCAATTAGCCAGAGCTAGAGAAAAGACCGGCGCACATCGGCGAGTGACATGTTGGAGCGGGGTCACCATGAAGAACAATGGTGAAAGAGGTGACGCCAAAGGACCGGTGAGAGAACACGCAAGCGGTAAGAGAGAAGGGATGGTATTGTCTTTCAAATGTTAATTAAATATATTCCTTTTTTGTATATCATCCACACCACCTGGAAATTTTCGTGTGCACCAGATTTGCATGTGTGGTGATGAAATAATTCTGAGAGCCCGTAGCAACGCACGGGCATTCAACTAGTCTAATTATGTACATTGTGCCCCGCATGCGTAGGACCTTGAAGGGGCAAAACCTCCTTGGCGATATCCTCATCAGGTCCGGTCGGATTCTGCCGTCCACTAGCCGACTCCTTCTAGACACATATGTGGTCGACTTGTCGGTATGTTGCTCCGAGCACTTGGAGTTGTGGTCGCTCTTCGGAGGCTCGAAGCATGAGTCGTGTGATGTCATTGTTGGTGAGTGGTATTTGCTCGGTTTCCCTTTAATTAACCGAGTCATGTACAGTTTTTGAGTCCGGTTTCTCTCGTAAACTGATTCATCCTTCTTTAGCAGCTCTCTTGGTAACATTTAAAAATATATATAATAATATCTGAACAAACAAGTTTCAGCAAACGGACAGGCTTGTCGCCACCGTCCATCAATCCTGCTATAGGTTCCAATATTTGCATTTGATAGACGCGTCAGAGCTCTATGATGATTGGGATTGTTTCTTAATATCCAACCATATTAACGGGCAGCCGCATTGCCAGCGAGAACCGATCATCGTGGTTTGACACCAAGCTCGCTACCTGGCTTAGCTCACTTTCGCTCAGTAGGCATTTACGACGATTAGAACTGGACAGGCAGATACAATTGAGAAGTTCAATTCGACGGAAATTGCGAACCAAGGCTGGACTCCACTCTGTAGTATTGGGCAATAACTAGCGTACCTAAGAGCATCTCTAGTGGTACTCTCCAAATTTGTGTCCGGCACCTTTGATTGGCATCAATTGGGTGTGTTTGACACATGTCCGACATAATGGATCTAAATTTTGAGCAAATGATCAAATACTTTGTGGACATAAAATGGAAATCGAAGTTTGGTTTAAATTGAAAGCTAAAATTACAAATTCTCGCACATAAATCCTACGGCACCTACGCGGCGGTGCCTGCCTCATACACGCCCTTGATGGTGTGGCCAGGCTCCGACCAGAACCTCATCCGCTCCTCAGCGTTCTCGTTTGGTGGTGGTTGCTCACCGTTGAAACGGTTGATCGCCTTCTGCCGCTCTTCGCGGGAGTACGTGATCCAGTAGGGGCTGTTGGAGAACGCCGTGTCGATGGCCTTGGGGACAAGCGCCACCGGCACCCCAAGCCGTTAGGAAACTTCGGCTTGGGCGGGCACAGGATGTCGTGCTCGGCGAACACTTTGGCCTCATGCCCGTTAGCCACCTCCTGTTCACGTCCATGGTGGCGGGGCGCGCTAGGGGGAGAGAATGGGGACGAAGGGCGAGGAGGATGAAGGCTAGCAGCAAGGCGGTCACGTTTATATGTGTAGGTGCTGGCGGCAGCGACGTATAAAGCTAGCTAGAGGCGGCGCTTGGGAAGCCGGGATCACTGCATCGCTGGGCGCGTCGAACGGCGGCGTCATTTAAAGTTGGCCGCTACGACGGAACGCTGCACTCTGGGCAGGCGCCGGTGTAAATGCGACGACATTTTCTTGATTCAAACTTAAACTACAACGATACAAAATTACGAACTTTAAACTACAATTATAACTAAACCCTAATCTAAACACCGCCGCTCGAGCCAGCCTCGTCGTTGTGTGCCTTCTGGGCTAAGCGAGCGCACACGCCTCTCTTGTCGGAGCGTGCTCGCCGCCCGGCGCATCGCATCTCGATGCTCCACCTCCCGACGCATCTCATCCCGCTGTGTCACCTCCCTGGCCAGCCTCGCCTGGTTCAGCTCCTCGTGGGCCGCACGCTCGGTGAGCAGCTGGGAGGCCGCATGCTCGAGCTCCTCCGCATGGCCGACGAGCTGTTGTTGCTTGGCCGTGGCCGCGTGGGCGTTGAGCTGCTGGTACGCCGCACGCTCGGCGGCCATGAAGACGCCGCAACGCTCATCCCGCTCAGCGCTATCGATTGAGGCCTGGATGATGGCTGCCTCCATGGCGTCGCCAGCCGACTCGAAGCCGAGCCTGACCTGGCAGTATGCCTGCTCGTTGCGCCAGCTTGCGAACGAGTTGGCGGCAACCACCTGGTCTGGCCACAGCGGCGGCGGTGAGGCATGGTGTTGTTGTGGGCTACGGTGAGCTTCGGTGTTGTTGTGGGCTACAGCGAGCGTCGGTGGTGGTGTGGTGAAATGGCTGCACGGCGGCGGCCTCTTTATAGCTGTCTGGGGTCGAGGCGGGAAACAAAGGCGAGAAGCGGTGACGCTGGGCGGGAAGCGTCAGTGGGTGAGCACGCGTCGCGTCGGAGTTAAAGGCTGCGACACATCTCCGCCTCGGTGGCGCTTGGGAAGCCGGTAAAGGCTAGGTACTCTGCACGCGCCGTCGTAAATGTGACGCGTGCGGCAGACGCATCGCCGTCCCGTCCCTTCGTCGCCTGCGGGCAAGCATCTCCATTAACGCGGGTGGAACGGCCTCCTACACGATGCCATAAACCACCTGTTCGTGCCCTGTGTCTATGACAGGTGGACCGCACCTGTCGGCAGACATGTCCGGACAGTGTCTTTTTTTTTTTTTGAAAGCCCTACGAAAAACATAGCACCACATACAGCGTACGCAGTACAAATACTTGAGGGACTCCAAACTTGAGGCCCTTTCAGGGGCCGGACACAATTTGGCGGGTGCCGCTGTTACCTTTTTTTTGGGTCCGTATCCTCATTGGGTCTTTTGGGTCATTGTGGAGATGCTGATTATACCCCCATTGGGTCTTTTGTTGGGGTCATTGTGGAGATGCTGACTGTACCCCCATTGGGTCTTTTGGGGTCATTGTGGAGATGCTGACTCTCTTCGAAGCATTTCCGTTCTGTCATGCTTAGCTGCCGCGGACAGTAGCAGAAGCTGTAGCCATCCAAGCGGACAAACGAGAGCTAGGGCGAGATTTTGTTTGATTTTGAGGGCTGCCGACGCATCCCGTGAAATTTTGCTGGCGCTTGCATGGTGACGTACTAACATGAGGAGAACGATGCAGAACCCATGGACAGAAGAGTGCTGATTATAACAATATAACTGAACAGTTTTCGTGAAGAGAGAGAAAAACAGGGTTAATTCGACTACAAAGCGGCCAGCAATGACATGTGGAATGGAGCACAAGTTTGGGAATAGACACTCTTGGCCAGAGCTCCAGATCGACACAAAAGCAAAAAAGACCAATTATCTTACGAGATCCAGGCTTAACGTTCACAAGACTTGAAATTAAAGCATATCATGGCATAGAGCAAATATGGTGTTCCAGTCATGTTCGGATCAAAAGCTCACGGAGCTGAGACAGTTTCCTAGCTCATGGCCGCGGGATGCATAATCTACCATGTCCCTACAGCGCCCTTGGACGGGTTCTCGAAGGCAGCAAAGCCCCAGTTGGTCTTCAGGGCGTACGGCGGGAAGATGGTTGATCCCTCGGTCGTGATCTTGGCAATCTGTCATTCAAGAACAATTCAGCAGCTGTTGAATGAAACCTGTCTAAATTTCTTTCTAAGGGTTAGTGAGCTAAGCGAGTTCACTAAGAACGAGTTCGCACCTGGAATTTGTTGATAGATGACCGGTCACGGTACAGCAGAACCAGCAAGCACTTCTCAATCAGCTTAACAGCTTCTTCAAAAGTCAGGTCCTCACGCCATTCACCACGAAGTATTGGGACTGCCATATGGTTCCCAAATCCAGTGGCAATGTGGTTCTCCTCAAAGTGTGTACCAATCATGTTAACCTGAACACCAAATGTTAGGGATAAGATAAGATGCTGACAAACAAGCAGCACCAAGAAACAGTACTATTCATGAGTGGATTATATACCATGCCAAGATACTTCTCATCACCCTTTGGGCCCTTTTTCACTCCACCTAGCACCAGGGAGTTCCACAGAGGGTCAAACTTATTGCGCCTGTTGTACATTACTCTTGTCAGGTAGGCATGGATTTCCTTGGGGCCCAGTGAGTTTCCGTCATCCCACATGTGATCAGACAAACTGAAAAAGAAAGGGGGTGAAGATGTCACATGGATTTTCCATAGCAAAGCAAAAGAAAACATGAGGTAACCATTCAAGATAACTTACGTTAACTCGTCCAAATAGCGCAATATCTCCTGGAAGTCACTGAACTCTCCACTGCCTCCAAGAAGGCTATGCTTACCAACAGCCTTAATGCGCTCCACACTCTTGTACCGCAAAGTCGACCCGTAGGAAGCTGCATCAGGAATTAGAAAATGAATTTCGTATAGCTGCAACTATATATACATGTGCAGCGGTGACAACTAACCTCCAGTGTCGCATGCCATCATCACACCATCCTTGTATTTCATAGCAATCACTGAGTTACTAGTCACATACGGATTCCTGTTGACGTAATACAATATCAAGAGTTAACCACATGTGTAATTTTTTTATTAAAAGAACCAATAGCAACATAAAGAAGTCGCACTTGCACACCAAGGAGAAGCTTGGTCGTGGAAAAATAATAACATGCACAAGATTGCTATGACCATCTTGGAAAATTACAGAAGGGATTATATCAGTTGTGCTGGTTAATTATAAGTTGGATAAACTAGAGGCTTCTATATTAACACAAAAAATTTACTCATTCTACCAAAGTAATGAATTCTCATAATAAGCTCTATCAATAGTTCACAAATACGCATGTACACACCATTCTAAATCATGAGCCCTAACACGCGACAGTTCACCTAGTCTCAACTGACAAACCCTAGTTTTGAAGGACGACTTCGCACGAGAAATATCACGTCAAAAAGATCATTATTATCACCAAAATATGGCCACCAAACTAACAAATGAGTGGCAGAGGTAGCCAATTTTCTGATCCTGACAATACAAGACTTGTAAGTACAAAATCTGAGAACAGCACGCAACGGATACATATCATGAAAAGTTTGACATTTATGTTGTCTCACCGTTTGAGAGGTAGGTTCTGTTGTACTTAACTTATTTCTTGCTTAAAAATAAGAATATATGCAAGGCTCTTGCAGCTCTCTAAAAAAGCTTGGTCTTAGAAACATAATAACATGCACAAGATTGCTATAAAACTATCACCCATTCTATCAAAGTAAAGAATTCTCACAAGCTCTGTAAACAGTTCACAAATAAGGGTGTGTTTGGCTGCTCAGTTATTTTTACAGTATTTGGGAAATACCATTGTGTCAAAAAACACCGCGGTCTTAAATACTTCGGGTTTTTGGCATGAAAAAATAGTACAGTTTCATAAAACTTAGTATCCTCAAAACTGTGGTTTTGTTACAGTATTTGACAAAAAGGTCAGGACCACTTTTTTCTAAACAGAGAACACTTTCACAACTGTAGCATTCCTAAACTACAGTATTTAGTGCACAACGGATAAAAAACTGTGGTTAATGCGGCGTACACACCATCATTCTAAATCATGAACCCTAGCATGCGACCTTGTCCCAACTGAAAAAACCCTAGTTTTAAAAGGATGACTTCGCAAGTAAAACCATGTCGAAAAGATCGTCATTATCTCCTAAATATTGCCACCAAACTAACAATGAGTGGCAGAGGCAGCCAGTTTTCGGATCCTGACAATACAAGCTAACTGTTGTAAGTATAAAATCTGAGAACAGCACACAGTGGATACACATCGTGAACAGTTTTGATATTTTTTTACTGTCTCACCATCTGAAATTTCTATTCTATTGTATTTTTAACTGACTTTTGTTTAGTAATAAAATTATATGCAGGGCTCTTGCAGATCTCTAAACAGAGGTCCATTGATGAGTCCAGATGGTAAATGGTATGCCCAGTGGTTGTAAGAGGGACTAACTTAGTAACCAATAACTGATAAGGAGAAAACACTGATATTCATCTCAGTACTGGATCCAAAGGCACCAATGCCCACATATCAATAGGCAATAGCTGCCTTCAATAATCTGTTACACTATTGATACTGATTTAAACATCTGGTCAAGTTCACAAAGATGACAAAATAATGGGCAAAAAGCTTGTAAATGCCACAGACAGATTGTCAAATTTGAGGTACTGGGACTGGCACATGTATGCATCAAGTAAATTAAACAGAGAAATAATCGTATAAGTAGCAGCGTCGACTGATAAAGTCACTGGAGCTAAATTCCTACAGAGTCTAACAAGTTAATGGCGTAGCGAGCCAAAGCCTGCGGATGGAGAAGGCAAGAGCAAGTCTGCCAGGGCAAACCCCACGTCACTAAATCCCCCAGCCAAAGACCAAGACCACCGCTACTGTGGCGCCTTAGGGTTTCGAACTAGCCGATTGGGATAGGTCCGGGGCCGTGCCGGAGCCTACCGGCCAGGGGCTCTCAGTGCGGGCCGGAACCCGTCATCGCCGCCGCCGTACTACCTAGACAAGATCGCCCACCCGCCGGATCGGCTGCCCCTCTCTACCCAGCGGCGCATCGCGACAAAGAAACGAACCAGATCGGAGAATAGGAGAAGCTTTTTTTTTAGAATAGAGGGGCTCCGCCCCCGATTTCACTTTATTGAAAACGAAACCGATAATACAGCATTTTACCAGGCCCCCTTTGGTTTGTCGCCTCACACACCAAACCACCTACCAGAATCCTAACCTGAACCTACAACCTTACTAAGCTAGAACAACCTGTTGCCAACCAACACACCACATAAACCACCAACACAGCTGCTGTTTGCCAACTAAAAGAAAGAAAACTGAAACTCTATGAAGCTCCCCTACAGATTTCTTCTTCTCTTCACACTTCCCAGCCTTCTTCCGCTTACACAGCAAACCTTCTTGTCAGTGGCGCCCACTTTGCCGACCTACTGAACACCTCCGCTGCAACTCACAGCAGAGCTCTTGCCCCTCTGGTTTGCAGCTTGCATTGTCCTCGGAACTGAAGTTCGGTCCAAAAACTTAACCAAAGAGCTACTATAGTCACTACACAAACACAACTAGGACATGAGGAACAACTTTATCAAAGTAAGCAGAAATTCTAGTTTTCCATATCGCCCATAATACTACTGCTACACCTACAGCTATCAAATTCCTCATACTAGCTGGAAACTTAAAACCCAGCTGACCAAAACATTAACAGAATTTACATTAACCCATAGGTCAAAAGCACATTCTACCACTCTCCACACAAACCTAGCCAACAGACAACTAATAAAAAAATGATCTATGCTCTCAACATTGCTACAAAACACCAGATTTAATCAAAAACAAATTACACCTATCTCGTTCTTCACTAAGCATTACTTCACTACACAATACCTGTAGCTCAATCCACATCACCAACGTTTCATTTGCTAAAGTACGCCTAAACCTGAAATAAGACCCGCCAGAAATAACAACACTTGCGACTGTAATGCCAGATCTGAAAGTCAAGTTAAACTATCTACTAAACTTTATACTAAGAGGTACACTACTGCTAAACTATCTACTAAACTTTTTCTATCACAGCATTAAACAAACTAGACCATTTAGATAGCCTCCTTTCTTTAATTACTCTCAACTACTCTCCTAAACAAATTAAAAAAAAAACTCCAACAATAAGGGGAGCAGAAAAAGAGCATCTAAAACACATAAATTAATTCTACCAGAAAAGCTTACTTATCTCTAGCATGGGGCGCCCCATAACAGAAGCAAAAAAGGAAATAAGACCAGACTATTTATCTTTTAACACACAACATAGCAAAACTCTACCGAATTCAGAAGCTAATACATCAAAAACATCTACATCTACACCCAGAAGCTATCACTTGTACTAGTATTAAGCCAGGAATCAGAAAAGGAAATTGCTACGTTTCATGTAAACCAAGGAAGTTCAAGCGAAAAAGAAAAACTAGAACAAGCAAAAGAAAACAAACTCAGGTTGATCTATACCTCTAGCACTTCAGGTAAAACCTGCCATTATATACTGAATTTAATCGGCCCATTAGCTTTGCTTTACCAACATAAACCTCTAGCTTTACTTTGCCATTATTTCTATTCACAGAACTAGATTTACTGAAACCGAGCCCAGCCATCAATCTAAACTATAAAGTCCAATCCTGGTCTTCAACATCTAAAGTGTCACTCAACAGAAAAGATATCTCAACTTTCCTCAACCTCTGCTACTCTACTCTTTTACATCTTTTTGGTAACTAAAAGCTGTTTAACTCTACTGATACTTGCCTGAAAAAGACAAGTTCTAGCTTTCTCTAAATTCTCAAACATATTAACAGTAGCAAATATCTCTACAACAGATTTTCTAAACCTGAAACCAGCTTTTACTTCTACCAACAGCTCTAGCAATTCTATTTTAACAGAAGAAGATTTAAATAAAACCTAGCCCTGCCACCAATCTAACTGTACTGCGGGTCGCTCCATGTACCTGCACTCGTCGCGGCGACCAGCCAGCAGTGTACCTCAGCCGGAGCACCAGAACAACGAACCTGAGACTTCCGGCCACCTTGCTACAACTGCAGTAGAACAGGCCACCAGCAGCCTCCCCGCCGTGGCTCGCGAGCCTGAGACGCCCACGCCAAGGGCACGGACGCGCGGGATGACCCACCACCACCCGAGGCAGGCCGCCGCGTCAGATCCATCACCCATCGGATCCACCGCCGCCCGCGTCGGTCGGGCCGCCTACCTCGCAGGCCGCCGCCACCACAGCCCGGGGCCGCCCCCGCGGTGCTCCGCTGCTCCGCGGCCGCCATCTACTTTGAGACGCCCGGCCGCCACCCCCGGGTGCGCGCACGGCTTTCCGTCGGCGGCGAAGTGGGGGAGAGGCGGCGGGGAACCTACGGCGGCGCGGCTAGGGTTTCCCCCCGTGTCGCCCGCCGCTCGCCTGCCTATCCTATCCTATCCACCCCTCGACTCGTGGTTGTTCTCTCAAGCAACAACGTGTTGTGTTTCTAAAAGGAAATCCAACCGAATAGGAGAAGCTTACAGGGTCCTCTGCGTCCCATCTTTTCCTCCGGCCGCCACCGCCGCCGCGTTCGCGTGGGATCCGTCCATCGATCCGGCGAGGGGATTTGGTTTCGCTCGTCGGAGGGATTGGGTTCGTCTCGGTCTGGTCTGGCTGCTGCTGTGTGCCCTCTTTGAGGGAGTACGTGTTGTTTTTCTTTCTTGCGGCGCAAAATCTATTTCGTGTCTGCGCACTCTCGCCGTCTCGCGTCCTTACACGGTGCCCTCTCGCGTGCGTCGTCCGATCATGATCGTGCGGCGCGAAGCGGATCTGTGCGTGTGTCTGCTTCCCGGCAAACGAGCGTCCCCTTTCTCCTCTCGCCCGTGAGGCGTCGCTGCTCCATCGCTCTCGGCTCTCGCCCCCTTCCTCGCCCTCAAATCGCCGGCGATTCCCGGCGGCGCTGAACTCCAAGTCCCGGCAGGATTCTCGCTGCGAGTTCCTCAAGCGAACTGTCGGGATCGATCTGTTTTTTTCGGAGCAGCGGAGTGGATCCCCACCCCGTTATCCTCTCAGCGCCCGCAGTCGAATCGAGCTCCACCACCCATGTTTTCCGCGGGAGCTGACCTCCACACACCCGAGGGACGTGTGCGTCGAGCTTCTGCTTCGACTCCGCGCTCTCGATTTTGGTGGTTCGGAGCAGCGAGTGGTTCGCTTACCCGGATACTTCTCGGGCTAGCCGCGAAGTCGCGCACCACCGCAGCGTTCCTTCGGTTCAACTACATCCAGTTTTTCGATACCCTCTGTTTATCTCCTAGGTTGGTGAAGCTAGAACCCCAACTACTCGTTTTTGTGGTGATTTCGGTGGTTTTTTGGTGATTTTTCTGTGACTGAAGTCTGGATTTCTAATCTGAACTGTCCTTGTTTTGTAGGGTTTGCAGGTTATCTGGCAGAAGGACTAGCAAGCTTGGTGAGGACGAGGTGAGTGCTAATCTCGATGTACATCCCTACATAACTGTAGTTCATATCCTCGTTATAGTATATGTAGTTCTGCCCTGCAAAATGGATGGTTAATGTTGTTTGTAGTAGCTCAGCAATTTTAGGTAAATGTATTTTTTCCTGCGTGTAGCATGTATTTTTCGACACACATTTAGAGTTTTGTTTGATAATACATGTAGTTCCATCCTACGTTTTTGCCCTACACAATTACTTCATCCGGATCAGAGCTCCATCCTCACAGAAGGAGCGATACGATCGATTGGGCCGGGCTGAGAGCAGAGGACGTCGGAGAGCATCGGCGGCGAGGTCCTGCGTCCCAGATGCCTCCGTACACATTTGATTTCGTGCCGTGAGTAAATTAATCTCCATCTCCAATCTTTTTTTTTTACCGTCGTCCGTAGTTGGGCCTCTCAGTTATCATCGCGAAGCGGCCTAGCTGTGTCCCTTAGATGTGCTGTAGGCCTGTAGTGTTCGTGTGCAGAGTGCAGTCCTAGTTGCTCATGTACAGCGGAGGTCATGGATGTGCAGGTCCAGTGAAATCAAACTTGGTAGTTGGTACTACTTGTTTGCTAATGTAGATCCCTGAAATCAAACTTGGTTGTGCTAATTATTTACTGATGTACAGCCGAAGCCATAATTATATGTACATAAGCTTTGTTTGATTTAGTCAGTAGGCATTTGTTACATGCATGTGCTTTGTTTCTATTTTGTTCTCTGATTTTTTTCGTCCCAGGGGACGGTGCTGTTGTGTTCTCTGATTTTTTCTCTGTGTTGGTGATGCTATAATAGACAGTAGGTACTAGGTGGGCTGGTGCTGTTGTGCTACTATTTTGCGTCACAACATGTAAATATCATGCTCAAATTAGTAGTAGCTCATCTTAGGATGTAAGTATCATATTCGAATTAGCACTAATTTTGGTTACATAGAAACTATAGATGTAACTTTCTTCTCGGGTCACAAAATGTATTTGTCATGTTTCAAATTAGCACTAATTCAAACATAATTATGTGTATATTTTTTAAATTCTAGATGTATGTTTATATTTTTAGCATGTATCTTTCTGCGTATGGACTGGTTTTGCCTGTAACTTCTTTTTGCTTGGACAGTACTTTTTTCCTGCCTATGGGCTGTATTTTTTTTGCACCTAGCCTGTAACTTTTTGAGTATGGACTGTAACTTTTATATCTAGGCTGTAACTTCTTGTGTATGAATTGTAAACTTTTATTTTCTGGCCTATAACTTTTTGAATATGAATTGTCGCCATGGATGTAGTTTTGGAACTGTTTCAACTAATTTTAAATGTAGTGCATGTAGTTATGCATTGCTTTAGATGTAACTACATATTGTAACAGATTTAGTTTCCGAGTATGATTTGTTATACATGTAAAAGTTGTGCGAAAGTCTTTTCTTGTGCTTAATAGGATGTAACTTTGTTTTTACTGCATATTAGATTCTGACATTATGTGATTCATTTATACATCCAAAAGTTGGGTCATTGGGGCATTGGATGACATCCTGAATGTTAAATAAAAGATGTAGGTTCTGTCAATAGAAAGATGTAATGATTATGTCTGTTTTGCAATGTCACAAATGAAACACAAAAGTTAATGCCTTTTTTCTGTATGTGACAGGACGAAACCATGACCCTTTTTTCGCCGCAATGCCGACGATGCATACCACACTTATGGCAGAGTATACTATGAAGAAGATACTAATGTGATGTTTGGCAACACCGTATTTCATTTTCTTTCCATATAAAACTATCATCGGTAAACTACATGTTTAACTACAACTGAATTCCATGATGTTCCAGGCGGTGGTTGAACTTTATGTTTGTCTATGTATAAACAAATATGAACCACAAGACAGAGATGAAGTGTCTTTCTTATATCCTAGCTGTTACATGGATCATACCACAATTTTTTGTTTTGCATTTCGTGTGATATTCTTCATGCAAACTTGGCGTTATGGTGTTGTATGTGTGGGCCTAACTTACAAGAACAGTAATTTTTGGGACCTAGCTGTAATAAGTGTAGTTAAGCTACATCTATCAGAGAGTGGTGGTTTAGTTTTTTTTCTGATGGATGGAATTCAGCAGTATTTTGTTGTAATAAGGGTGATATAATTTTTGCCAATATTATTTGTGGATTTATTCGACCTAGCAAGATCCTTCAAAAAAAATCGTGCTACGAACTATCAATGGAGCCGGACTGGGGAACAAGAAAAAAAGCACGAGACGCAGGGCCAGACTATGGAAAGACTCGGTCTGTGGAAGCTGGAAGGACTGGTGCCCGCTGGCGGACGAGGGAACGTGGGGGCGGGAACAGCATTTTTCCTTTTTCGGAACGGACAAAGCATGCTACAGTGTTGTTTTCTATTTTTGGGTGGGGCACCGCGTAAGACAAAGCAGTGCCCGGGCACCGTGTAGCAACGTCCTGAGCGAGTCGAACTCCACAGAAAGCAGGCCCAACACATCTCACGCTACTCCAGCTGCAAAGCGGGTTCCTGCTTTACGTCTTCTACCGTGGAGGCGTGGAGGCACCGCTCGGCTTCCGCTGTTAAATTTCGTTTTGTGTGATATCACTTCGTTTGAATTCGCTGCAAATTAGAGACATTTTTTAATTAACTATATGCACAACACAGTACAGAAATCGCACATAGAATATTACCTATTTGTAGAAAAAGGGCAAGCTCAAACTCATGAATTCTAAGAATGTCCTACTTGTTGCACAACACATATCACCATAATGTATTTTTATGGAAGAATTGGTGTTTCTTTGCGTTATGGTATCGTTCTAGGGATACTCCACTTGTCAATACATCTATGCCACGATGTGTAGTTGCAAAGACCATAGGATAGTACTATCCCACCTCATTTAGCACAATCTCAGTTTCAATAGGAAAAAAATTAACGCTGCCAATAAAACATATCTCTAGTTCACGTACAACATGAGAGCAGGCTACAACACGATGGAAAGATCACAGTCCCGAGAAGGTAGCGTCCCGAATAGCCAGAAGATAGTCCCAACTCCGACTAGACAAAGTGGACGACACTAAACTCGCAACTTCCCACATGGAGCCAAGGTTCAAAAAAGGGGTAAGCGATAAGCGAGCGGTGAGGCTCCGATCAGAGAAACTACTGCTTAAGCGAGCTTAAGAGTTTTGTACAAAACCGTACGGACAGAAAATAGAAGCACTTCTAGGCATATATAAGCCTAATATATAATAAATTCTAGCGATTCTAGGCTATATCTCCAAGGAAGAATGAGGAATAATACCTTTATTTTCCTCATTTGCTCCCTTTTCGTGTTCTGTGGAGGAAGCACGAGTTCTGGAGGAATACCTGATGCATGGCGGCTAACGATGCCCTCGATCTGGACGGTGAGTGCACAAGGGGAACGAGCTGGCTGGAGGAAGGGGTCGTGGTGCAGGTGCCCTGGAGGAAGAACTAGAGGGCAGCACGGGAGGAGCTTGAACCGCGGAGCAGGAGAAGCTTGAACGGCGGCGGGAGGGCAAGCTCCAATGGCGGCGTGAGGGAGAGCTTGCCTCTCTCTATTCTGAGTGAAATTGGCCGATTGGTGGATTCCTAACCCAAAACATCTCTCTCCTTTGCCGTTTCCCTCCTTTTCCTCTTCCAATTTTTCATCTCCCGCCGCCGGCTGCCATCGATGTTGAGCGCTCAGCTGCCGCCTTTCTCCGCTTCCGCGCTGCCCCAGGAAGAGGAAGTGTACGTGATGAAGAAAGCGGCCCGCTTTTTACCGCAAAACGCTTAATGGGCCACACAGGCCCAAAGCGAAGCGTTATCCTACCGATGTGCTCGCTTTGACACTTAAGCGGCAATTCCTTTACATCGCCCCGCAGCGATACTAAACTGTCTCGTCGCCTGAAGCGATTCTGCCAGTGGCCGGCCCGTTTAACGGCTTTTTTTCTTTTTTGTTTTATTCTCTGTTTTCGTTTCTTTTTTCTGTTGTTTTCTTTTCCTTTTTTGTTTCGTTTTCTGATTTTTTTTTCTCCAGATTTTCGAAAAATAATTTTACAGATTTCGAAATTGTTCAGATTTTCGAAAATTGTTAAGATTTCTAAATTTGTTAAGATTTCGATGTTTGTTGAGATTTTCAAAATTCGTTCAGAATTTGAAATTTGTTAAGATTTTGAAATTTGTTAAGATTTTCAAAATTTGTTCAGATTTCGAAATCTGTTCATATTTCAAATTTGTTCAGATTTTCAAAATTCGTTCAGATTTCAAAATTTGTTCAGATTTCTTTTTATCTTTTCATTTTTTGGTCAATTTTTTTCAAAAAGTTGAAATTAAAATTTGTTCAGATTTGAATTTTGTTCAAATTCAAAATTTGTTCAAATTTAAAATTGTTCTGATTTTGAAATTTGTTCAATTTTTAAAATTCTTTTGACTTCAAATTTAGTTCAAATTCGAAATTTGTTCCGATTCGAATTTTGTTCCGGTTCGAAATTGTTCTGATTCAAAATTTGTCCAATGTTCAAATTCAAAATTTGTTCCAATTATAAAAATTGTTTCGATGCGAATTTTATTCAATTTCGATATTTGTTCCAATTCGAAAATTGTTCAGATTCGAAAATTGTTCTGACTCGAAATTTGTTCAAATTCAAAATTTGTTCCGGTTTCGAAATTTATTCAAATTCAAAATTTGTTCACATTTAAAATTGGTTCCGGTTTGAAATTTGTTCAAATTCAAATTTTGTTTCGGTTTGAAATTTGTTCAAATTCAAAATTTATTTCGATTCGAAATTTGTTCAAATTCAAAATTGTTCTCATTCAAAATTTGTTCAAATTAGAAATTTGATCTGATTTAAAATTTATTCAAATTCGAAATTTGTTTTGATTTAAAATTTGTTCAATTTTCGCATGCATGAAGAATCAGTACACGAGTACAGCGAACAAGAAAAAAACTCGCTTTAAACAATCAGGCAAAAAAAAAAGAAATGACGACGTGAAAAAGTCATGCGAGAAAACGGTCGCGCCAGAAATGGGCCGGGCCCATTAACCTATTCTAGCAGGCGACGCGGCCGAGAGCCGTCGTCGTAAGGCGACCTAAAGGATCTCCCCGCTTAAGCGTACGCTCAGAACCACTTTTTTGAATGTTGTATGGAGTCGTATCTGGCAGAGTGAAAGTGCATGTGTTGCCCCATGCGTGGTTTTGGTAATTAATGACAATCCCTATGGACTAATGTTTGCATTGAGGTATCTTTATAGATCTAGTCCATGAAGAAGATTGCAGTTCATGTGTTGGACTCTAGAAGATTATATGCTGACCAAGATTCTATCCAGGGTGAGTTGAGCTTATTGCAAGCATGGCTTGGAAACGAAAATTGAGTGCACATTCATATTTATCTCCAAGCCATCATCTATATCAAGATAAGAAGACAAAGTGCAAGTGGACACATGAAGACGGAGCTAAGCGAGGCTCTCCCATAATGGTGTATGAGGGAGTATTTGGAGAAGTCTTCATCAAGCATGTGCTAGCAAAGCGCAATCAAGAAAGGTGATCCACTTGAAGAGATCAAGATCGTCATCATCTAGCTCAAGTGGAATGCACAAGGCAAAGGTATGATCTTGATAGGGTTTCTATTTTACCGGTCTCTTGGTGTTAGTGGAAGACCGGGTTATAGGATAGACGGCGTACTATCAAGAGGGGCTCTCAAGTGAGTAACTTGATCGCATCTTTGTGGAGAGCTCAAACCTTTGCATACTTTGCATATCATCTTTCTTGGTTCTTATTTGGCTTTTATCCATGTGAGGATTTAGAGCTTGTGTTCATCTCCATACCAAGCTCTAATTCATCAAAAACGGATTTCATTTGAATATCTTGTGGTGTTTTTAATGTTGAGGTTTTACCGGTTTGTCTTTTCTAAGAGAGGTCAAACTCTCCACTTGTGGTTTCCTCCTCACATGATGGACTATGATGTGTATATTCATAATCTTGTTGTGCTTGTGAGTATCTTCCAAACAAGCCCAAGATTATACAAAACGGAGTCCGGATGAAAAACATATTGCGGTTTTGGATTGGAGGTTTTACCGGTTGTTCTTTTAGAGAGAGGTTTAATCTTTCCCTATTTGGTTTTATCCTCCTTTGTTGGACTATGATGTTTCTCTGCATAATCTTGTCGTGCTCGTTGTGGTGATTCCAACGAGCCCAAGAACATCGAAAACGGAGTCCGGATGCAAAACTTATTGTCGTTTTCGTATTGGTGTTTCTGCAGTTTTCTGGGGGGGCGGAAATTTTCGGACTTTAGGCCAGAAATATCCGGCCCCCCGGAAATTTCCGGCCAAATTTCCGGCCCGAGTTCAGTACTGAAATATTGGGGGACTTAGCCATTTTTCGGGGGTCCGAAAATATCCGGTACTTGCACCGGAAATATCCGGTCCCTGTTTTCCTGCTAACGGCTCCTTTTCTTGGGGACCTATATAAGGCCCCTTCTTTCCCAATGGTTTTCTAGCTCTTCCAAGCTTGTTTTCTCTCTCTCCCCCACCATTGTTGACCTTGGAAAGCTTGCCCCTCTCCCAATTCCTCCCATGATTCTTGCATATCTTTGAGGGATTTGAGAGAGGAGATCTAGATCTACATTTCCACCAATCCATCTCTCCTCTAAGTGAGGGGAACCTAGTAGATCTTGATCTTGGAGTTCTTGGTGTTTCTCCTAACTTGTTCTTCCTCTCTTCTTCCCCCATAAGCATTAGTTGCTTGTGGTGGGATTCGAGAGTGAAGGATTTGAGCCTTGTGCTCTTGCCATTGCTTCGTTGCATCGGTTTGTGCTCTCCACGAGGATTCGTGGAAGTTGAAAACTTGTGAACTTGTTACTCTTGGGTCTTTGAACCCTAGACGCCCGTGTGGTGGTTGAGACCCTTGTGTGGTTACTTGTAGCTGTTCGGGAGCCCCCAATCCCGTTGTGGGTTGTGCCCCGGATCGTTGTTGAAAGGCTCCGGATTTCCGTCTCAAGGATTCCGATAGTGGAAGGTGAACCAAACCTTTGTGGTGCGGTTCATCGGAGAAGAAGGTGAAACCTTTGTGGTTGTTGAACCATTGTATTGGTTCACACCTCTCCAACGAGACGTACTCCCCTAAAAAGGAGGAACTCGGGAATACATCCTCGTCTCCGCGTGCCTCGGTTATTTCTATACCCGAACTCTTTACTTATGCACTTTACATTGTGATAGCCTTCGTGCTTGAAGTATTCTATATTGCTATCACCTTGTTGCTTGTCTTGCTTAGCATAAGTTGTTGGTGCACATAGGTGAGCCTAGTTTATTTAGGTTGTTGGCTTGTTAATTTAAACACATAGTTTTATTCCGCAATTATCAAGCCTAAACCGGAAAAGTTTTAATCGCCTATTCACCCCCTCCCCCTCTAGGCGACATCCTTGTCCTTTCAATTGGTATCAGATCCTGGGCTCTCTTTTTGGGCTTTACCGCCTAGAGAGTAAAAATGTCGTTTAGAGAATTAATGCACAATCCCATTTTTAAATTCGATGGCAGAAATTATGATGTTTGGAAAATTCGTGTGCTTAACCTTCTTCGGGATATAGACCCACATGTTAAGAGAATTGTAGATATGGGTTTTTCTTCTCCAAAGGAGGATGAGGAAAACTCTTATCTCGATACTCTTGTATCTAATGGTCTTATATGTGTTTTGAGCGATGTAGTTCTTGCTTCAATCATGCCTTTTCGGAACACTCATGAGCTTTGGACCAAGCTTCAAGATATATATGAAGTGTCCAACATTATTGAGAATGATTGTTCTCCTTCCACCTCCGGCCGTGACGAGTTCACAAATTCTTCCACTTCACCAACATGTGATTTGTTGATGGTGAATATTCTATTGGCTATACTTCATCTCTATCTCATTGCAATGATCTATCTTTGGACTTAAACACTTCTAGCACTCCAAATGTCTTACATGCTAGTGTTGATAGTCCTTGCATATCATGTAATAAGTGTTTAACTAAATCTCATGATGATATGCTTCATTTGTCTTGTTGCCATGAAAACAATACTTCCATATCCTCTATTTCTTGTGTGGCTAACAATGTAGAGGAATCACAACATTTGTTGGAACAAGACGTGGATCTCAATGGTGCTTCAAGTATCTCTTCACCATCTTTGCCCACTACTCATTTTTGCCTTATGGCTATGGATTCAAAGGTTTCTCCACTTTGGAACCCTCTCATCTTGTGATGATGTGGATGAGGATTCTCATGGAGCATATGGATGTTGAATCCATAACAAAGAAGGGTAAGATGGTATTGGTGCTCTCCCTAAAGGTAGCAAAGCTATCCCTCCTCTAAGTGAAATCATTGTTTATGCTATTAAGAGTAGGGAAATCATTGAGGACTTGGAAACTCAATTTCTCGAGAAATGTCAAATTGAGAGAGAGGATGCCGATGAAAAGGCATCCTTAATGAATGCCCTTGAGGAAGAGCAAGAGCTTCGAGTGTCTCTTGAAGAGAAACTTGAATCTCTTGATGATCAAATGATCTTATTATTGCTAAAATCATTAAGGAAAGAGATCATGCTATTGCTAAATATAAAGTGCTTAAAAAGGAAAAAGTTGAATTTGGTGTTGGCAATGCTAGACTAATTGAGGATATAGAGAGACTTGACAAAGCCCACAAGGCTTTAGAAAGTGAACACTCTCTCCTTATCAAGTCTCATGATCAACTCCAAACTCAACTATCTAAAAATGATGAGCTTGCCAAGTTGTCTTCTTCCATTTCTAATGTTAATGATGCTTGTGCTACTAACTCCACTTCTTGTGAAGCATCTATTTTGAAGGAGAATGTTGAGCTAAGGGCTCAACTTGAGTTGCTAACTAGCAAGTATGGAAATTGGAAGAAAGTCATGAAAAGCTCTCTAGCTCTAATGAGATCTTCTAGCATCCCATGCTAGGCTAAAGTTAGCTCATGAGGCTATCACTACAAAGGTAACATCTTGTGAGCCTCATGTGGACAATGGCACAACTTCTACTAAAGCTATATTGCCATGTGCTAGTCCTAGTAATTCATCCACTCACAATGTTGCTACATCTTGTGATGAATTACTTTCCTTGCCTTGTTGCTCTAACAATGAAGCTCTACTTCCTCTAGTGTTTGTTGATACTAACCATGTAGAGGAATTAAATGAGCTCAAGGCCCAAGTCACTTCTTTGAAGAAAGACTTGGAAAAGCGTCATGTTGGGGATTCTACACTTGACAATATGTTGAGTGTTCAAAGACGCCCCAATGACAAGAGTGGACTTGGATTCAACTCCAATATCAAGAACAAGTCCAAGTTCAACAAGAAGAACAAGGGCCAAGAACAAGTCAAGGATTCGGCCAAGATTGTTTGCTTCAAGTGCAAAGTTGAAGGGCACCATGTTAGATCTTGCCCTTTGAAGAAGAAGAAGCTCTTAGTGAGAAGCAACAAGGGAAGAAGCCTCAAGTTCAAACTCAAGTTCCTCAAGTTGAAGAACGGCCTCTTCCCAAGAAGAATCAAGCTACCCCTCCTCAAGTCAAGACTCCAACTAAGAAGAGAGGAGGAAGTAGATGTTGCTACCTATGCCGTGAGAAGGGTCACGTTGCTTCTTCATGCACAAATGGTACCTTATCCAACCCCATTATTATTAATGATGATTATTCTCTTCGGAAGGATAAGGTTGGCAATGTGTTTGCCAAATATGTTGGTACTCAAAGTGGTGTCAAGAAAAGAACCATTTGGGTTGCCAAACCTATTGTGACTAACCTCTTAGGACCCAACTTGGTTGGGGACCAACAAGCTAAAACTTGATCAATAGGTGTTGTTGGAGGGCATTGGAGACTTGGCTACATTATGAAGAATTAAGGGATCTTCATCAATTATATTCTCAAGTCAAGTCATTTGGATTATATTGTTCTATCTCATATCCAATGTTCCTCCTTGCGGTAACTTTTATTTAAATCATATATATATTGAAAGTTGCTTGCACCCTTGCATGTGTTAGGTTTTGTACCTTGCTAGTGTTTGTATGTGTTGTGCTCTCTACTTACTTATCTTGAGTAATCAAGTATGTGTATGTTGGTTTGCACACCATTTACTTGTGTTGAGCCTTATTGCTTTTATTTGATATCTTATCTTGTTGGCTCTCTTTTGAGAGATTAATGGACTATTCCATTTTGGGGAGTGATGTGCTTCGTGCACTTCACAATCCTAAAAATGTGTGTACATGAGGAATACCACTTAGTGATGATATATCAATATTATCTATTCTCTATGTGGTATGTCATTCTCATGAGAAATTCAAATTCTATAATGTCCATTAATTATCTCTAGTTGGTTTTGTTTGCCTCTTGTTTAAGAAAATTTGGATTATCACATTATGGGGGAGTAATAAGCTATGTGCATATTACAAACCTAGAAAATGTGAGGTATTGCCACCTAGAATTGATTTGTTATTAATCTTATTCCTATGTGGCATGTTGCTCAAACAAGTTCCATTTTGGTAAAATGTTTTTGTTTATCACTCTTTTGGATCTTGTTTGTGATGGACATTCTTGGTACGGTTTTCCCAAATATGTTCGCATATATTTTGGGAAACCATTGCTTCAAGCTACTCTTTGTAGTGCTTTGCATGATCGCGTGAATACTTGAAGCTATCAAGAATATCTATTTATCTAAGCTTGGCCTTTAAATCTTATCCTTTGTCATATGCTTATTTGTTGTGAAGTTGGTCTTCAATATCATTTCTATATACCACCGAGAATTATCTCTATATACTCCTTGTCCATGACAAGCGATACTCATAATTGTGGTGAATTTGTAGACCATCTTCACTTTGGTTTTGCTTTGAATTTGCCTTATTTTTATCGCCAAGGATTTATTTTGATCTAACTCTCATTTGTCTTCCTTGTTCTTTTGGATCCTTGTTGCTCTACTCAAAATTGCTTTATTCTTTCTTGAGTTAGGAAAAGCAATGATCCCATTCTTGGAGAAGCTATCCTACATTGAGTAGAACATCATTCTTTAAATTGGTTTTGTATCTTATTGCTTTCCTTGAACATGACTAGTGTTTGAATAATATGTATGGAGAGTGATGATCCCATTTGTGTGCATTTTGTATTCAAATGCAAGATCATAAATAATGCACAAATCTTGGGGGAGCTATCCTATATGCTTTTGAACATTAGTTGTCTTCAATTGGCATTTGATCCCGATGACGTGTCTCTTTGGAAGACAAACATTTCTCGTCTTGGTACTTTGTGCCATCATGAGAAGTGTAGAGGGTTGGTTTATTCCTTGATGATATTTCATCAATTGGTATCTTACTTTCATTTGGCATCTTTTCAAAGTGGTATCTTCAATCATGTGTTGATTTGGGTTTTTGATATAATTTGGACAATTCTCTTTCTTGTCACACTTGTGTGTGCTTTCTTGGTTTAATTGGTGTTTTGTCCAATTTGTATCTCGTTTGGTTCTTGAAAGTCTTGTGCATGCATATTTACTATATGTATATCTTATGGCATGCTTACTTTCGTTGATCCAATATATAGGATAAACTCCATCAAATCCTAAATGGCTAAGATGTGCATGAAATTCAATTTCATATCAATATGCACATATTTATGTGGAGTTTGTCCTATGTATTGTAGTTGCTCTAACTACTTTGGACCCAATGAGTTTGGGTACCATTTTGTACTTGAATTTGTTTTAGGTACATTGGAGATGCATTGGAAGCTTGTCTCATTTACAAGGAAGGTGTTATCACCATGTGCTTATTGGAGCCAAGCTCGGATGATCGTGAACTCTTATCTTCTACATCACCAATGCTATCTCGGTAACAAGTATCTACCTCATGCATGCTTCTAGCTTTCAACCTTGTGTAGGTTGTTTCGTGGCATGAATCTCCTTTGTTGCATTTGATGTGTTCTTGAAAAGTCTTTATCAAAACTTTTTTGCAAATGTGAGCAAGCCGGGATGATTACATATCAAGGGAATATATATAATCATTTTATTGATTCTCCAATCCCAAATATGTTAATCTAGCAATTCTTCTCAAAGTCTCTCATATGCAATGTTGATGAATTTGCAAAATCATTTGCCCTTTGTGATACTTGTTATATTTCTCGGAGCATCCCAACTATTACCTTTTCCCTTGTGAATATTTTTTATGCTATGATGAGATTGTGTTGGATATCATGTTCTTCACCGTAGTATCTATTTTGTGTGTGCATGTTTCTTTGTGGACCTATATCTTCATGATTGATGTCTATTTAGAAACTTATACACATGAGAGTAGTTACATCTTTATTTGGTATTCCATTTTGTTAGTGACCACCTTTTATTGATTTTGATTCTTTGGTGGTTCCTAAAAGGCACAAGCTTTGTTTTTCACTTGGTATTTCGTTTGCATCTTAATAAGCTTGTGGATCTTTTCTTTGGGTTGTGTTTATTGGAAAGACATGATATGCACTATGTGCCTCTTATGTTGAAAGACTATGATAATGCTATTGCTTATCCTTACATTAGTCTCCTAAAATGTCTCTCCATGTCACATCCATCTCTTTTCAGTTGAGCAAGCCTTTATTTGTCACTTCTTGTTCTTATAGCTCAACATTCTTTGTTGCAAGTTGTTTTGTTTCTTCTTGCACTTGTTTGTGTTCAACATCTTCTAAGAGGGAGTGAGGATTCCATGTTGTGCACTCCATATTTCTTTGCAAATCCTACTTTGTGCACGTACCTTGGGGAGTTCCCTCTTGTTGTTTAGAACATTGTTTTTGGATCCTTTTGATTGCTTGCTTCTTTTGTCGAAGTTTCTTTTAAGTTGTTTTTCTTTTGAATCTTTGCATCCTCAGTATAGTTTGATCTCCTCCCTTATATTCGTCATTGGATATGTGCATTTGATTTCACTCATATCATGAGAAATGCACACGTTATGGGGGAGCTCTTATTATATTGGCCTTCATAATTTCTCACCCATTTCGGCAATCGATGCCAATGGGGGAGAGATTTAGAGGGTTTAAGGGGAATATGGTTTTGTTCTTTATTCTCTTGCATCCTTGCTTATTGTGTTGCATGGGTGCTTAATTCATTATATAAACCCTCGTAAAAGGGGATTGTCATCAATTACCAAAATGGGGGAGATTGAAAGTGCATGTGTTGCCCCATGCGTGGTTTTGGTAATTAATGACAATCCCTATGGACTAATGTTTGCATTGAGGTATCTTTATAGATCTTGTCCATGAAGAAGATTGCAGTTCATGTGTTGGACTCTAGAAGATTATATGTTGACCAGGATTCTATCCAAGGGTTTATATAAAGAATGGTCATCTAGAGTTGAGCTTATTGCAAGCATGGCTTGGAAAAGAAGATTGAGTGAACATTCATGTTTATCTCCAAGCCATCATCTATATCAAGATAAGAAGACAAAGTGCAAGTGGATACATAAAGACGGAGCTAAGCGAGGCTCTCCCATAATGGTGTATGGGGGAGTATTTGGAGAAGTCTTCATCAAGCATGTGCTAGCAAAGCGCAATCAAGAAAGATGGTCCACTTGAAGAGATCAAGATCGTCATCATCTAGCTCAAGTGGAATGCGCAAGGCAAAGGTATGATCTTGATAGGGTTTCTATTTTACCGGTCTCTTGGTGTTAGTGGAAGACCGGGTTATAGGATAGACGGCGTACTATCAAGAGGGGCTCTCAAGTGAGTAACTTGATCGCATCTTTGTGGAGAGCTCAAACCTTTGCATACTTGGCATATCATCTTTCTTGGTTCTTATTTGGCTTTTATCCATGTGAGGATTTAGAGCTTGTGTTCATCTCCATACCAAGCTCTAATTCATCAAAAACGGATTTCATTTGAATATCTTGTGGTGTTTTTAATGTTGGAGGTTTTACCGGTTTGTCTTTTCTAAGAGAGGTCAAACTCTCCACTTGTGGTTTCCTCCTCACATGATGGATTATGATGTGTATATTCATAATCTTGTTGTGCTTGTGAGTATCTTCCAAACAAGCCCAAGATCATACAAAACGGAGTCCGGATGAAAAACATATTGCGGTTTTGGATTGGAGGTTTTACCGGTTGTTCTTTTAGAGAGAGGTTTAATCTTTTCCTATTTGGTTTTATCCTTCTTTGTTGGACTATGATGTTTCTCTGCATAATCTTGTCGTGCTCGTTGTGGTGATTCCAATGAGACCAAGAACATCGAAAACGGAGTCCGGATGCAAAACTTATTGTCGTTTTCGTATTGGTGTTTCTGCAGTTTTCTGGGGGGCGGAAATTTCCGGCCAAATTTCCGGCCCGAGTTCAGTACTGAAATATTGGGGGACTTAGCCATTTTTCGGGGGTCCGGAAATATCCGGTACTTGCACCGGAAATATCCGGTCCCTGTTTTCCTGCTAACGGCTCCTTTTCTTGGGGACCTATATAAGGCCCCCTTCTTCCCCAATGGTTTTCTAGCTCTTCCAAGCTTGTTTTCTCTCTCTCCCCCACCATTGTTGACCTTGGAAAGCTTGCCCCTCTCCCAATTCCTCCCATGATTCTTGCATATCTTTGAGGGATTTGAGAGAGGAGATCTAGATCTACATTTCCACCAATCCATCTCTCCTCTAAGTGAGGGGAACCTAGTAGATCTTGATCTTGGAGTTCTTGGTGTTTCTCCTACCTTGTTCTTCCTCTCTTCTCCCTCCATAAGCATTAGTTTCTTGTGGTGGGATTCGAGAGTGAAGGATTTGAGCCTTGTGCTCTTGCCATTGCTTCGTTGCATCAGTTTGTGCTCTCCACGAGGATTCGTGGAAGTTGAAAGCTTGTGAACTTGTTACTCTTGGTCTTTGAACCCTAGACGCCCGTGTGGTGGTTGAGACCCTTGTGTGGTCACTTGTAGCTGTTCGGGAGCCCTCAATCCCGTTGTGGGTTGTGCCCCGGATCGTTGTTGAAAGGCTCCGGATTTCCGCCTCGAAGGATTCCGATAGTGGAAGGTGAACCAAACCTTTGTGGTGCGGTTCATCGGAGAAGAAGGTGAAACCTTTGTGGTTCTTGAACCATTGTGTTGGTTCACACCTCTTCAACGAGACGTACTCCCCTAAAAAGGAGGAACTCGGGAATACATCCTCGTCTCCGCGTGCCTCAGTTAAAAATCTATTTTGAAAAAATGTTCAGTTTTGTTTGAAAATTCAGGTTTGAAATGTCCAGGTTTTTCAAAATTGTTTCAGATTATATCCAGATTGATTAAATATAATAATGGTAACCCCGGAAAAAAAAGTAAATACCCAAAAATAAAAATAAAAAATTGACGCAATGGAAAAGGAAAAAAAAACAAAACAGCCCGAATGGGCCGGCTCAGGCACGGCAGCTCGTGCGGGCGAGGCGGTGCGCCATGTCGCGGAATTTTCCGTTCGTGCCACTGAAATCTCATTTCTAGTTGGGCCGGTCGCGATTGGACTGTACGGCCTTTTAGCCAGCCGCGGAGCCAGCGAAGTGGAATTCGGCTAATGAGTCATTCCTCTTCCTTATTTTTTGTTCTTCTCTCTATGCGAGGTAGTTGGGCTAGTTACTAGTACCTCTTCAATTCTCAAAAAAAAAAAAAAAACTAGTACCTCTTCATACTATATTTCTGGAAGCAAAATCTTTGAACGTCTGCATGAACTCAATCAAACAGGCAAACACCGGCAATATGGATTTCAACAGTTATATGTTCCAAGGCTATGGTCGTAGACAAATTAGCTTGTGGCGTCATCCTTTATCACGGCCTATCCACAGATATACATAAAACCATGTGCCGTCAGACCAGTTTGTCATGGTCTTCAGTTCCTAGCCGAATAAGGTTTGGCTGCGTGAGGCAGTGCATGCCAGCATAGGTAGGATTCATGTCACCAAGCTTACAATGAAGCTAAACGATGTCTTGATCATGCTAAGAATGTACCTGTGTTCTACCATATAGTACTATAATTTTTTTGCGACCATACTATACTGTAATTCAGAGCTGTTGGTCGATCTATCTCAATTCGTATCTCGCGATCAGATGGTTACTTCTTTCAACGCACAATAAGAGGACCGTAGAGTTTGACCGCTCACGCGTCACAAGTCATATACGACAGTTTTTTTGGGGGGTCATGCATGATGCATGTGTCACTTGAGGCATGATTTTGACAAAAAGTTCGTAGGCAGAGGACCCTCCTATACGACGAAGAACGTGCGCAGTTAATTGAATCCGAGAGTGTGGACACGGAAAGCGACCAAGCAGCACGCTTGCTCTGATTTTTAATTAGCAAGTATCCTCTGCGAATGCGAGTACCGAATGGGCAATTGGGCAGCAAATGTTGTTGCGGACAGAGGAAAGGCAACGGATTCACTACCGTTTCCTTCTTCTTCCACAAGACGCCGCCGGGAGGAAGCACTTATTACGCCTAGATCTTGTTTCGGTCCCTCTCATTCTCCTGGATACGTTGGCCGTGCGAGCGTGCGACTAGCTTTCCACTTAGGCTGCCACTAGGATCATGATCAGTTGATCACTCGGCTTTCCACTTACGCCGTCATGTTAACTTGAAAAAATGTGTGCGCACCATGTTAACTGAAACTGTTGAATTCTCGGCTGCAACCGCTGCAAGTTCTGAAGAATCCAGGCACCTGTTTGGCGTAAGCGCGTCATTTTCAGAAACGTCAGTCATAAAACCGGCTCGTCGGAGATAGTATGGAGCATGTGTCCTATGGGGCCGAGCGACCATATATATACACTAACATTTGGCAGCGGCAGGCGTGATGATTGATGATCAGTGCTCGTAGTAGGCAGGGAGGAATCGAATCGAGCTGCCCCGTCCCTTTCATGGTCTTTTCCTTTCCCGTGTTGCCATGCCTATATCGGCATTTGTATTGTCTTAGGTAGTGCTAATCTTATTATCTTATGTGTATTATAATCGCACTGGTTTCACAGGATGCCATCGTTAAATATCGGCCTGACCACTGGCCTCTAATTTTTTCCCCGCACCTGGTAATGTAGAACAAATAAGCAGACATCAGACCCATATCCCAACAGCACCACGCGTTTTTCGGAAGGTCCTTAAATTTATGACAAAGCAATCATGCAAGATGACGAACTCGTATTGCTCAGATTGGGCACAAGTCTCAGCTTTCAGGTTCCAATCGATATAGCACACGCTATCGCTTGCAGGCAAGCAGACGCACCTTGCACAACTGAAAGAAATGTTGGAACCGGGAGCGATCAGGAGACGATGACACGGCTAAGAGCATCTCCACCGGGGCCTTCAATGGGGTGTCCGTCACCCCTCAATTGAGCTCCAATTGGAGGTGTCGGACATGTGTCCGCCCAAGTTTCTGAGGCCGTCCACAGCGGCGCCTCCCAAAGGCACACTCCCCAACGGTGAGCAAGGGATCGAACACCTTGCGGGCGGCAACTTGTCTCGGCCGCGGCATTCAAACTAATTTAAAACGATACAAATTAAACTAAAACGATGCAAGTTACAAACTTAAACTAAGACGTTACAAAGTGAAGCTAAAACTTAAACTTAAGCTACAACTAAAACAATATAGATCCTAATCTAAACGCCGCCGCTCGGGCCAGTCTCGTCATCGTGCGCGGTCTTTTGGATCTGGGCTAAGCGCGAGCGCACACGCCTCTCCTGCCGGAGCGCGCTCGCCGCCCGGCGCATGGCATCCCTCTCTGTCGCCCGGCGCTCGGCATCCCTGTTTGCCGCCGCCGCTGTCGCCCTCGCCTGCGCCTGCCTCGCCGCCCGCTGTTGGTTCAGCTCCTCGTGGGACTCCCGCTCGGCGCGCAGCAGGGAGGCCGCATCCGCAAGCTCCTCCGCCTGGGCGTTGAGCTGCTCGTACGCCGCCCGCTCAGCGGCCATGAAGGTGCGCCAACGCTCGTCGCGCTCCGCGCTCGCGATGGAGGCCCGGATGATGACGGCCTCCACGGCGTTCCCAGCCGCCTCTTAACCGAGCCTGACCTGGCGGCTTGCCTGCTCGTTGCGCCAGCTCTCGAACGAGTTGGCGACAACCACCTGGTTTAGCCACAGCGGCTGAAGGAGATATGCCCTAGAGGCAAATAAATATTGAGTATTTATCGCATTATCTCATTAAGTTTATAATAAGTTTTATACCGTGCTATAACTGTATTAATCGGAATTGTTAATACACGTGTGGTATGTAAACAAAACAGGGTCCCTAGTAAGACTCTATATAAACTAGTTCATCAGTCAACGGATGATCGAGAATTCCCGATCATGCTGATTCATAATAGTTGATGATGAAGTCATTTTATTAGTAGAATAAGGTGATGGACATTACCCACTAAAATATTGCAAGAGGATCATATCACTAAGTTCATTATTGTAATAGAAGAGTAATGTGATAGCTTATTATTCAGACCATGAGATTATATCAAATCACTGCTTCTGGAATATACTTTGATTGCATCAAATGTCATGTCTTATATAGTGTGACAATAAAGCTGACACTTAAGGGTATCCTAAGGGAGTAGTTGAGGCGAGTGATCAAGAGCAGGATTTGTTCATCCGCGTGATGGAAAGATACTCTGGGCCCACTCGGTGAGATTATATCTATAAAGCTGCGTAGCGTATGACTAGATCATTGGAGATATAATATCACAGAACGAGTTAAGTAACCCTTGTCGGTAACGATATAAAACACAACATAGGATGTTAACGATCGTATCTCGGACTAGGGTAGTATCGAAGGAACAAAAGGAATGAACATATCATATTAACGGTTCAACGACGATTATTCTGGAATGCACAGGAACCGTCATAGCCATCCAAGTCTCCCTGACGGTCATTGGCGAGCGAGGGGTCTCGACCATGTCTAGAGTATTTCCCGAACCGTAGGGTAACACACTTGGAGATCGTTATGAAATTATCGGAATAATAGAAATAGAGAGAGAGAATGAACCGGAAGGGTTCCGGTGGAATCGGAAAGGTTCCGGGGAAGACCGAAGGAAGTTCGGAGTGGTCCAGAAATTGTTTCGGAGTCACGGGAGATTAAATTATATGTAAATATATTAATTATTGAATTATATATTTATATTAATTTAATATTAAATAAAAAGGAGAAAAAAGGGGCTGCCCACCTAGATGGGCCAAACTCCGGAGGGAAGGCCCACTAGGGGCCGACCCCATGAGAGGGAGATGCGGCTGGGCCCTGGCCACCACGGCCGGCCCTAGGGTGGCCGGCACACCACCCCCTCCTCCTCCCTTTGTTTAGTCCCACATGGGGGAGCAAGGGAGAGGGACACCCATCTCCCATAATAAATAGTGGGGCATATTATTTGGAAAAATACACAATAAATTCAGGATTTATTCCTATTGGCCGAGGATGCCCCTCCGCCCACTTCCACCCTCTCTCCACCTCCCGTGTGCGTGGTCCCCTTGTAAGGACTGCGCGCGCGTGAGAAATATATACCGCAGTACGCCATCGTGCTGCGGGATTCCACCCAAAAGTTTTACTTCCGCTATCTCGGCTGGATCGGAGAGCCCGGGAGTCATCGTCAAGCTCCGCACGTGTGCGAGTACTCGGAGGCGCCACAGTCGTGGTGCCAGGGCGTCATCGGCGCGCCACCTTCGGCTTCGTCTTCGTCGCGCCAAGTTCTTCGCGACCTCGAGGTCGGCTACGTCGTCTTCATCGACAACGCTTGTTGCGGGAGCGTAATCCCCGCTATTGGTCTACAAGGGTATGTTACCGATATCTCCTCCGTTACCGCATTACTAGATAGATCCTTGGCTAGTTTTTGGTGTTGCGATAGTTAGAAAAATTATTGTTTTCTGCTACGAACCCCTTCAGTGGTATCAGAGCCTATCTATGCGTAGTTATGCTGGTACGGTTAGAACACATGTTGAATGTGGACATCGATTTTATAATTCTTACCCTCTCGCGTGCACTTGCTAATGTTGTCGGCATCGAGTTGATGAAGCGGTCTGGACCGACCTTACGTGTACGCTTACGCGAGACTGGTTTTGCAACTAACATATGGCTTGTACCATATATGCGGCTAGCGGGTGTCTGTTTCTCTCTCTTTAGACGGCTTAGTATTTTCAATGGAGGACCCTGAAAAGGGTGTAATAGAGACAATTATTTAATAGATGTTGTGATTCTATGTTCGTAGGTAAGAAACGGTTCTTTTACGAAAGTCCTAGCAGCCACGTAAAACTTGCAAAAGATAAAGTAGAGAGCGTCTAACTTTGTTTTGCAGGGGCATTTTATATGACATGGCTACGGTAAGTATTATGAATTGTTCAACTTGTCAACGGCAAAGGAGGCACCGCGGACTCGGAGCCCTGCCAAGGCGCGCCACGGAGATCAAGGCGCAAGGCCATGTCATATCGCACTTCATTTCATTATTTGATATTGTATTGTTGTGTGTATATCCTATTGATTGCTTATATATTAGATATACGACGGTAGCTATAATAGGATGATCCCTAAATAAAAATACCAAAGTTGTGTTCTCCCTTAGTGTGCACCACCGAAAGTTTTCCATTACGAGGCAGGCTGTGACGATCGGGTGTCAGACGTATCTCCGTTCGCATAACGTGGGTGTAAGCCACGTTGCACAAGCAATACACTAAGATTTTAATTGGCGAGCCTAGTATGTACAGACATTGCCTCGAAACACATGAAGATCGAAAGATCGAGCATGAGTCACATGAATGTTGTGATCGACATTTCGATGTCCACCCTTGCAGCTATGCCGCCGGCCGTGATGATCGGGGGTGGTAGAGTGAATTGGGATCATGTAATCGCTGAGATGATTTTGGGATGATTATCTTAGTGAGTATGTTTGATAATCTGATTATAAACTAAGCTCATATTTTTATAAACTTAGCCTTATTATCTTTGCGATTATTTCTGTAGATGGTGTTCTATCCCAGCGACAAATTTTATTTTGGTTACTTTCTTAGAGATTGGCCGATGGGTCCAACTTCGTCGACTGGTACGAGAAATTAAGGGGAATTCTCTCACACAACAACATACTCTATGTAATAGAAGAATTTCTAGGAGATGCGCCGGATGATTCCGCAAGCGAAGAAGAAGATGAGGCTTTTCGTCAGCGTCGTGATATTTTCATAAGTGTCCAGATCACTATGTCTCACATGGAGCCGGAATTGAAAGCTCTGTTTCAAGACATGAAACCTTGTGTAATGATAGATGCACTCAAAGCCCATTTTATAGACCAGATAAAAATTGAGCAGTTTAAGCAGCTGGATGATTTTCTTTCACTCAAGATGGAAGAACACACCTGCTTGGAAACTCATTTGGGCAAGATGTACGATATATTCTTGAGTCTGACAAATATCTATGACTACTGGATAGCGGATGCTTTTGCGATCACTATTGTGTTACGTTCTCTTCCTCCCAGCTATGAGGAGCATGTCCATGGCTACGTTGTGAAGAGTGAGTCGCTTACTCTTTATCAATTTATAAGCCAGTTCAGGAACATAAAAGTGGATCCTATTGAAGCGGAGATCATCGACCCATACGGTATATTTGATATACAGAATTATAAATGTATTGTTTTTCAAAATACTTGTTGAAAAGTATCTGATACTTATTCTGTTTTATGAAAACAGGACCTAATTCTTACAAGGATAAAGGGACAATGTGATGGTGAACAAGTGATGGCAAGCAAGATGGTTGATGGCCAATGGCGTTTTACCCTCTACATTTATTATTTCGGATTAGTATTTTAGAATAAGAGATTTTGTAATCGTTTTGAGGATGATCTTAATTAGTGTGTTTTGCATCTCGCAATGCATTTATTCATATATGTAATGGAACAAGCCAGTTGTTTTTGATTATGGATAAATTCTTCTTATGATCATGTTTCGGTTACAGATAAGTTATTCGCGTTATAATCCCGATGATAACAAGTTGGACATTATTAAATAAAATCCAAAGTCAAAAATGATGATATTGTTTGAAACAACACCACCAAATTCTTAATCATGTTGGCATTATTTATAGATACTTCGATCTATTAAAATTGAGCCAATGTCTAAATGAGACGTGATGATTAAAAATATCCAAAACACTGATATGTCAATGTATAAGAAAAGTTGATTGAAAATCATACACGATGATAATTAAATCAATATGGTGAATATCATTATTATCGGAACCTTTAAAATGACTCTAAGTAAATAAAATGTATTTACTAAAAGAGACATTAATATGAAATTGTTTGATAAAAGATCAAAGGGATTTTTAGAGAAAAAGGTGGATACTAAATCGGGTCATTGAGATTTGATCAAATAAGACAATGATTTTGGGTTATGGTTTTCAGCATAAAACTTGTGAAATATTGTTCCACAAATTATAATTATTTAGTGCACATCAAACATGTTGATTTGTATAAATATTATAATCGTACTCTATTTTTGATAAAGTATGGTCTTAAAAGTATCTCTTAAAAGTTAAATATTATTTAGAGTAGTGTTAGTAAAACGCCCCACTTTAGAAAATTGTTTTGTCATTCGACATTCGTGTAAAACGGCAAACATATAATGAATGTCGTAGTTTAAGAGATTATACGATAATATGAAACTATACACGAATAGTTCTTTGTAGAAAATTCGTAATAAGTATGAATATGTATTCCATAAACCAAATACCAATAGAAGCAAAATTTGTATTGCTGCCTTGGTAAATTGTGGGAAAATGTTTTTCAAAAGGAAAAGTTAATGGAATAGTGTAAAAGTTTAAATAAAGGCAATTGACCTTATTTCTATGAAGTATGGAGTAATGTGACGGAATATGTTTCGAAAACAAAGACTCTACGAGAGGAAATGAAAAATGATGATAAAAGATCACAATGTTTCATGAGGAGCTTTTTGTAAAGATGGTGCGAATTAAGAATATTTTGTCAAGTCACAAATTGATTAAATGATTTTGTTGCCTGAAAAAAATACATCTACGAACTACAGAGAAATTAGATGATGCCAAATACGAGAATCAATTAAGAATTGTGAATCCTAAGTTACATTTAAGATTACAAATATAATGGTTATTTGAATCTTATTTAAGTAAAAGTGGTTACTTAATCTTTTATATAAAAGGTTATATGAAAGGAATGAAACTATGGAAAGGACATAAAGTTAATTTTGTCATAAAGATTGTCTTGGACAAAATCAAAAGGTTTGACTACACAAATGTAGACATGCTTGAGTCTGTGTTAGCAATGTGTTAATGCTTCGTATGTTGGATTTCGAATTGATAAATGATCAGTGATTTTGTGTTGACCAAAATATCGAAAGAAATTATGTTTATATAATTTAAGTGGGAGTCGAATTAGCTTACCAAATCTAATATGTAAGAGACATGTTTTTGAGTGGGAGCTAGATGAGCTGAATAGTCTCAAATGTGATTGACATTTTGAGAGGGAGCTTAATAAATGTCCTTATGTGTAAATGACATATAATGGAAGTACTAGTTAAATTAGAATTAATATGATTATAGAATTACGATGAAGTTGTGTGTGATTTAAATCGTTGGTAATCTATTTAGATAGATCAGGAAGTTTTAAATAAAAGGTCGAGATGTTTTATTAGATTAGATTCTGAAAGGTCAGAATGGAATAAATCAAGGAAAAGTCCTTAAAAAATCTAGTTAAAACATTTACAGTTCGTTTGGATGTTTGCATTCACGCTCGATATTGGATATTCGCGTCCGTCCGGCCCAAATATCTCGAATATTGCTGTTTGGATGCGCATGACATTCAGTCGTGGGTTTCGGCCTCGATATCGAGCTAGCCCGCGCGAAGGCTAAACACCTCGCTTCCCAATCTCTAGGCCCTTCCCTCGACATTGCTGGGTATTCACGAACGAGAGGCTCGCGTACGCTTCGCGAGCGAGCAGACACAATACATCCATCGCCTCTCCTGCTCTCCATCCCCGCGCGCAAGACTCAGGGACGGCGGCGGCGCAGGTCATCCCCTACCTCCCAGCGACCCTCCCTCCACGCCGCCTGCTATCTCTCCCTCCCCGCCACCCTCCCTCCACGCTGCCTGCAGTCTCTCTCCCGACCGCATCTGCTCTCTCCATCCCCTCTCATCCTCTCTTATCCAGTGCAGGACGGGAAAGATTGGAGCTAGCCCTGGCGGCCGGAGCACCTAAATCCGAGCTGGTCTCGTCTCTCTCTTCTCCGTCCATCTCTCCCGCGTCCCTCTCCTCTATCCCGGCGCCCTCTCATCCTGCTTTCTCTCCCTCCCCTCTCATCGCTCTCTTTCCTGTGCAGATTGGGAACGGACTAGACTGATGGACGGCGGCCGGCGCCCCTGCAGCTCGAGCTCCGGCGACCCACAGCCGGTGCACCTACTCCTGCTCGCCCCAGCAAAAGAAAATTGTGGAGAAAGAATTGGAGTTGTTCCTTTGTACCGATTGATATATGCAATGCTATGCACTGTGTATTTCTTTCGTTCAGCCAATAATATGTGAAAGCTCAAAAATCAGTTTGGGAACCTTGTGTAAATCCATCCATTGAGTATGTTACTGTGTATTTTTGTGAAATATGATTTTCTTCCGTGGTAAATACTTGTTGATTGCTCCTAAATTTCGACAACCTTAGTATGACAGTAGTTCTATGTGTTGCATCAGGTTTAAGCGGGGATATTGTCACTTGAAAATTTGGCATTATTGCCGATATGTATTGTTCTTTATTTGCTTGTTGTCGCTTGATACGTCTCAAACGTATCTATAATTTCTGATGTTCCATGTTGATATTATGCCAATTGTTACATGTTTTATATACACTTCATAGCATTTTTATGCATTTTCTGGGACTAACCTATTAACAAGATGCCACAGTGTCAGTTCCTGTTTTCTGCTGTTTTTGTATTCCCGAAAAGCTAGTCTGGAAATATTCTCGGAATTGGACGAAACTTGGACAGAACCTCCTATTTTTCCAACACGTACACGGAGTCCAAAGGAGAGACGGAGGGGAGCCACGAGGCAGCCACACCATGGGGCCGCGCGGCCCCCCTACCGCGCCGTGAGGTGGTGTGGGCCCCACGGGCGTCTCCAGCCGCCGCCCTTTTGCCTATTTATTCATCCGACGCGAAAACCCTAAATACCCGAGCCATTATCCACGAAAAGTTCCAGAGACGCCGCCGCCGTCAACCCTAGCTCGGGAGGGTTCAGAAGCTCTTCCACTCTGCCGGAGAGGGGAATCATCACCGGAGGGCTCTACATCACCATGCATGCCTCCGGAGTGATGCGTGAGTAGTTCATCCTTTGACTACGGGTCCATATCAGTAGCTAGATGGTTGTATCTCCACTTTATGCTATCATGTTTAGATCTTGTGAGTTGCCTATCATGATCAATATCATCTTATTGTAATGCTACATGTTGTGTTTGCTGGGATCCGATGAATATTGAATACTATGTCAAGTTGATTATCAATCTATCTTATATGTTATTTATGATCTTGCATGCTGATACGTCTCCAACGTATCTATAATTTCTTATGTTCCATGCTTATATTATGTCAATTGCTACATGTTTTATTCACACTTTATAGCATTTTTATGCATTTTCTGGGACTAACCTATTAACAAGATGCCACAGTGCCAGTTCTGTTTTCTGCTGTTTTTATTCTAGAAAAGTTGTTCTGGAAATATTCTCGGAATTCGACGAAACAAAAAGCGAATGTCCTATTTTTCTGTCACGTACACGGAGTCCGAAGGAGAGACGAAGGGGGGCACCGAGGCACCCTCACCATGTGGTGGCGCGGATCCCACCCCTGGCGCGCCGCCACGTGGTGAGGAGCCCTCGGGTCTCCACCGACATCGCCCCTTCGCCTATAAATTGCCTTTCTCGGGAAAACCCTAAACACCCGAGCCTCCATCCACGAAAAGTTCCAGAGCCGCCACCGTCGTCAACCCTAGCTCGGGAGGGTTCTGAAGCTCTTCCCGGCACCCTGCCGGAGAGGGGAATCATCACCGGAGGTCTCTACATCACCATGCCTTCCTCCGGAGTGATGTGTGAGTAGTCCACCCCTGGACTATGGGTCCATAGCAGTAGCTAGATGGTTGTCTTCTCCTCTTGTGCCATCATGTTTAGATCTTGTGACCTGCCTATCATGATCAAGATCATCTTATTGTAATGCTACATGTTGTGTTTGCTGGGATCCGATGAATATTGAATACTATGTCAAGTTGATTATTGATTTATCATGCCTATGTTGTTTATGATGTTGCATGCTCTCCGTTATTAGTGTAGACTTTGGCCAAGTTTATGCTTGTAACTCCAAGAGGGAATATTTATGCTAGATAGTGGGTTCATGCCTCCATTTAATCTGGGACAGTGACAGAAAGTTCTAAGGTTGTGGATGTGCTGTTGCTACTAGGGGTAAAACAGCAATGCTTTGTCTAAGGATATTTGTATTGTTTACATTATGCACCATACTTAATGCAATTGTCTGTTGCTTGCAACTTAATACTGGAAGGGGTGCGGATGCTAACCTGAAGGTGGACTATTTAGGCACAGATGCATGTTGGATAGCGGTCTGTGTACTTTGTCGTAATGCCCAAGTAAATCTCATAGTGATCATCATGACTTGTATATGCATTGTTATGCACTCTCTATTTTGTCAATTGCCCAGCTGTAATTTGTTTACCCAGCATGTTAGTATTTTATTATGGAGAGACACCACTAGTGAACTGTGGACCCCGGTCCATTCTTTTACATCTGAAATACAACCTACTGCAATCATTGTTCTCTTTAATTCTCTGCAAGCAAACATCATTTTCCACACCACACTTTTAATCCTTTGTTTTCAGCAAGCCGGTGAGATTGACAACCTCACTGTTTCGTTGGGGCAAAGTAGTTTGATTGTCTTGTGTGCAGGTTCCACGTTGCTGCTGATTCCCTGGTGTTGCGCCGTGCCACATTCAGCCACCACAACCTTCAGAAGACCCTTGACTTCCTACTGGTTCGATTAAACCTTGGTTTCTTACTGAGAAAACTTGCTGCTGCACTCATCATACCTTCCTCTTGGGGTTCCCAACGGACGTGTAACTTAACACGCATCAAGCCAGTTTTCTGGCGCCGTTGCCGGGGAGGTCGAGGTACTTCTGGAAGGTCTTGCAACCCCGACAAGACGCCACAGTTTTCTGGCGCCGTTGCCGGGGAAGTCAAACCTTCTGCAAGGGGAGTCTCTCACTTCCAATCTCTTTACTTTGTTTTTGTCTTGCTTATTTTATTTTTACTTTATCTTGTTTGCTTCTTTATATCAAAAACACAAAAAAATTAGTTACTTGCATTTACTTTTGTATTTCGGCCTAGCTTTAATTTTGCTAAAATGAGTACTCCTGAGAACACCAAGTTGTGTGACTTCACTAGCACAAATAATAATGATTTCATATGCACTCCTATTGCTCCACCTGCTTCTAAAGCAGACTTTTATGAAATTAAACCTGCTCTGTTAAATCTTGTTATGAAAGAGCAATTTTCTGGTGTTAGTACTGATGATGCTGCTGCTCACCTTAATAATTTTGTTGAACTTTGTGAGATGCAAAAGTATAAGGATATAGATGGAGATATTATTAAACTGAAATTATTCCTTTCTCTTTAAGAGGAAGAGCTAAAGAATGGTTGCTATCTTTGCCTAGAAATAGTATTGATTCATGGACTAAATGCAAAGATGCTTTCATTGGGAAATATTATCCTCCTGCTAAGATTATATCTTTGAGAAGTAGCATTATGAATTTTAAACAATTTGATAATGAGCATGTTGCCCAAGCATGGGAGAGAATGAAATCATTGGTAAAGAATTGTCCCACCCATGGACTGACTGCTTGGATGATCATCCAAACCTTTTATGCAGGACTGAATTTTTCTTCAAGAAACCTTCTGGATTCTGCTGCTGGAGGTACCTTTATGTCCATCACTTTGGGTGCAGCAACAAAGCTTCTTGATGATATGATGATTAATTACTCTGAATGGCACACTGAGAGGACTCCACAAGGTAAGAAGGTAAATTTGTTGAAGAAACCTCTTCCTTGAGTGATAAGATTGATGTCATTATGTCTATGCTTGTGAATGGTAAATCTCATGTTGATCCAAATAATGTTCCTTTAGCTTCATTGGTTGCCAAGAAGAGCATGTTGATGTGAACTTCATTAAAAATAATAATTTCAACAACAATGCTTATAGGAATAATTTTGGTAACAACAATTATAAGCCATATCCTTCTAATAGTGGCAATAGTTATGGTAATTCCTATGGTAATTCTTACAACAATAATAGGAGTGTACCCTCTGATCTTGAAGTCATGCTTAAGGAATTTATCAATACCCAAACTGCTTTTAATAAATCTGTTGAGGAAAAGTTTGGCAAAATTGATGTTCTTGCTTCTAAAGTTGATAGCCTTGCTCTTGATGTTGATCTTTTGAAACTGAAAGTTATGCCTAATGAAGTTAAAGATACTAAGACTTTTGCTACTGCCAATGCTATCCAAGTTAAAATTGATAATAATATTAGGATGTTGGCTGAATTGCATGCTAGGTGGGAAAGAGAAGATGAAATTGCTAGAAAGAATAGTATAGCTAGAGTTTGTACTATCACTACCACTAGTAATGCTGAAGCATCACATGTTAGTAAACCTTCTACTATCAATGGTAACATTATTGGTGTTGGCAATGTTTCCACTTCCATTGCAAAACGTTTGAAATTGCCTAAAACCACTGAAACTGTTCCTGATAAAAGTGCTGAAATTTTTCGAACTATGGGGGACAATGGTCCCATTGCTTTAGATGACGATGATCTTGATTTTGATAATTGTAATATTTCTGAAGTTATTATGTTCTTGCAAAAGCTAGCTAGAAGTCCTAATGCTAGTGCTATAAATTTGGCTTTTACAAAACATATTACAAATGCTCTCATGCAAGTTAGGGAAGAGAAATTAAGACATGAAGCTTCTATCCCTAGGAAGTTAGAAGATGGTTGGGAGCCCATCATTAAAATGAAGGTGAATGATTTTGATTGTAATGCTTTATGTGATCTTGGTGCTAGTATCTCTGTTATGCCTAAGAAACTTTATGATATGCTTGATTTACCACCTTTGGAACACTGTTATTTGGATGTTCATCTTGCTGATAATTCTATGAAGAAACCTTTGGGGAGAATTGATAATGTTCATATTATGGTTAACAATAACCTTGTCCCCGTTGATTTTGTTGTTTTGGATATTGAATGCAATGCATCTTGTCCTATTGTTTTGGGAAGACCTTTTCTTCGAACTGTTGGTGCTATTATTGATATGAAAGAAGGGAATATTAGGTATCAATTCCCACTCAAGAAAGGTATGGAACACTTCCCTAGAAAGAAATGAAGCTACCTTTTGATTCTATTATTAGAACAAATTATGATGTTGATGCTTCTTCTCTTGAGAACACTTGATTTTCACTTTCTGCGCCTAGCTGAAAGGCGTTAAAGAAAAGCGCTTATGGGAGACAACCCATCATTTTATTTCCTGTTATTTTTATTTTATTTGAGTCAAGGAGTGTGCTTACTTCTGTAACAACTCCTTTGTATCTTTATTTTCTTGCAATGTTGTGCCAAGTAAAGTCTCTAGTAGAAAGTTGATGCTAGATTTGGATTTCTGCACAGGGACAGATTTTTGCTGTCCACGGTTTTGAGCTTTATTCACTCCAGAAAAATTGAAAATTCTGAAAAAATTCGTGCGTGATCCTCAGATATGTACGCAACTTTCATTAGTTTTGAGTTTCTCAATCTGAGCAACTTAAGTGCCTCGAAAAAATTCGTCTTTACGGACTGTTCTGTTTTGACAGATTCTGCCATTTTTTTGCATTGCCTCTTTTACTATGTTTGATTGGATTTCTTTGCTCCATAAAACATCAGTGGCTGTAGCTAATGTCCAGAAGTATTGGTGATGATTGTGTCACTGTAGAATATGAGAATTTTTGATTATGCACTAACCCTCTAATGAGAATTACTTTGAGTTTGGTGTGGCGGAAGTTTTCAAGGATCAAGCGAGAAGGATGATATGATGTGATCAAGAAGAGTGAAAAGCCTAAGCTTGGGGATGCCCCCGTGGGTCACCCAAGCATATTTCAAGAAGACTCAAGCGTCTAAGCTTGGGGATGCCCAAGGCATCCCCTTCTTCATCAACAACTTATCAGGTCATCTCTAGTGAAACTATATTTTAATTCTTCCACATCTTATGTACTTTACTTGGAGCGTCTGTGTGCTTTTATTTTGCATTGTTATTTTATTTTCTGAATAAATTGGATCCTAGCATTCTTGTGTGGGAGAGAGACACGCTCCGCTTTTTCATGTGAATACTCATATTCTTCACTTATATCTGTTGAGTATTCTTATCTAGCTACTGCTATGCTTTTAGCTCCTGTTTTTCATGCATCTCTTATTCAGAGCTGTTAGTTCTTGTAGAGTAATACTCTCTTGTTTCATTTGTAAATTATTTGGAGAGTTTTTGTTGAAATAAGTTGATTGGTGTTTGGTTGGAAACAAAAATGCAACATGTGGTAGATGGTATATCGAAAAGACACACATATAGATCATTGTCTTGGATAATTTGATACTTGGCAATTGTTTTGAGCTCTCAAGTATTTCATGTTTAAGCTCTTGCATCATGTAGTTAAAAACCTATTAGTAAAGAACTACCGTAGAGCTTGTTGAAATTTGGTTTGCATGTTTGCTATCTCTAAGGTCTAGATATTTTCTGGTAAAAGTGTTTGAGCAACAAGGAAGACAGTGTAGAGTCTTATAATGCTTGCAATATGTTTTCATGTAAGTCTTGCTGTACCGGTTGATATCTTGTGTTTGCTTCAAACAACCTTGCTAGCCTAAACTCTGTACTGAGAGGGAATGCTTCTCGTGCATCCAAATCCTTGAGCCAAAACCCATGCCATTTGTGTCCACCATAACTACCTATTATGTGGTATTTTCTGCCATTCCAAGTAAATACTTCATGTGCTACCTTTAAACTATTCAAAAGCTATTATCCCTTATTTGTGTCAATGTTTTATAGCTCATGAGGAAGTATGTGGTGTTTTATCTTTCAACCTTGTCATTTACTCCTGACAGACTTTCACCAATGGACTAGTGGCATATACATCCGCTTATCCAATAATTTTGCAAAAAGAGCTGGCAAATGGGGTGCCCAGTCCCAATTAATTACAACTTTCACCTTTAATTCTCTTCACATGTTTTGCCCTGATTTATCAGTAAGCAATTTAAAAAGTTGATCATTTAAAATAGACACTCCTCCATGGTATGTGATTGTTGGAAGGCACCCGAGGATTCGGTTAGCCATGGCTTGTGTAAGCAAAGGTTGGGAGGAGTGTCACCCAAATTAAAGTACATGTGTAAACAAGAGAGAAGAGGGATGATCTGCCTTTGGGTAGAAATAACGTCCTTTATGGGAGCCGCTCTTCCACCCCTGGACTATGGGCCCATAGTAGTAGCTAGATGGTTGTCTTCTCCTCTTGTGCCATCATGTTTAGATCTTGTGAGCTGCCTATCATGATCAAGATCATCTTATTGTAATGCTACATGTTGTGTTTGCTGGGATCCGATGAATATTGAATACTATGTCAAGTTGATTATTGATTTATCATGCCTATGTTGTTTATGATCTTGCATGCTCTCCATTATTAGTATAGGCTTTGGCCAAGTTTATGATTGTAACTCCAAGAGGGAGTATTTATGCTAGATAGTGGGTTCATGCCTCCATTTAATCTGGGACAGTGACAGAAAGTTCTAAGGTTGTGGATGTGCTGTTGCTACTAGGGGTAAAACAGCAATGCTTTGTCTAAGGATATTTGTATTGTTTACATTATGCACCATACTTAATGCAATTGTCTGTTGCTTGCAACTTAATACTGGAAGAGGTGCGGATGCTAACCTGAAGGTGGACTATTTAGGCACAGACGCATGTTGGATAGCGGTATGTGTACTTTGTCGTAATGCCCAAGTAAATCTCATAGTGATCATCATGACTTGTATATGCATTGTTATGCACTCTCTATTTTGTCAATTGCCCAGCTGTAATTTGTTTACCCAGCATGTTAGTATTTTATTGTGAAGAGACACCACTAGTGAACTGTGGACCCCGGTCCATTCTTTACATCTGAAATACAACCTACTGCAATCATTGTTCTCTTTAATTCTCTGCAAGCAAACATCATTTTCCACACCACACTTTTAATCCTTTGTTTTCAGCAAGCCGGTGAGATTGACAACCTCACTGTTTCGTTGGGGCAAAGTAGTTTGATTGTCTTGTGTGCAGGTTCCACGTTGATGCTGATTCCCTGGTGTTGCGCCGTGCCACATTCAGCCACCAACAACCTTCAGAAGACCCTTGACTTCCTACTGGTTCATTTAAACCTTGGTTTCTTACTGAGGGAAAACTTGCTGCTGCACTCATCATACCTTCCTATTGGGGTTCCCAACGGACGTGTAACTTAACACGCATCACATGCTTTCCATTACTAGTAGATGCTTTGGCCAAGTAGATGGTTGTGACTCCAAGAGTGAGTATTTATGCTAGATAGTGGGTTCATGCCTCCGGTAATCTGGGAGAGTGACAATAACTTCTAAGATTGTGGATGTGCTGTTGCCACTAGGGATAAAATAACCGATGCTTAGCTTAAGGGTGCGCCGTTAGGTCTAATGCATTTGTTTACATTACGCACATTACTTAATGCGATTATCCGTTGCTTGCAACTTAATACCAACGGGGAACTCGGATGACAACCTGAAGGTGGATTATTAGTCATAAGCGATGTTGGATAACGGTCTATGTATTTTGTCGTAATGCCCACATGAATATCATAGTAATCATTATGTCATATATGCATTGTCATGCGCTCAATATTTTGTCAATTGCCCAGCTGTAATTTGTTCACCCAGCATGTTAGTTATCTTTTATGGAGACACCACTAGTGAACTGTGGACCCCGGTCCATTCTTTTACACTGATAATACAACCAACTGCAAACATTGTTCCTTTTCATTCTCTGCAATTTACTACTGTTTTCTACACCATACGTTTAATCCTTTGTTTTCAGCAAGCCGGTGAGATTGACAACCTCACTATTTCGTTGGGGCAAACTAGTTTGATTGTGTTGTGTGCAGATTCCACGTTGGTGATCGAGTAGACGGCGCCACCAACAACCTTCAGAAGTGATTTCTTGCTCCTACTGGTCGATTAAACCTTGGTTTCATACTGAGGGAAACTGCTGCTACACTGCTTCATACCTTCCTCTTGGGGTCGCCCAACGAACCTGTGATCACGTCATCAATCAAGCTTTTTCTGGCGCCGTTGCCGGGGAGCAAGAGGATTTCTGCAAGGGGAGTCTCTCGCTTCCAATCTCTTTACTTGTTATTTGTCTTGCTTAGTTACTTTTTATTTTATCTTGTTTGCTTTTAATTATCAAAAACACAAAAAAAAAGTTTTCTGCATCTAGTTTATTTCGGTTTGTTATTATGTCTAGTTGTTTACTTGATATCAATGGTTTCTCTCTTTGAAACAAAATCGTGTTGGCTATGTGGGTTCACTGATGATCAACAAAATTATTATAAGGAATACCGCTTTTCTAAAAAAGGGGTACATTTATGGAAACAAATAAGTACATTGAATTATTTTGCTAAGAACTTGTGCTCTACTTATGATGAATCCTACTGCTTTAATGAATCTTTATGTTGTAGAAGGCATAAACACCTCCCTTTCCAATGTGATTATAATGATAATGAAACCTTGGCTGCTTATGCTAAAGGAAACTATGACTTTGGTAATCTTGAACAAACTGAAGAATTTTTTTTTTAAGGGTGCCTATGAAATTGCTGCTTATATTCAAGATGATGATTCTCCTTATAAATCTGAAATTTTTGCTATACTTGGTTATTGCCTTGAATATTACAATGATAATCCTTATATCACTAAATTTCTTGAGAAAACTTATTCTCCAGAACAACTTGCCTCCTTTCAGGGACCTATGTAAGAAGAAATTGCTGAAACTGTGATCTCATTGGATGAAAAAGAGGACGAGAGTGAGGAACAAAAGGAGGATCTAACTCCTAAATATAGTAACTCTTTAACTCTTACATTATATGATTACCCTCCATGCCTACCTAAGGAGGAAGAACGCTATATTGTTAAATGCCATGATTCTATTGAAATATCTCCTTTTGATAAGTTTGAAGTAAACAAATTCCTTGACTCAGTAAAAGAGGAAATTGCAGAAAGTAAAAATGTGCTCCCTAATGTTATATATGATAATGCTCTTGATGATGGTCCTATATTGCCTAATGATATTTATTATACTACTATTGTTAAAAGTGGGTTTAATGACCCTACTGTTTTTGAGCTTAATAAAAATTATGTGTTTGTAGATCATGAAAAGCATGCTTTATGTGATAGTTATATTGTTAAGTTTGTTCATGATGCTACTGAAAGTTATTATGAGAGAGGAAAATATGGTTGTAAAAGTTTTCAAGTTACTAAAACACCTCTCTTAATGTTGAAAGTTTTGAAGTTATATTTGTTTCATCTTTCTATGCTAGTTGCTTTATGCTTCAATAATTTATTTTGTTATAAAATTCATTTGCATAGAAAGTGGGTTAGACTTAAATGTATTTGATATTTGCCTCTTGTTGCTCTCTTTTGTTTTTCAACTCTTATTCCTATGAGAGCATCCTTTGTATCTTTATTTTATCGCATTGTTGTGCCAAGTATTGCCTCTAATAGGAAGATGATGCTAGATTTGGATTTCTGCGCAGGAACAGATTTCTTCTGTTCACCGTTTTACTTCTGTAAAATCACAAAAAAATTATTTAAATCTGTAAATTTTTGTGCGTGATCCTCATATATGTACGCATCTTTCGTTGGTTCAAAGTTTTTCTATCTGAGCAACGTAAGTGCCTCGAAAAAATTCGTCTTTATGGACTGTTCCGTTTAGACAGATTCTGTCTTTTATTTTTCGCATTCTCTCTTTTACTAGTGTTGAGTGGAATTCTTTTTTAGGGTGAAGAGCTTCACATAACATCAGTGGCAGTAGTTAATGTTAAAAGTAATGGTCATGTTTGTGTCCTTATAGAACATGTGAGTTTTTGATTGTGCACTAACCCTCTAATGAAAATTACTCTGAGTTTGGTGTGGCGGAAGTTTTCAAGGGTCAAGAGAGAAGGATGATATAATGTGATCAAGAAGAGTGAAGAGCTTAAGCTTGGGGATGCTCTCATGGATCACCCCAGCATATTTCAAGAAGACTCAAGCGTCTTGGGCATCCCCTTCTTCATCAGCAACTTATCAGGTCATCTCTAGTGAAACTATATTTTAATTCTTTCACATCATATGTGCTTTACTTGAGCGTCTGTATGCTTTTTATTTTCAGTATTTTATTTTTCTTATGGTCAACTTGATTGGACCCTAGCATTCTTGATTGGGAGAGAGACACGCTCCGCTTTTTCATATGAATACTCCTATTCTTCACTTATACTTGTTGAGTATTCTTATCTAGCTATTGCTATGCTTTTAGCTCCTGTTTTGCATGCATCTCTTATTCAGAGCTGTTAGTTCTTTTAAAGAAAGTACTCTCTTGCTTCACTTATAATTGTTTGGAGAGTTTGTGTTGAAATAAATTGAATGGTGTTTGGTTGGAACAGAAAATGTTGCATGTGGTAGATGGTATAATGGAAAAGCTTACATATTCTTGTAGATCACTGTATTGGATAATTTGATACTTGTCAATTGTTTTGAGTTATTAAGTAGTTCATGTTTAAGTTTTTGTATCATGTAGTTAAAACCTATTAATGAAGAACTACCGTAAAGCTCGTTGAAATTTGTTTTGCATGATTGGTATCTCTAAGGTTTAGATATTTTCTAGTAAAAGGGTTTGGTTAACAAGGAAGACAGTGTAGAGTCTTATAATGCTTGTAATATGTTTTCATATAAGTCTTGCTGTGTCGGTTGATATCCCGTGTTTGCTTGAAATAACCTTGCTAGCCGAAACTCTGTACTGAGAGGGAATGCTTGTCGTGCATCCAAAACCTTGAGCCAAAATCCATGCCATCTGTGTCCACCATAACTACCTATATGTGGTATTTCCTTGCTATTCTAAGTAAATTTTTCATGTGCTACCTTTAAACTATTCAAAACTTTATTACTCCTATTTTGTGTCAATGTTTACCAAGCTCATGAGGACGGGGTGGATGTTTTTATGTCAACTGTCAAACAGACTTTACCACCGGACTAGCGGCATATACATCCGCTTATCCATTAATTTTGCAAAAAGAGCTGGCAAATGGGGTGCCCAGTCCCAATTAATTACAACTTTAACCGCTTAATTCCCTTCACATTTTTGCCCTGATTTATCAGTCAAGCAATGACAAACAGTGAAATATCTACATGTGTAAACAAAAGAGAAAGAGGGATGATCTGCCTTGCTGGTAGAAATAACGTCCTTCATGGGAGCCGCTTGATAACCCCCAAGAGCAAGGGATCACTGTAGCACCTCTCAATGTGGAAGTAAGGTATCGATCCGCAGGAGCAAGAAGGAAAAGTTATCTATTCCCTACAACTAAAGTGTCACAAGTTTTAGTTGATTATGCACTAAACAAGTTTAGAGAACAAGATGGTTGGTTTGATGGATGTAAAAGTGTCCCAATCCTCTTCTTTGCAAGAGGACAAGACAAAGGTAGTAGCAAGTGAAAGCTCTCAAAGAGAGAAAGCCCAATCCTCTATGTAGCAAGAGGACAAGCTCAAGTGTGTGTTTCTTATAGGAACAATGGACATGGTTCATGGGTTCACTTAATCCTCTCTCTCTCTCATCTACGGTGATCATCATGTTATAGATAAAGTACACACAATTGTCATGTTTTAATGGTAGCTTTTTATGACGGCTATATGTCCTAAAACACATAGTTGAAAGAAATACTCATTTGTGTTGCTAGGTCACCCTCGTAAGGCTAGCGTGGTTTCTCTCACTCCCACATCATACTCTTTCTTTTTACCCCCAGATAAAGGATGTTGGGCGGTACTGTGTCACTCAATACCTATGCCGTGTCACATCGGCCATCCCGTACCCACATACATCATACTTCAAAGTATGACAAATCACAAAAGCTCCAACACAACGGTAAATGCATAACAAATCATCTCACACCACAATATTCACCACAAAGGTATTACATAGATGACCGTAATCATGTTCAGCAGCTCATACGGTACTAATTAGTGAAGCTCAAGAGAGAGGAGAGATACAAAAGTTACCACCACAAACCCTAGTCCAGGGGGTGGACTACTCCCCCTTCATCATGGTGATGATGGTGGAGAAGTTCTTGCTGTAGATGTTGATGATGAACACGCCGGAGGGGGGTGGAGCCCTCCGGAGGTGATTCCGGCGGCGTTTCCCCCCTCCGATCTTCTCCGGCGGCAGCCTTCTGACTCTGTTTCGTGGTTTTGTGTTTCTCCGCCGCCTCCTTTCGCGAAACGCCAGGGGACCTTTTTTATAGGCGTTTTTAGGTCAAGACGGAGTCGGTGGACGAAAGATCGACGGCCACGGAGCTCCGAGGGGAAACGAGCTGGGCCCACGCGGCCATGTACTTTAGGCCGCGTGGGACCCTCCCATTTCCAGCCTGTTGGGCTTCTGGTCTTCAATTTAAGCCCATTGCGTTCGTCTCGAAAATTCTGAACCGTGCTCTTTGCCTTGCCCTTTTTGGAGTCCCGAAGCTCCCGGAAAGTCTGAAACACTAAAAAAGACGTTTTCTGGAAAAACAGGGTTAATTCCAAATAAATGGGAAAACTATGAAGTATTCCCAAAATCATTATAAAACATTGATATAACCCTTATATGATGCAAATATGATTGGAATATAAGCAATTAAAGTGCAAAGTTCATGTATGCATTTTACATGCATCAACATCCCCAAGCTTAATCCATGCTCGTCCTCGAGTATGAAGATGATAAAACTAACATGGACTTTGCAATTTAATACTTAACAATGAATATCAAAGATGATTACTATTGCTACATATAGTCAAATGATTCATTCTTCAAAGGAGTAGCAATATGCAAATAGTTTATGAAGTGATATCAAGTATTCAAGACAAGGATGTTCATTGATAGTTCACAAAGTGTAACATAACAGATAGTAGTATGGACACATGTATGCATAATGATAAGTAGACATCCTACATGGTCATAGAGTGATGATGAAAATCTGAATATGATAGGTGGACACTTTGGAAAGATGTATATGTGAGTAGAGGTAAAGCATGCATAAGTTTCATCTAACTTCCAAACTCTCTACTTAAGTTAATGATTGCAATATGGTAATTGGTGTCAAGCTCTCATTCCCCTATCATAGCATCTTGAATGATTAAGTTTAATGTGAAGCAAATATGAGTAGTGTGCTTGACAAAGTAAAGGTTGTGTCTCATGCCCCTTGAATACAAGTACTACACCATGTTACTCAACTTAGGAAACAAAGCAAGTTCAATTATATATCATTGTAAGTAATAATAGTATCATCAAGAGCGTCAACTGGGGTACCTCTTGTCCCAGGATATGGAACAAGCCCATATCAAAATGACAAGACAAACAAACAAATGAACAATCTCAACACCCTTTTTATTTACCATTGGAATAGCTTTTATTAAGGTGTATCACAGAAGGTTCACCATAGCATGTAAGTAAATTTCCACCATGAATGATGCATGGCTTAGATTAGCGGCCCAGGCGTCTCTCTAACCATTTATACAAACTCATTTAAACTACTTCATTTCCACACATTTCACATGATAGCATCCATAACAAAAGTACATGATATCAACTAAATGAGATGAAGAGCATGTTGAAAGCTTTGCATGTGACAGCACATATGGGCTAACTCCAACCTCGAACATTTATCAAGCCACTACATCATAATCTTAATCACAATGGGTCATGTTTTATTTATGCAATGATAGTAAAATGTGCATCAAGTTCGTGAGAGCTATATAACCAACTTTTCCATGCAATCAATAACATAATCATTTTCATTCAGAGGTATAGATAACACAAATACATGATGAACATACTCGGAATAGCATAAGCTATAGGTAGATATGGTGGACTCACTGGAATAACTTTGGTTGAAGGTGTTGGAAACAAGTTTTGCTTGTTGGAGTTTGGGCTAGCAAAAGGGAGAAAGTTGACCATCTAGATGCATGCATGAGTGTCCATAGAACTAACTAATCCATGTTAAACCAAGTAAAATAACAATCAGCACCAAAACATGAATAAGTGATAGCTCTTAAAAAGAATTTGCAAACTATTACTCATAAACAAGCTCATGAATCATGCAACTATATGTATCATTAAAAATCAACTCAAACATCCCTTTTCCCAATCTTATAAAAGCATCCAACATATTTCAACCCATATTTCCAGTAGCTCTCTCATATATAATTGATAGTGTGGTGGTCTCTCAAGACTCAAACAAAAACAAAAACGACGCTCCAAGTTTATGCGATAAAGTGTTTCGATCGAAAAACAGAAGTTGGACGTGTGCAAACCGAGAGTGTGTAGGTCCAGCGGGGTTGTCTTCACATCCCCAAGCTTATGGTCTTCACCATCCTTGGATAGCTCTTGGTGCATCTCCTCCAATCCCTGTGAAAAAACTTCAAAACACCGTTTCTCCCATTTCTTTTCTGTGGGGTGCATTAATAGTGATAAACAAATAGGTTCTTGCTGCATATAATCCTTGAACAAAAATTCATATGATGTCCAGAAAGTGTATAATGTTGTATGCCTACTCATAAACTCAATTGGATCAAAAAGATTCAACTTAAAAGCTCAAAGCATGCATCAAACAAAATGGGACAGAATCTGTCCAGAAAAACAGCAGCAGCAAAACGTATTTTTCTACCCTACCAAACTTTCTCGAAAAATTCCGAAAAATTCATGCATACAGAGGATGAAAAGTTGCAACTACAGTTCAAATATGAGCTCATTCGGAGTTACAGAATAAGAATTAAAAATCATACCGTGCACTGATTCGTGCAGGAATAAAATCTCCGAACGCTATAAGCAACTTTTCAAACCAAAAAGGGTAAAACTTGGCACTTTATTGAAAACTCCAGAACCTAAACTAAACAAAGTCTCTTGTTACAGCAAGAGGACACAAAGAAAATCACACAAAAATAACCGGGTTGCCTCCCGCAAAGCGCTTTCTTTATAGCCATATAGCTAGGCTTGATAGTTTTAATGATGCTCCCATAGGAATAAGAGTTGAATATAAAAGAGCATCAAGAAGCAAATATCAAACACATTTAAGTCTAACCCACTTCCTATGCATTGGGATCTTGTAAGAAAATAAATCAATAAAGCACAAAGTGACTAGCATAGGAAGGCAAAGCAAGTGCAACTTCAAAATTTTCAACAAAAAGAGAGAAGACTTAATATTTTTGAGATATATGAAATCATGTCTCCCTCTCTCATAAAAACTTTCAGTAGCATCATTGATAAACTCAACAATATAGCTATCACATGAAACATTCTTATCATGATCCATATGCATAAAAGTATCATTACTCTCCACATAAGCATAAACAGTTTCATTAGGAATAGTGGGAGTAAAACATTCATAATAATCATTGTAATCATCATATATAGGAGGCATATCATAATCACAATAAACTTTATACTCAATAGTGGGTGGACTGAAAATATCATATTCATCATCATAAATGGGAGACATAGTATCATAAACAAGTAAAGAACCTCCCCAAGCTTAGATGATTGCAAGATATAAAAGGAACCTCCCCAAGCTTAGTCTAGTGCACACAAGAATAGAAACTTAAGCGCTACGCTCCCCGGCAACGGCGCCAGAAAAGTACTTGATAACCCCCAAGAGCAAGGGATCACTGTAGCACCTCTCAATGTGGAAGTAAGGTATCGATCCGCAGGAGCAAGAAGGAAAAGTTATCTATTCCCTACAACTAAAGTGTCACAAGTTTTAGTTGATTATGCACTAAACAAGTTTAGAGAACAAGATGGTTGGTTTGATGGATGTAAAAGTGTCCCAATCCTCTTCTTTGCAAGAGGACAAGACAAAGGTAGTAGCAAGTGAAAGCTCTCAAAGAGAGAAAGCCCAATCCTCTATGTAGCAAGAGGACAAGCTCAAGTGTGTGTTTCTTATAGGAACAATGGACATGGTTCATGGGTTCACTTAATCCTCTCTCTCTCTCATCTACGGTGATCATCATGTTATAGATAAAGTACACACAATTGTCATGTTTTAATGGTAGCTTTTTATGACGGCTATATGTCCTAAAACACATAGTTGAAAGAAATACTCATTTGTGTTGCTAGGTCACCCCTCGTAAGGCTAGCGTGGTTTCTCTCACTCCCACATCATACTCTTTCTTTTTACCCCCAGATAAAGGATGTTGGGCGGTACTGTGTCACTCAATACCTATGCCGTGTCACATCGGCCATCCCGTACCCACATACATCATACTTCAAAGTATGACAAATCACAAAAGCTCCAACACAACGGTAAATGCATAACAAATCATCTCACACCACAATATTCACCACAAAGGTATTACATAGATGACCGTAATCATGTTCAGCAGCTCATACGGTACTAATTAGTGAAGCTCAAGAGAGAGGAGAGATACAAAAGTTACCACCACAAACCCTAGTCCAGGGGGTGGACTACTCCCCCTTCATCATGGTGATGATGGTGGAGAAGTTCTTGCTGTAGATGTTGATGATGAACACGCCGGAGGGGGGTGGAGCCCTCCGGAGGTGATTCCGGCGGCGTTTCCCCCCTCCGATCTTCTCCGGCGGCAGCCTTCTGACTCTCTGTTTCGTGGTTTTGTGTTTCTCCGCCGCCTCCTTTCGCGAAACGCCAGGGGACCTTTTTTATAGGCGTTTTTAGGTCAAGACGGAGTCGGTGGACGAAAGATCGACGGCCACGGAGCTCCGAGGGGGAAACGAGCTGGGCCCACGCGGCCATGTACTTTAGGCCGCGTGGGACCCTCCCATTTCCAGCCTGTTGGGCTTCTGGTCTTCAATTTAAGCCCATTGCGTTCGTCTCGAAAATTCTGAACCGTGCTCTTTGACCTTGCCCTTTTTGGAGTCCCGAAGCTCCCGGAAAGTCTGAAACACTAAAAAAGACGTTTTCTGGAAAAACAGGGTTAATTCCAAATAAATGGGAAAACTATGAATATTCCCAAAATCATTATAAAACATTGATATAACCCTTATATGATGCAAATATGATTGGAATATAAGCAATTAAAGTGCAAAGTTCATGTATGCATTTTACATGCATCACCGCTCTTAAAAGTCTGGTTGGCAGGGGTCATATTGTACTTTCCATTTTCTGATTCGTTGACACTTAACAAACACCTTCCAAAACTTATTTTTACTCTCATTATGATTTCAAAAACTTAAAAACCTCTAGCACATGATTTAATCCCTGCTTCCCTCTGCGAAGGGCCTTTCTTTTACTTTTATGTTGAGTCAGTTTTCCTATTCCTTTCTATCTTAGAAGCAAACACTAGTGTCAACTTTGGTGCAACAATTTTTATATGCTTGTATATTACACTTATTATATTGCTTTGTGTTGACAAATATCCATGAGATATATATGTTGAAAGTTGAAAGCAATTGCTGAAGCTTAAATCTTCCTTTGTGTTGGTTAAATACCTTTTACTTATAACCTATTGCTTTATGAGTTAACTCTTATGCAAAACTCTTTGATGCTTGTCTCGAAAGTACTATTCATGAAAAGTTTTTGCTTATATGATTCAGTTGTTTGCTCATTATCTACTTGCTAGCAAACTATAGACCATTGACCTGGATCACTTCATTCATAACATGTGCTTTAAAATACTATTTGATCAAGATTATGATTGTAGCATGTCACCTCAAAAATTATTTTGTTTTTATTGTTTTACCTACTCGAGGACGAGTAGAACTAAGCTTGGGGATGCTTGATACGCCTCAAACGTATCTATGATTTCTGATGTTCCATGTTGATATTATACCAATTGTTACATGTTTTATATACACTTCATAGCATTTTTATGCATTTTCTGGGACTAACCTATTAACAAGATGCCACAGTGCCTGTTCCCGTTTTCTGTTGTTTTTGTATTCCAGAAAAGCTAGTCTGAAAATATTCTCGGAATTGGACGAAACTTGGACAGAACCTCCTATTTTTCCAACACGTATACGGAGTTCAAAGGAGAGACGGAGGGGAGCCACGAGGCAGCCACACCATGGGGCCGCGCGCCCCCCCCCCCCCGCCGCGTCGTGGGGTGGTGTGGGCCCCACGGGCGTCTCCAGCCGCCGCCCTTTCGCCTATTTATTCATCCCGACGCGAAAACCCTAAATACCCGAGCCATTATCCACGAAAAGTTCCAGAGACGCCGCCGCCGTCAACCCTAGCTCGGGAGGGTTCAGAAGCTCTTCCTGGCACTCTGCCGGAGAGGGGAATCATCACCGGAGGGCTCTACATCACCATGCCTGCCTCCGGAGTGATGCGTGAGTAGTTCATCCTTGGACTACGGGTCCATAGCAGTAGCTAGATGGTTGTCTCTCCACTTTATGCTATCATGTTTAGATCTTGTGAGCTGCCTATCATGATCAAGATCATCTTATTGTAATGCTACATGTTGTGTTTGCTGGGATCCGATGAATATTGAATACTATGTCAAGTTGATTATCAATCTATCTTATATGTTATTTATGATCTTGCATGCTTTCCGTTACTAGTAGATGCTTTGGCCAAGTAGATGGTTGTGACTCCAAGAGTGAGTATTTATGCTAGATAGTGGGTTCATGCCCCCGGTAATCTGGGAGAGTGACAATAACTTCTAAGATTGTGGATGTGCTGTTGCCACTAGGGATAAATAACCGATGCTTAGATTAAGGGTGCGCTGTTAGGTCTAATGCATTTGTTTACATTACGCACATTACTTAATGCGATTATCCGTTGCTTGCAACTTAATACCAACGGGGAACTCGGATGACAACCTGAAGGTAGATTATTAGTCATAGACGATGTTGGATAACGGTCTATGTATTTTGTCGTAATGCCCACATGAATATCATAGTAATCATCATGTCATATATATGCATTGTCATGCGCTTAATATTTTGTCAATTGCCCAGCTGTAATTTGTTCACCCAGCATGTTAGTTATCTTTTATGGAGAGACACCACTAGTGAACTGTGGACCCCGGTCCATTCTTTTACACAGATAATCTAACCAACTGCAAACATTGTTCCTTTTCATTCTCTGCAATTTACTACTGTTTTCCACACCATACGTTTAATCCTTTGTTTTCAGCAAGCCGGTGAGATTGACAACCTCATTGTTTCGTTGGGGCAAACTAGTTTGATTGTGTTGTGTGCAGATTCCACGTCGGTGATCGAGTAAACGGCGCCACCAACAACCTTCAGAAGTGATTTCTTGCTCCTACTGGTCGATTAAACTTTGGTTTCATACTGAGGGAAACTGCTGCTGCACTGCTTCATACCTTCCTCTTGGGGTCTCCCAACGAACGTGTGATCACGTCATCAATCATCGCTATTACCAGAATATTTTGGTTGTTGCATATAACTTTTACATGTACATATAACAGTAATGATCGAAGACTCAATTCAGCAGTTATATCATCCAAACAACATTTGACATTCAACATCAATATCTAGTTTGGGTTCGAATATCTGCCACATCCAAACAGAAATATTGACATTCATTCTCAATATCAATATCCTGGATATTGGACATTCAACTCAGTATAATGTCTAGCCTCCCAATGCAAACATCCAAACGGAGCATTAGTGGATTTCTACACAATAATAGTGGTTGTGAGATATGTTGCCTCTTTTATACCGGTATATTAACTGGCATCATATAAACCATATTATGTGCTCGACGTAGTATGACCCTTGTTCTTATAAGAAGAACACAATACTAAGGTGTTTTTATGAATTCACTATAAGTAAAACCTTTATTGTTTAAAGGAAACTAAGGATAAAGAATTCGAGTCGATAGAGGAAAATGAACTCAACAAAGTGTTGTGTTAAAGGATCTATCTGTATGACTGGAAGGACAAATGTCGTAGGAAGCTTTTAGACACTAGACTGACAATAGTGTCAGAATCTACATAGGTATGAAAGGTATATGATACTGCGAAATTATACATATTGATTGAAGAGAAAACATGTTCTTTAACTAAGTGATTTCATGGTGTACTTGGCTGATTATGAATCAGAGTATGCGCAGGGAAATGAAAGTCCCACTTGGTCATCAAATATGTATAAAATGTTATCAAGATAGCGGATTGATATCAAACAAGATGATAATCAATGGATCGCAAAGAATGGATGGTTCAGTATGGTACAGGCCGTTGAAGGAAAACTCTTCCACAAGCAAGCATTGTCATAAAACGCTTATAAGATAAGTGTTATCATTTATAGTAAATGCAGCTGGTTTATTTGTACTCTAGTGCAAGTGGGAGACTGAAGGAGATATGCCCTAGAGGCAAATAAATATTGAGTATTTATCGCATTATCTCATTAATTTTATAATAAGTTTTATACCGTGCTATAACTGTATAATCGGAATTGTTAATACACGTGTGGTATGTAAACAAACCAGGGTCCCTAGTAAGCCTCTATATAAGCTAGTTCATCAGTCAACGGATGATCGAGAATTCCCGATCATGCTGATTCATAACAGTTGATGATGAAGTCATTTTATTGGTAGAATAAGGTGATGGACATTACCCACCAAAGTATTGCAAGAGGATTGTATCACTAAGTTCATTATTGCAATAGGAGAGTAATGTGATAGCTTATTCCTCAGACCGTGAGATTATATCAAATCACTGCTTCTGGAATATATTTTGATTGCATCAAACGTCATGTCTTATATAGTGTGACAATAAATGTGACACTTTCGGGTATCCTAAGGGAGTAATTGAGGCGAGTGATCAAGAGGGGGATTTGTTCATCCGCGTGATGGAAAGATACTCTGGGCCCACTCGGTGAGATATATCTATAAAGCTACGCAACGTATGACTAGGTCATTGGAGATATAATATCACAGAACGAGTTAAGTAACCCTTGTCGGTAACGAGATAAAACACAACATAGGATGTCAACGATCGTATCTCGGACTAGGGTAGTATCGAAGGAACAAAAGGAATGAACATATCATATTAACGGTTCAACGGTGATTATTCTGGAATGCACAGGGACCGTCATAGCCATCCAGGTCTCCCTGACGGTCATTGGCGAGCGAGGGGTCTCGACCATGTCTGGAGTATTTCCCGAACCGTAGGGTAACACACTTAAGGTCTTGACGACGCTTGGAGATCGTTTTGGAATTATTGGAATAATAGAAATAGAGAGAGAATGAACCAGAAGGGTTCCGGTGGAATCGGAAAGTTTCCGGGGAAAACCGAAGGAAGTTTGGAGTGGTCCAGAAATTGTTTTCGAGTCACGGGAGATTAAATTATATGTAAATATATTAATTATTGAATTATATATATATTAATTTAATATTAAATAAAAAAGGAGAAAAAAAGTGGCTGCACATCTAGATGGGCCAAACCCCGGAGGGAAGGCCCACTAGGGGGCCGACCCATGAGAGGGAGATGCGGCTGGGCCCTTGGGCCCTAGGGTGGCCGACGCACCACCCCCCTCCTCCTCCCTTTGTTTAGTCCCACATGGGGGAGTGTCGTGTCTCGTTGCACGGACACCGGGAGTATAGGATACCCCCTTTTAGGTTCGGCACGGGGCGCGAAGGAGGCTGAGAATCGTCTTCTTGGGCGGAGTCTAGATCAAGCTCTCCTCTCCACGATCAAAGCATGCAACCAAAGGGACACAAGGAGCTACCCAGGTTCAGGCCGCCGGAGGCTAAAAGCCCTACTCCTGCATGTCTGGATTGATGGGTTCTTCATAGTGTGGCTTACAATGGAACCTCCCGGATGGGGTACCCGGAAGGGTTTTGGCTGGAGGTAGAAGAAGGACAGATCCTGACCCGGAGGAGATCACCTTCCTCTCTACCTTCGCAGCCCTAGTCTAGTCTTGCTCTGGTTCTAGCTTGTGTTCGTCCTTGCTTCGACCTCCCCCTCCTCCGTGCCTTGGTCCTCCTTTTATAGGCTAAGGGGTTGCCACAGGGTCACGTGAGGGGCATGAGGGACCTTCGGGGTGAAGGACCCTCCTCATCTAGTTTAGGAGGAGACGTGGCCTCTCCTCAGCCTAGCGTCTCCTTTGGGTTAGGTGGGAGCGTCCGCCTTGGGGTGGACAGGAGCTGACACCACCACGGGACGTGCTTCCCGCCCGCGCTGCCTTCGCCTTGCTTCCCAAGTCTTCCGCGGTGAGGTGGAGTGCTTATCCACAGGGACGTGGGGAAGTACCCGAGAGGGAGCCTGGCCTCCTGCCGGGAACTCGGGCTCTCGGGTCCTTCCTGGCCTTCTTGCTTGGTTCGGGGACCCGGAAGGTCCCCAGGACCGGAGCCCTTAGTCGACGCAGGCCATGCGTGTCTTGACGGTGAACCCGCCAGCTTGACTTGAGTCTTGGTCTTGTCCATCTTCATCTTGGGCCCACATGGGGTGGACCCACTTTGGCAGTACTAGGGGAACCCCATGTTCCACTGCTGCGACAGTAGCCCCCGGGCATGGTCCCGGCGGCTCTTGCTCCAGCTGCCGGGGCCATGGCCTAAAGATAGGTCAAAGTGGGTCCCGGGCACCTGGTCTTCCTTGCTCAGCTCCGTTGGGGACCCGCCGAGGCGAGGTAGAGACGAGCCCCCGGGTCCGTTGACTGAATCGCGGCGAACGTTGCGATTCATACGGACCCCGTGCTTATCTTGGAATCCAACGGGCGAAACGCGCAGAAATCGGCACGCCCCCTCGATCCCCACGTCCGTCGGAGTAATGGGGCCGCGACGCGACGTGTGGGATGCCTTATAAGCCACGACTGGCTTCCACTGTAGCCGTTACCTCTCCAGATTCGCCGAAATCCCCAAATCGCCGCCTCCGCCTTCGTCCTCCTGACTCTGCTCCGCCGCCTCCTCTTGCTGCCATTGCACCAACCTCCTTCTGCTCCAATGGCTCGACTGAAAGCTCTCGCCGGAGGAAGAAGAGCGGGGGCCTCGCCCACCGAGAAGCCGCTGTCCCCAAAAACCAAGAGATCGCGGCGGAGATCGGCGCGCAACGCCAAGCGGGCCGAACTCAAGAAAAGAAGGCCTTGTTCCCCAGCTGCTTCGCCGGCGATACGGAGATGATGCGGAAGGCGGGGCACTTCGGGGTGATGGAGTCTGCTGGCGCCGATGGTGTCCCAGCCAGGAAAGCGTCGGAGATCTTTCCGCCGTCGGCGACCAGGACACCCAAGCAGATCCCCATTTTCGACAGCTTCATGTTGATGGGGCTTGTCCCCCCTTTCTCTGATTTCTTCATGGAGATCTTGCGCGCGTACAAGCTGAAGCTCTTGCATCTGACGCCAGGCGCAATTCTCGACTTGGCGGTCTTCGCTACGCCTGCGAGGCGTTCGTCGGGGTGATGCCGTCCGTGGCGCTGTTCCGCCACTTCTTCTACCCTCGCATTGGGGGCCAAGGCTGGATGGGAGGCAGTGTCACGTTCTGCTTCGTCCGAACATCAAGTGGGCCTTCCCCCTCATGGAGACCAAATCCAGATGGGAAGAGTGGAGGGATCACTGGTTCCTGGTCGGGGTGCCAGAAGCCGATGCTCAGCTTGAGGAGCCGACGGAGCGCCCAGTGGATCTGGACACTTGGAGAAGCGTCAGCTTGCAGGATGAACAATTCTCGGCGGTCGTGGCGCGCTTCGGACTTCTTCGCGAGAAAGGAGTTTCCGGAGCCGCCATCGTTGCTCATTTCCTCCGCAACCGCCTTGCGCCGCTGCAGAAACGCCCACACCCGGCCTGGAACTTCCAGGGCCCCGGGGATCCATCTCGCCTGAGGTGTCCCGATATGGAGGAAAACCTTGTCCGGGATAACGTGAGAGGGACCTTCACTCCAGGGGTCAAGTACCAGCTGCCCAAAGGGTTTCTGCCTCTGTGCGACGACCCGGAGAAGGACAAGATCCTGGCGCAGATGCCGGTCTGCAACGCCTTTGGTATTGTAGGCCGGGCTGATCACGGGCCCAAACCTCCGTGGTGAAGACCCGCAAGGCCAGGGCACCTTCCAGCCCTGAAGAAGGAGAATCTGGGAGTCCAACGACGAGAGCGAGGAGGAATCCGAAGAGGAATTCTCCGGTTCTGACGATGACGAAGGTGGCGACGGGCGCGAGACCGACGCCTCCGACAGAGACGAAGATGCTGGCGACGACCCGGTTGCCAGCGTGACGATGATGAAGATGACGACGACGAGGAGAGGGCTGCTCCCCCCGCAGTCTGCCCGCGGGGTCGATGCTGCCCCAGACCCGAGTGTCCGCAGCCGTTCCCCGCCAGTCGTGGTGGTGGGGAACGATGAGACCATGTGGATGAAGAAGCGAGCGCCGCGGACTTCGTCCGAGCCCCCCGCCAGAAGCTTCAACCGGCCGCCTGTCACCCGTGATGGAGCCGCCTGCTGCCTTGGGAGAGCCGCGAGCCCCCAGGCTTCTTCGCTGCGTCGGTAGACGTTCCCCCGTCAATGGGTACCAAGCGCACCCGGGAGTAAGCCTCTTCTTCACTTCTTTCTTTACTTTGCATTTCCCGCCTTCCCCAAGGAAAATGACCGAGTGTTGGTGCAGGGGTACTCCTTCCTTGGGTACTGGCAAGAGACGGCGTGACACGGCGGAGGACGACACCGCCACTAGCTTTGGAGCCGGTGGAGGGGGATGCTTCCTCCTCCCATAGCAGAACTTGAAGGCCGTCGGGGGAGCGGAGTGGGGAGCGTGACGGCGACCTCCCTAGCTCACCCGGGAAAGCGCTCGACGTCCTGACGCCCGAGCAAGCAGGTAACCCAGAGCTTGCGGGTAACTTCGTTTTCTTGACGCACCAATGCTTTTCCTGACATCCTTTTGTTTCCAGATGCTTCAGTGGCCAACGTCTTTTCTCCCGGTGGCCTTCTCGGTGGGCTAGCCAGGAGAAACCACCTTCCCTCTCGCCTTCAGAGGGTCAAGAGGTGACCAAGGGCGTCCCGAGTTCGCGGGCTATGGGAACGCAGACCGCGAACCCTGTTCCGGGTCCAAGCCTGATTTGATAGAAAGCTCCTTGATGACTGGGACAGTGTTAACGACTTTTGCCGCTTTTTCCACTGACTCCGGCGCCAGCGAGGAGATGGCGGCGCTGATGAAGATCAAGAGAGCCTGGCCGCCAACCGCATGAAAAGTGTGCCTGCCCCGGGAGGTCCCCCGGCAGCTACTCCAGGGTTCACCATTAGTGGTGACGACGCGATGGATGCCATCATCCGCGGGATAGCTCAGCTGGGCAAAGATCTGTGCGACCGTGAGGCCGCCGTCGAGAGTGTCGAGGACCTGATCCAGAAGGGGATGGACAAGCTGAACCGCTTGGCAACCCAAATCACCACCTTGCTCCCGGCTCTCGAGAAGAAAGATGCAGACCGGAAGGCCGAAAGTGAGCGCCAAGGAAAGGTCATCCTGGCGAAAGAGCACAGCTAGCATCCCGGGAGGCAGAACTGGCTGAGAAGGAGAAACCTTGGAGCTCCAGAAACTCCAGCAGAGCAGCAGACCGAGAAACGCCTAAGGGAGGCAGAGGACCGCCACCGTGAAGAGCTCGAGGCCAAGGATAAGGACATCCAACTCTGGAAGTCCAAGAGCAAGAGGCCGTCCAAACCATTGAAGATATCAAGAATGTCCTCCATCAGGAGCAGGAGTCCGTCCAAGCTTTGCAGCAGCAGGCCAAGAGTGACGGCCAGAAGATGTCCGAGCTGAAGGAATCCTTGGAGGCGCAGTGTAAGGAGCTTGCAGCACTGAAGGAAGGCCATCAAAAGCTGATCCAGGCCAACTCCCAGGCATCCACTGAGCTGTCCGAGCTTCGCCGTCTTAACCAGGAAGGTTTCGCCGAGGTTGAGGCCGCCTGCGATTTGGCGACGACGCGAGTGAAGCGGCTGAATCTGCCCACCGAAGCTCCGGTGCTGGAACCACAGCGGCAGAGTCTGCCTCTCGTCGCAAGATTCATCAGGGGAGTGGCCGCTGATCTCCGGTCTTTCAAGAACAAGATGGTCACCCAGCTTGTGAATGACAAGCACGAGACGAGCAAGGTGACGGCGGCCTTGGTGATGGCGTCCTTCAGGGAACCATCCTGGCGTTGCCTTGCCAGATTTCTCGACCTCGTCGCCTTCCAGGACTTCACTCCAAGCGGTGTCGGCTCCCGCGACTGCACTTGCCATGAGGAAATTCCCGCCTCACTAGTTGTCCTGCACCATGTTTGGGCACTTCGTGCCCCCAATAAACTTTGCGTCAGATCTCATGTATCAGCTTATTAAAACTTGCTTGTAATAGGCTAGAACTTGCTATGCTACTCTAGTTCTCGGGTTGCTTTTATTTGTCTTTAGCATGTTTTTACTTTTCTCCACGTCCTTGAGGAACTTCTGGGATGTAAGCTTACCCGCGAGGCCCTGACAGGTCAGGCATGCGCTCGCGAGCCCTACCGATTCCCAAAAAGCCGCTCACTCTGTTGGCACGCACGTCCCCGGGGTGTATCAGGTCTGTGCACCGCTTTTTACCCCCGGGAGAGTCGATACCCCATGAGTGCTCGCACGACGGTCGAGCCTTGCCTTTCTAGTTCCGCACATGTTCTGTTACCCGAGAAGTAGATAGCACGTACTGCAGAAACAGGTTTGAGGGTAACTTATCTTTTATTCATCATGGAAGTTCTTGAACGACAACTGGCCACTTCAGGGTACATCTTGTGGCAACATGGTTCTTCCGGGTACACAACACGAATTGCTTCAACGACTCTTGCGGGGAGGAAGGTTAGCAGCTTCTTCCATCCTGGCACATCGGTCAGCTATGTCCCACAAGTTCTCCAGGGTGTCCACAACGCGGATACTCATCTTTTCACGCATCTTGGGGTTGCGGACGTTGACGTGGAAGCGGCGATGACGGAAGCCTCGCAGAGGTACTTCGGGATAATGCGGTCGACGACGCCCCGGAACCTCCAGATGTAGTGACGCAGCGTCTCCTCAGCTTCTTGCTCTAGGTGATAGAGGTCGGAGACGGTTGCGGGTACGGCGTGCAGCAGGTCTTGAGGTGCTGGCTGGCCTGGCCTTCCATGTCCTCCCGCGAGCGACGCCTGGGGTTGGAGCTCTGGCCAGCACCTTCTTCAGGAAGTTCCATGGGCCGCTTGCCATGGGGGTCCTCAGGCTGTTCCTCCGCCGGAGGTAGTGTCGGGGACGGCAGCGCCGTGGTCGATGGTCGGGGCAGGACTCGTGGGAGCGTGGCATTGGAGAGCGTAGTCCAGCAGGTTTTCCAAGCTGTTGATCCATGCCTTCGCACGGGGATCACTCTTGCACTGATCTGGGGGGAAGGAGAGAAGCGCCCGGGCCACGCCCAGAGCTTCCTCTAGCCCCCAGCCCTTCCGCGATGCCTGGCACGCTTGCTCTCCAAAGACCTCCCGAGCTCCCGACATGACTCTTGCTTGTGACTGAGGCAGCTGCTTGCCTGCCCGAGGAGACGGCTGTTCCTGGAGCGGATCCGGTCGCAGACGAGGAGCTCGAGGCAGTTCTTGACGATCTTGCCGTAGATCGCGAACCAGAAGAAGAACTTGACGACGAGCTTGCTTCCGAAGAAGAGGAGCCTGACGTAGACTCCGAGGTTGTCGACGTGAGCTTGCCGTCGCGGCTGATGTAGGCGAATCCAGCGCTTGCGCCCCCTACCTGGCGCGCCAGATGTCGTGTCTCGTTGCACGGACACCGGGAGTATAGGATACCCCCTTTTAGGTTCGGCACGGGGCGCGAAGGAGGCTGAGAATCGTCTTCTTGGGCGGAGTCTAGATCAAGCTCTCCTCTCCACGATCAAAGCATGCAACCAAAGGGACACAAGGAGCTACCCAGGTTCAGGCCGCCCGGAGGCTAAAAGCCCTACTCCTGCATGTCTGGATTGATGGGTTCTTCATAGTGTGGCTTACAATGGAACCTCCCGGATGGGGTACCCGGAAGGGTTTTGGCTGGAGGTAGAAGAAGGACAGATCCTGACCCGGAGGAGATCACCTTCCTCTCTACCTTCGCAGCCCTAGTCTAGTCTTGCTCTGGTTCTAGCTTGTGTTCGTCCTTGCTTCGACCTCCCCCTCCTCCGTGCCTTGGTCCTCCTTTTATAGGCTAAGGGGTTGCCACAGGGTCACGTGAGGGGCATGAGGGACCTTCGGGGTGAAGGACCCTCCTCATCTAGTTTAGGAGGAGACGTGGCCTCTCCTCAGCCTAGCGTCTCCTTTGGGTTAGGTGGGAGCGTCCGCCTTGGGGTGGACAGGAGCTGACACCACCACGGGACGTGCTTCCCGCCCGCGCTGCCTTCGCCTTGCTTCCCAAGTCTTCCGCGGTGAGGTGGAGTGCTTATCCACAGGGACGTGGGGAAGTACCCGAGAGGGAGCCTGGCCTCCTGCCGGGAACTCGGGCTCTCGGGTCCTTCCTGGCCTTCTTGCTTGGTTCGGGGACCCGGAAGGTCCCCAGGACCGGAGCCCTTAGTCGACGTAGGCCATGCGTGTCTTGACGGTGAACCCGCCAGCTTGACTTGAGTCTTGGTCTTGTCCATCTTCATCTTGGGCCCACATGGGGTGGACCCACTTTGGCAGTACTAGGGGAACCCCATGTTCCACTGCTGCGACAGGGAGCAAGGGAGAGGGACACCCATTCTCCCATAATAAATAGTGGGGCATATTATTTGAAAAAATACACAATAAATTCAGGATTTATTCCTATTGGCCGAGGATGCCCCTCCGCCCACTTCCACCCTCTCTCCACCTCCCGTTGTGCGTGGTTCCCTTGTAAGGACTGCGCGCGCGTGAGAAATATATACCGTAGTACGCCGTCGTGCTGCGGGATTCCACCCAAAAGTTCTACTTCTGCTATCTCGGCTGGATCGGAGAGCCCGGGAGTCATCGTCAAGCTCCGCATGTGTGCGAGTACTCGGAGGCGCCACATTCGTGGTGCCAGGGCGTCATCGTCACGCCACCTTCGGCTTCGTCTTCGTCGCGCCAAGTTCTTCGCGACCTCGAGGTCGGCTACGTCGTCTTCATCGACAACGCTTGTTGCGGGAGCGTAATCCCCGCTATCGGTCTACAAGGGTATGTTACCGATATCTCCTCTGTTACCGCATTACTAGATAGATAGATCCTTGGCTAGTTTTTGGTGTTGCGATAGTTAGAAAAATTATTGTTTTCTGCTACGAACCCCTTCAGCGGCGGCGGCAGCACCACCTGCTCCTGCTGCGGCGGCGGCGGCACCTCATCGAGCTCCGGAGGCGGCTCCTGGTCGGGGTACGGGTCCTGCACCGGCGCCTGGTCCTCCAGGTCGTCCATGTCGACGTCGTCCACATCCGCCCAGTCGAACGGCTGTTCGTCGGCGGCGGCGTCCTCCTGCGCCGTGCCATGAGCACGGCGTGCTACCTGGGTGAGGGTGGCCCATGAGGTGGCGAGGAGGCGAGGCATGGTGCTCTGGGCTACGGCTACGGCTGGTGGTGTGGTCAAGTGGCTACAGCGAGCGTCGGTGCTGGTGTGTTGAAATGGCTGCACGGCGGGGGCCTCTTTATAGCCGGCCAAGGTCGAGGCGGGAAACCGAGGCGGGAAGCAGTGGCACTGGGCGGGAAGCGCCGGGTGGGTGAGCACTCGTCGTGTCGGAGTTAATGGCGGCAACACGTCTCTGCCACTGCGCCGCTTGGGAAGCCGGGAAAGGCTGGGCGCTCAGCAGGCGCCGCCGTAAATGCGAGGCGTGCGGGAGACGCCTCGCCATCCCGTCCCTTCGTCGCCTGCGGAAACGCGTCGCCATTAACGCGGACGGAACGACCTCCTGCACGGCGCCTTAAACCCATGGCCAGGCGCGTTGTGTGTATGACGGGTGGGCCACCCCTGTCAGAGGCCATGTCCGGGCAGTGTGCAACACCCCCGAGAGGGCCTCCAAACTTGGAGGCCCTCTCGGGGGTGCGGGACATGATTTTGCTCGGGGCGACCCTTTGGAGGGTGCCGCTGGTGGCGATTTTTGGCGTCCGGACCCCCAATGGACCTTTGGGGGGTCCTTTGGAGGATGCCGGTGGAGATGCTCTAAGCTTTAGTAGCCGCCGTGGGGACGAGTTCTATACTCCTCGCCATCGTTGGCCAACAAAAGTGGCCAACCTTTTCGAGAACCAACGCTCCAAAGGCCTTTTGCCATGTGGAAAACAATGCTCGAGAGTCGAGTCTAACCTTGGATTACATGCATTCAATAAATAACAAAAAAATACTTTGCATGCGGAGAGTGTCCCATTACCTGGCCACACCCTAAATATGTTCAGCAAATTCCATTGACCATCCTACTAAATCTTATCAAAGTGAACCTTAAGAATATCTAAAGATAAGGTTCTCGTGACTCCTCGTCCACCTTGTTGACGGTTGTCTCGTGAGTGGCGTAGAGGAGGGCGGAGAATCGTTGGGTCGCTGTTTTCGGAGTGTCGGGTTTGGTTTTTGTCTTCGTGTTATGTAGGTTTCTCATGTATTGGTTCAATGGCTTATTCTTCAATCGACAAGGCTCGGTCAACTTCTCATTTGTCGTGGAGCTTGTGAGGTTAGGTCTCCCGAATCGGGGATGGTCGTCGAGCACTCTTGGTTGTTTTCTTCTTCGTGACGGTGTTATGTTGTTGGGATCAACGTCGTCGCCGTGTTCTGACTGCGACCAACAACTTTCCCATTGTCGCGCCAAAAGAAATTTTCTGGATATGTGTTAGTTGGTCTAGAGGCAACATCGAGTTTCGCTCACGACAAGCCGCCAGCGAGTGCCGAAATAAGACGAATTTGATTTCCGTCTAGGATTTTGGTGATTTTTTTATAAGGATGTTCATGTAAGTATTGATTGACTTTAATATGGCTTTCCACTTCTTAGCAAAAAAAATATAATATGAATTAAAAAAGAAAGTTAAATGATACCGATGTCGTCATGTCTGCACAAATTACCTCCTTCCTTCCCGAATCTCTTCTCCTGACCTCTCGATGCCTTCGAGCCCAACGACTCGCCTCGTATTTGTGGTGCTTCCTTTCCTCTACTGCGTTCCTCCACCTCTGGCACCCTCCTTGCTCCTTTTCTGACGCCCCCATCCTGAGCGTCCGAATGGGGGAAGCATCCTTGCAATTGTCCTTTACGATGAGCTCGATATCATTAAACCCTCCACACTATGGAGCTCTAGGAAGGGCACTCGTTCTATGGGGAATGATTTTAGGCCAGGGCAGATCAGTCGCACCTCCACCTCGGGTAGTCGACTGGGCTTTGCGGCGGCACAACGCTTGCGTTGCATGGTTTTGTACAATGATTTTTCCTAAAAGTTTGGCAACTTTATCTCGTTTGGTCGGGCTTCGACAAATCTATGGGCCCGCCACTGGTTTGGGATCGCTAGATCCATCACAGACAGGGCTCCGACAAGCTAGATTCATTGCCACCGAGTCCAAGGCAGTGATGTGAGTGCTCTGAAACAAAGGTATTTCAAAACAATGACTTGGAGATATTTCAATGTTGCACATTTTATTTGGACATGTTGGAAGCTCGTATTTTTTTTCTACAAACACATGGTCAACATATTAGAGATTCTCTAGAGATCCATCACAAATGATGCGTTATGCCGCAAATGGTTTTGCGCTGCTGCAATAGTTGGATGCATATGTTACGATGATTCTATCATGTTTTGCCACAAAGTAGTTAGGATTTGTTGCATAAAAAATATTGCATAAGGTTTATTTAAGATGTTACGATGTTTTCTTTTGCATGTTTTGACATATCGCGAGAAAACTGTGCGACGACGTTGCAAATGCATGAAAACATATAAGCGGGATATATGTGCTGCAAGAATTGGACGTCTCACCGTCGTTACCTATGTTAGATCAGATGGGTATGTGAGGCAACCTATTGGGTGAAACTATCAACAACCGACAAAAAAACCCTATGAAAGTGAACTCGTGCCGATGCTTCGACTAAGTGTTGACTCTACAAGCTATTTGAACTCCAAACTAATTTGAAAGCACCCGAGCTCTAGTGCTCCCTCCATTTAAGAAAACTAGAAAATCATATTTATAAGTTTCAAAAAAAATCCAGATGTAACCAATAGTGTCTCCCACAAGCATGCAAAATATCAATTTCAGATACTTTGTATCATGGGCTACATAAAATCAACAAAATATGATAAAATTTAGAGATTTAATAATACACATACTCATATCCGCACTTTTGTCATTTTGTGTTGTTTAAAATATAAAGTATTTGAAATTGATATTTTACATATACGTGGGATATACCATTGGGTATATCAGGATATTTTTTTCAAATGGCATATACCACAAATGTGCAAAATATTCCCATTACCATCTAAAAAATCTAGATGTAGCCAATGGTGTATACTCCCTCCGATCCAAACGTCGGGAGGAAACAACGTGGTACGGACAACTCTTATGTATAGCTGGCGAGATGTTTTTCAGATCGGAGGGAGTACCACAAATGTATAAAATACCATTTTCAAATACTTTGTATTATAGACTACATCAAAATAAAAAAATTGATAAATTTAGAGATTTAAAATACGCATACTCAGATCCACAATTTTAACATTTTTGTGTATCTCAGAATATAAAGTAGTTGTATTTGATATTTTTCATGTTTGTGAGATATACCATTGGGTATATCAGGACTCATAAATAGTATGATTTTCGATGATTTTAATAGAGAGCACTGGATCTCCTGAGCCCAAAAAAAAAAAAAATCCACTCAGAAACGGAAAGAAACTCATGTTAGCACAAATATACCGTCAGTGTAATAATAGCTGGTGCATCAATGCACCTTCCTGATCTGTAAATCTCCAGGCCAGATTCTGTACAAAACAGTCAATCCAAAATTAGCTCGGCGTGTGAATGAAACACCCACACGCTTAATCTGTACGTAGGAGAAAACAGCGCCATAAACAGAGTAGGTAATCATCATCACCAGGCCGCACCTTTCCTTAAATAAACAGTAGTACAGTAGTCCATAAACTTGATTAGCGATGGGACATGTAGGCAGTGCAGCACCGGCACGGGCAGAAAACTCGAAAAGGTGCCCAAGCCAAAGTGCCAAACCAACACCCACTGAATCTCAGTCCCAGCCAGAAGAAGAGATCGAAGAGAGTGAGAGACGAGAGATAGCAGCGGCGCGGCGCAAGAACGAACCACGCGGAGGGGATGAGCGACCTGGCACTCTCCCCACGCCCACCGCCCACCGCGTAGATCTCCAAAATCTCACTCGCCAGAACCACTCCTCCGTAGTACCAATCTACTCCACCCAGTCCGCCGAAGGAGTCAAAGCAGGAGCATTTGCCGCCGACCGTTGCAGGGCCGAGCACGGCGGCGGCGAGGAGGAGGCAGCCACGGCGCCAGGAATGAAGGGAGGCGGCGGCAAGGAGACCACGACCGGCTCATTCCTCCGCTTCCTCCTCCTGCTCCTCCTCCCCCTCACCGCCCTCTACTTCTTCTACACGCTCCACCTCCTCCTCGCCTCCGCCGCTTCCTCGGCCGCCGCCGCCTCCTCGTCCTCCAACTGTCCGCCCGATACCACCACCGCGGTCTCCTCCCGCGTCTCCACCACCAACCGCACCGCCGCCGCCGCCACACCGCCACCAGTGTCCACTGCCACGACGCTGCAGCACGTGGTGTTCGGCATCGCGGCGTCGGCGCGGTACTGGGACAAGCGCAAGGAGTACATCAAGACGTGGTGGCGCCCGCGCGGCGCCATGCGGGGCTACGTCTGGCTGGACCGCGCGGTGCGGGAGTCCAACGTGTCGACGGCGCGGACGGGGCTGCCCGCCATCAGGATCTCCTCCGACACCTCCGCCTTCCCCTACACGCACCGCCGCGGCCACCGCTCCGCCATCCGCATCTCCCGCATCGTCTCCGAGACCTTCCGCCTCGGCCTGCCGGGCGTGCGCTGGTTCGTCATGGGCGACGACGACACCGTCTTCTTCCCCGACAACCTGCTCACCGTGCTCGACAAGTTCGACCACCGCCAGCCCTACTACATCGGCTCCCTCTCCGAGAGCCACCTGCAGAACATCTACTTCTCCTACGGGATGGCCTACGGCGGCGGGGGGTTCGCCATCAGCAGGCCGCTCGCCGAGGCGCTGGCCCGGATTCAGGACGGATGCATCCGCCGATACCCGGCGCTCTACGGCAGCGACGACCGGATCCAGGCGTGCATGGCGGAGCTGGGCGTGCCGCTCACCAAGCACCCGGGCTTCCACCAGTACGACGTCTACGGCGACCTCCTGGGCCTCCTGGCCGCGCACCCGGTGGCGCCGATCGTGACGCTGCACCACCTCGACGTCGTACAACCCCTCTTCCCGAACGCGCCCTCTCGCCCGGCCGCGGTGCGCAGGCTGTTCAGCGGCCCTATAAAGCTGGACCCGGCGGGGATAATGCAGCAGTCCATCTGCTACGACAGCGCCAACCGGTGGACGGTGTCGGTGGCGTGGGGGTTCGCCGTGTTGGTGTCCAGGGGGGTGACCTCGCCGCGGGAGATGGAGATGCCGGCGCGGACGTTCCTCAACTGGTACCGCCGCGCCGACTACACGGCGTACGCGTTCAACACGAGGCCGCTGGCGCGCACCCCGTGCCACAAGCCCGCCGTGTACTACCTGTCGTCGGCGGACAACGCGCGCACAGGCGGCGGGGAGACAACGGTGACGCGGTACGAGCGGTGGCGGGCGGCGAACGAGACGCGGCCCGCGTGCCGTTGGAACATCACCGACCCGGACGCGCACCTCGATCGCATCGTCGTGCTCAAGAAGCCCGACCCTGGGATTTGGGACCGGGTAATTCCTTCCTTCTCATGCATCCAACTGATTTCCTTTCCTTTTCATCATCAGTACACACATTAACACATGACGAATTGTAGCACATTGAGACAAAAGGTGAATCTGAACCAAATCTATGAGCTTAAAAATACAGTAGTAGCGAACCGTAAACGTTTGATAATTGCATACTAGGTTTGGTTGACCACCTGCGAGAATGTTGCATATGTTAATCAATCAGAGATTGCCGATGATGTTTCTAGAAACATTTAGTTATTCTGTGTTTAGCAAGTTGGCTGACGCATAGCTCACATGGTTGTTGCTGCAGTCACCGAGGAGGAACTGCTGTCGAGTGCTGTCGTCGCCCAAGGATGGGAGGAAGACGATGACCATCGACGTGGGCGTATGCAGGGACGGCGAGTTCAGCCAAGTAGTTTAGTCTGTCTAGACAGAGGAGGAGGGTAGGATCATTCGATAATTTTTGTTGTTCTCTGCTTGTAATTCTTGATGGAAGATAACAAACGAGAGGCTCCGTTTGGTCGTCCCCTGCCTGACGCGCTCGTTGCTTTGCGCCTCACGGGTCGCCAGGTACAGAGAAGGACTGAAACTTTTGGTCGTCGCACCACTGTTGGTTGACGGAGACGGGGCAGGGCATGGTCGCTGACTCGCTGTGCTGAGGCTGTAGCGAAGTGGTGTGTGGGGCTGGGATTTGGACGTGACAAGATCCAGGCATTCAGCCAACACGGAGGGGTCGTGTGTTTGTGTACGAAATCGGTCGGTTCTGGTACCCGGCGAGGCTCGTTACGGCCGGGCCATGGCAAAAGCGGAGCACGCACGGCGACAGTTTGTACAGGCACTTCGCTTGCTTTCTGGCACGCATAGTTAATTAAGGTCGTGTAGAGGATTCCTCAGAACCATCATCAGCACAGAGATATAAATGACCTCTCAGGCGGGATTCAACAGGTGGCACACCGTCGCCGCTTAAAAAAGATTTCATTTTTCAGCACGCACATGTGCAAGAAAGGATCGTCACATGCCGACCTGCAAGTGTCATTCATGTCGCTCCTGATTCTATCATAGTCCAAGAAAAGAAAGCAAAAGGTGTTGCCAAACTTGAGATTTTCTATCCTAGTCTACGATGCTAATGATTTATTTAGTCTATAGAGTCATTTTTTTTTTGAGTGGGAGGTTGTAGTGTGGTAAGATGGCTAGGCAACCTTGCCTGTTGGTAATCATTTCAGTATTTCACATTTTAAGGATGGGATAACTACCATTTTGATTGAACGACACATTGTTAGGAGGGCTTGTTCTATTCCTACTCCGCATGGATGCTAACAAATTCACAAGCATGCGAGTACGAACAGGAGCACCAATTCATCAACTGTATCCAGATCTAGAAATAAATGACCACTTTAACAAACGACGCGTGTCATATATGAGCAGATGGACCCGACACACCCCATTCAGGACAAAGCTGCCATCACGTCTATTTATGCGTTCAAAGCAACACTTGCACGCATGAACATGTTCCAGCATTTAGAGTTCCAAGGTGAAATGGGAAAATGCTGGTCCCTGGTAACTGGGGCAGACTTACGCTTAACGAACCCGCTAACCAGTATCAGCATAAGTAGCAGAAAGTTCAACGGTTGACAGTGATATTCTCCGGCAACAAAAGTGGAACTTAAACCTTGGTTCCAAAACATTCGTATAAACAGTTGACGGTCTGAAGCATGAAAGACTGGGGTCCTTGCCTTCGCACACCAAGCAAAATTTACTACCCACCGCGTATGTACACTCCTGCAGACTAACGAGATTCACCTGCCAAAGATGCAATTCCTCGTCAAAGAATGTACAAATCTAACTTATCCCATTACTGGAATAAGCAGCACAACTCTATATACTATAAGGCTAGAAATGAAGAGAAAAAGGTTCGTCCAATCATGTTTGCTTTACCAACTGAAATGGGCAGCTCTTTTCAGAGATTCAGAGGTAAGCTGCATACGACTCGCATGTCTTGACATGTTAACCTCTAGTGTGCGCAGATAGACATAGATTGCATTAACCAACAAATAAAAAAACATGCATGCACGTCTAAAAGGACAATTTGAATTAAACCTCAGTGCAGGCAGATATGTAGAACATGGATGCACATCTAAAAAGACAATTTGAATTAACCTCTAGTGTGTTCAGATATGTAGAGATTGTATTGACCCACAGAGAAAAAACATGCACATCTAAAGGACGACTTAAAACTTTCTGCGTGCTAAATACTATGGGCACCTTAAGTTTCTGAGGAAACTGAAGCAATGAAGTGCTATCACATATGAGCTAGAAATGACAAATGATTAATGCAAAAGTGAGAGGATGGGAAAAAAGAAAGCACAACTTAACATCAGGAAGTTTGGTGCGCGTTATGACAGCTACTCTTGTGCCTTGGATAGTAGTTCATCTAAATGGCACATCAGCCAAATACTGAAATACTTACCCTACTTGAGGTTTGAGAAACATCAGAATCAACAGCACTGCGTGCTGTTCCCAAATTGAACGCCATGTGACTTGATAATCCTAGCAGCTGCCAAGAGGATGTCTTGTTCTACATCTAGCAACTCTTCCTTTTTCTGAAAGTGTGCAAGAAATTCATGTCAAGAAACTAAAACAAAGAAAATGAAGGACGATAAGTTATTCTAAACTTGCACTACTACAGGTTACAAAACAGTAAAAGCATTGTTCTAAGTGGCTACACGCCTACACCCTTGTGGTGAATTAACCAACTATGAATAATTGTCAGAGATATAAAGAACTGCAGCATCCTATTAGTAAATAGGTAGGTTCTGCAATACCGTGGAACATCAAACTGCATTAAGTTGGACAAACTCTGACAGAAATGTGCCATGTTCATTTCGAGAAGACACAGTATGTTGGATCATATTTCTCGGTCTTCATGCAGCACAGCTTCAGAACACCAGTAACAGCTTACTACTTGGATTCAACAGAACAGGTTGATATGATGCAGTCTAGTAAGTGCTATTTTATGAAGGCACTGATGCAAAATGATACATAACACTTCACGTCATATCTTCTCTCTACTTTCGATCACGGACCAAGGTCTGAGAGAAAAATGCATAAACAAGTACAATCAACAACCAGTGTTGACAGGTTATCACCATATGACCTTTATCTGGTGCTTACTCTGAGAATTAAGCCACTATTTATCTTCAACTTATCATCCAAACAAATGCCTTACCAAAATCCAACATAATAACTATGGAAAATAATAAATTTAACGCACCATCTTTTGGAGGATGCACCCTATGACGAGCTCTCCATATGAATTTTCCAATTTTGCGAGATGGCAGTAAGGAGCATCTGTTTCTGAGATAACTTTTGGGTTGGACCTTAACATAGCCTTTATCTCCTTTGATAATGCAGGAACCTTCTCAATGTCCTCAAGCCTTATAGGAATCGTGGTAACACTAACTCGCGATTGAGCTCGTGATCTGTTCACTATAATCTGCAAATTATTCAAATAACCCATGAGAGAAGGTAGGTCCCCCTTGATAATGACAATCCTATCCATTAACAGTAAGCCATAAAAATACACTGAAGAAATCTTCACATGCATTGTCATATTTCTAGCATATTTTCACTAACAAAATAAGTGTAAATGTTTGAACAACTTTTTCCTACTGAAAACTTCATACAGATGTGCATCATTTGAAGTTACTTTAAACCCCCCAAATTCTGGCATTTTATTCCGTTACAACTGGAATGAGGTTAGAAGTACATAAGTTCATTATTAGCAAATCCTAAACTGTTAAAAAGGTGTGCCCAGTGTGTAAAGTTCCCACACATTGTGGTCTCGGAAAAATCCCAACATATTAGATTTCAGTAAACAGGAGCAAGCACTAGCAGGGTAAACTGATAACTACTGTGGTCGCTAAGTTCTGAATTTGTTAGCTCGAGCTATAATAACCATAGCTGATCATACAAAAACTGCTATTGCATGAGGTACATGTGCGATGTTATCACATATTCTCGTATCCATGTTTCCTAGGCATAAAAATGTTATTTATGGTGTGTCTAGTGATTGTCGCATTGATAAATGATATTAACGTGTTAGTACTCCAAGTAGTGAAATATTGCATATAAGATGGTTCCAGGGTCATATGCATAGGACATACATCTCAAAGTGCAAAGTAGCTCATTCAAGTTGTCTTAAGTCGCACTGAGTGATATCATACCACCCCATGGGAAAAAAGATATATGCAAAAATGACGCACACAACAAAATCAGGATTATGACCAACAAACGGAAAATGCAAGATGCTATGCATTGTGACACATAACGTATGTCACCGTGTAAGTATTATGTGTGCTAAGGAAAAGAAGATGTGATGATACCTGACTGGTGAACATAGAGTTGGGTACTGTGAAGGGTTGTTTATCTGGACTGATCAATGATGTAGAAGTGAGTCCTATTTCAACCACTGTGCCTTCAATTGACCCAGCCTGCAATAGAGTTTTTTTTTTACTTAGAGAGTCTCTACATGTTATGTGCTACACAATTATAAAGCAATGAAAGGTAATAATTAGCCTGTGAATATTTATGATTATCTCGAAAAATAGACTTCGTGAGAAATAAGGTAACACCTGACTGACAAAGGATATGATTAACACCCCCCCCCCCCCCCCTCAACTACTACAAACGCATGAAACACTTCCTCCTCAGGGTCAGGGACACACTAATATTATCAATCGCTGAAAGCACAATAGCTTTCGGTAAAAAAACACAATAGGGCTAGAAAAATGGCATATCCATAACCATACGAATTTTGGTAAATCATGCTTATCCATTAAAACAAAGTAACAAACGCAGTGTTTTTTCATGTTTGGGTCGACTTTGTTTCCTCCCGTTATAAAGCCTCAATAACCATGACTCGCAATGCTTTAACTCTGTAAAAGCTGGGTTTATTTTTTCAGAGCATGCCTCACATATCTCAAGCTTAAGATGAACATCTCTTATTCTCCTACGGGTTGATAATCATGAACTCATATTTCTAAATGTTATTATTTGACAACTTACTAGCAACCACTTGCGTTTATCACACAGAAACACAGCCGTTATTGTTATCAAAATCTATTGTCCTAGGTAACAAGATCATACATGCAGTCCCAGGTCAACGAAATTTCATAGTACATATGGTAACTCATGGTAGTCCGAGGTCAACGAAATTTCATAGTACATATGGTAAACTTATGGTTATAGCAAATATGTGTCCAGAAAAAGTGATGCATATATGATAAGGCACCTTTATGTATTCTCCAACTGAGAATGGCCTAGAAAATTGTAAGGAGAACCCATTCAGCACGTTACCCATGACATCTCTAGCAGCAAAAGCCGTAGCAACACCTGCAGTGTAGCAAAGTAAAAAGGATTTTAGTTTTGTTCCAAGTATTACCTACTGCAATCAAGAAATATCAGGAGTCCTCATACTGAGCAGAAATAGTTAGCACAAGCTGTAGTACTTAAGTGATATTTCCTATCGATTTCTGCATTTAGCATGCATAGAATAAATATGCATGAGTTACACAAGATCCATATTATGCAGCTACTGGAAAGGTCCATCATGGCTCCATTTCTTATATCATATCATTCTAAAATACATGAATGACCAAACTGATTTATGACAACTAATTTGTACAGCATAGTAGGCCAAATAATTAAGTGGCGGCTTATAGATAGAAAAAGTAAAAGCTTCTTTCAAAAGGAAAAGGAATATACTGAGATATTCTGGTCTGAGAAACAGATGATGTCACGAAACACATTTATTAAACGTTACATTTACATGCTATGTTTGGCTATTAAATCTTCATTTCTTTTTATTGCAGACGATGATTGCTGAATGGATTATCATATGGGCATATCACATATTATTCCTCAAAACTGTTTCGAACATTACCTCCCACACCACCAACAGTTAAGATTGATTGAACAGCAACACCACAAGCTTCAGCAAGACCCATTACCCCAAGTGCAATCAGTCCCAATGATGACACCGTGTTAAATGCTGATAACCTGGCTTGATCAGTAACTAAGGCAGTTTTGTTGGCCATAGCTTTGGTGATAAAGTTTGCTTTCCACCCATGAAGGAACCAGACAAAAGAGAGAACAAATGCACCCCTCAATGCTTGTGGCACATAAGGTGATATGCTTGGTGCGACCACTGCAGCCCTGAGGAAGAGAAAACACCAGAAATAATGAGCATTCGCAGAACAGAATATCTCACTTCTTATCAGGCTAAAACTTAACCACAAGTATTCATACAATTGCTGAATATAAATGAAAATTGTACTGCTGTGTTATTTCCAAGAAATGGAACTGTTTCTTGCAAATATCAATGATATATGGTCAATCTAGAGCATTTTTTAAGTAGCATCTGCTTCTCTAGTCTTTTTAACAGATGGACAAGACAGACGCTGCCATACGGCAATTACAGTGAGTTTCCAACTGAAGATGAGAATTTGCATCACTTAGATCCAAAGAAAGACATCAGTTCAGATTCAGATTAAATAGCAACACGTACCAGAAAATATTTAAAATAACACCACAACATGATAAACAGTGCTAAACTCTGCAAGGTAAGTTAAATAGAACCTCACATCTCTGAAAATGCCATAAATGTGATAAGATATTTTGCAGGATCCTCCAATGCACTCCAAAGGCTAGTAGAATAAGAATCATCGGTCTTGGTTGAGTTCCCCAAAAGTGCTGATATAGGATTTTGTGAGCCATACTTATGAAGCCTCTTCAAGATGATAGGCATGACAAACCATGCCATCGCTGTACCAAATAATGTTCCCCCAAGTGGAACAACAAACTTTTCTAGATCTGGATTTGCCTCAAAAAACTGTTGTACATGGGGTGTAATCGCATCCTTCATCTCTGTAACTTTCTTGCCTGCATCAGTCGTAGCATCCATAGTGGAGTTCCGAGCATTTTCTAAGAGATCCATCCAAGTACTAGTTCCGGTGGAGACCACCTCAGAGCTTTCAGTAGGAGGAATCAGGACTTCCGGCTTAATTCCAGTGTCTGAGGAGTATGCACGGCGGATGCTGGAAACACCTCCCGGCAATGCACTGAAACTGGGCTTTGAAGCACCCAACCAGTTCGTGCCCATATGAGAAGAGAGGGCCATCATACTGGTCCCTGAGACAGCATTGACTGGAGAAAAACGACCCATTGCCTTGATCTGGCCAAGAGTTGAACTGCCTGGCTTCATCAAGCGCTTTGCACAGCTACTGAACCCCCTCGACGAAGCGCCAGAAGACATGGACCCAACAGATAACTCCATGAGATTCCCCGCTAGAGATGACCGGCGCAAAACTGCTGTGATTCCAGACATTTGTGAACTACCCCAGAACCAACTTGGCGTGAAGAGAAACCGTGTCCTGAAATATGAACTTGATTAGTATGCAGATTTGAAGAATGGACATAACTAAAGCAACAGCAACAGTTCTTTATCTAAAAAAAACTAAAGCAACAGCAAGGTTTACACTAAACTGTATCAACGATGACTAACAACAGACCGAGGAATTATAACATAATTCAACAGCAGAGCAAAAACGCATGATCTGTCAGGGCTCCTTGGCAGCATGAAACTGAAGTTTCGCCCGCACAGCTACTGAATTTCCATACTATTAACCAAATCACAGCAACTAAATTCCGCCCGCATAAAGTCAAAATCAGGTCAACCAGCGGGGGGAAATTCGGTTCCGCGACTGGAACCGAAGGGACGACCTAGAAATCGGCAGCCCCTGCCACTCCCGGGATGGTACATTTCCATAAACCCACGAATCAGGCGACGCCGACACGGAACCGAAGAGCAGCAGTCAAAATAATACCCGCATCGAAACGCCGGAACTAAATCCGACGGCGCGCGGAGAAGGTCCTAGAAGTAGCGACCGCGGGAACTAGAAGCGGTAGTAAGAACTAAGAACCCACATCAACACCACAGGAACCGGAACCTCCTAGAGCAACAGCCGCTGAACTGAAATGAATCGGAGAGGGGAGGGGAGCTGGGGCTTACGGTTTAGGGAGGCGGAGGAGAACCGAGATCCGGCGGCGAACTTGCTTCGTCTGTCCCCGCCGCGCTTCCAACCCCTCTGGCCGGGGGAGAGGGAGAGCGTGGCGTGGGACGTGTAAACCGTCGAGGTTCTCGACGGCGACGGATTGCTCAAGTTATTTTCTCTTCGCTTTGCTCTGGGCCTTTCTTGCGGGACGGGAAAGAAAGGAGGCGATGTTGGAGTGAGGCTGCCGGTGGGTCCTCCTCTCTTCCCCCACCCCGCGCCGTGCGTTGCGTGTTCAGTCTTCTCATCTAGTCATCTTCTTTTCATTTCTTACAATTACCATTTTTTCATTCACGGAATGGTTTCGCTTCCGAAAATCGAATTCCATCGTGAAGCCCAAGTCGTTCCATCCAGAACCCATGAAGCCCATCTTAGAAAGTAGGCCCAACAACAGGACCTGGCCTGCCGCGTTCCACCGTGCCGGCCAGCATGGCACGCTAGGCGTCATGAGCACGCGCCGGCGCGTGCGAAGCCAGAGGCGCCACGCGCGCGGTGCTCGACGTACAGTGGCGGCACCACCGCCCATGCCGGGTCATCGTCGCTCATTAGCCGACGCGCGCGGCGAGATTCCGCCACGTATATCTCCAGCAGTCCCGGCCGGCTCCATATGTGCGTACAGTACGTATGTGTTCGGTGCATCGCATCTCCGCATGCACGTCACTCGATGGCAGGAGCAGACATCAATGATCCATCCAGTTGACCCAGGGAGAAAGGAAGAGAAGGGACCGGACGCGACGCAAGTTGACGTGCCACTCCACTCGTGACAACAGTGATCTACTGTATAGCATAACATATTATAACTAGCACGGAAACGGTAATGATTTGTTTTCTCTACGTGCTCATGCAGACATGCTCCTATTGGATTAGAAATCAAAGGTGGGTGTGTGTGAAATGAACGATGTGGAGCTCTCTTTCCTGTCATAATCGTTTGTGGATGCACGATGCTGAAGATGATGTAGAGAGTCACAAGGTATGTATGGTAAACCGAACACGGGAGGTCACAGTCTAACTCCTCGACCCACGCGACCAAGCGACTCTGCCAACTATGATTCCAGCCCCCGGAAAAGCACACGGAGAATCGCCAACTTCAAGACGACGTCCTCAGGCCGCAGAGGTCAATTGACGATGTGGAGGTTCCGTATGCGACTAGCTTGGCAACGACAATGGTGGTGAGCGATGGCGTGGTCGCGGAAAGACCTTGTTAGTCGGCTTATTCAGGCGTGCCCGAATATCTTCGTGTTGGTCTCCACGGGCTGTGAAGTCGGAGCTAATATGTTCTCAAGCTCTACCTTTGAACGGCGATGATGAACAACATGGGGCGGTCCGGTGGTGAAGATTTTCTTTAGTGCAGGCCGCATCTCCTCTTTGAAGCTTGTTATCAGAATAAAAGAATGTTTGTTTTTTGTGCGGAAGATGGGTAGTCTTCACAACGCCGCTTCGGCGAGGTTTTTCTTGATGGTGTTCTGGTGAAGTCAGAGTCGTTGCGGAATTATGACGAGGACATAGGTGGGCAAGCTCAACAACCACTCTCGCTTCGGTGGTGCGTGTGCACCTTGTGTGTGTAGCCATAAAACGGCCAACTATTTTCTGCTTAATTAAATGACAAGTTTTTTTCTCATTTAAAAAAAAATAAGAATGGAGGTCGACATCGGCGCATACACGGCGCAATATACAGGTGCCAAAAGTGGATTACATGCCATTATTAATCTCTGTTATCTCCCGGTATGAATGAGCACTCCACTCCACAGATTGAGCATATTATACCAGTGCTACCGGTGCGTACGCATCTGCCTGCTTTGAGGAAGACAACAAAACAGCATAGAGTATCTGACCACATACGGCTGCATCAACTGAACGCAAAGGACAGTGATCGAATTTCAGATGGAAGATGCTCACGGCAAAGGCAAGAACAAGCGCGTGCCCTCGGCGGCGGCAGCGGCGGTCAGGAACACCGTGCTTCTTCTGGCGGCCGTTGTGTTCGTGGGGTGGCTCGTGGTGTGGGCGGTGTACCCGACCAGAACTTACAGCTCGACATGGGCGCCCAAGCTCGCGGCGCTCACCGGCTTCGGGAAACAAGGTCATCTTTCTTCTGCCTCTCACGACTGAACTGCACCGTTGCCAGTTCTAACTGAGGCGTTTCTTTTGTTCATCATCTTTTCTGATTGCAGCGATTAGGATGACGGTGTTCGTGTTCCCAGTATTGTTCGTCTACGTTGTTGCGTGCGTTTGCCTGCATTTGAAGAGGGACTGTGAGCTTGACACCAAGAGCCGGACCAGGTATGGTTAATCCTGCCTAGAAAGAAGCAGTGATCAATTCAATTTCAGCAAATATGTTCGCATGTAATAGACGCGGAACAAATGAAAGAAAATTATCCTGATGATCCGTTGACGCAGAGGGGTGCTTGGAGCAAGAATGGCGGCCTGGAGGAGACCCGTGCTGGTGAGAGGCCCGCTGGGAATCGTGACACGCGTAGAGCTCGCCTTCCTTATCATGCTCCTGGCGCTCCTCGTCTGGTTCTATTGCGCCTACATCACCGTCGAGTTCGCGAAGATCCGCGTCAAGCTACCCGGCGAGAAACTGTAAGGAATCACACACAAACTGATGATAAAACAACGATCCCTGCAAACTTATGTAAATGTTCTCAGGTGGCAGGCGCAGCTGGAGAAGGCGGCGCGGCGGCTAGGCACCGTGGGGAGCTTATGCGTCGCGCTCCTGTTCATCCCCGTCGCACGCGGCTCGTCGCTCTTGCCGACCGTCGGCCTCACGTCGGAGGCCAGCATCAAGTACCATGTCTGGTTGGGCAATCTCGCCATGGTCATCTTCAGCGCTCATGGTCTCTGCTACATCTTTTTCTGGGCATCGACCGATCAAATCGTGCAGGTAACTGACAATTCTAAGATTCAGAGATATCGGGACTGAATTCGGCACGCCCTGATCGACCTGCACCTGTCGTATATATATCCAGATGACGAAATGGGCGAGGACGAGGATGTCGAACGTCGCCGGGGAGCTGACCTTGCTCTGCGGCCTTGCGATATGGGCGACGGCGCTGCCGCGCGTCCGCCGCCGGATGTTCGAGCTCTTCTTCTGCGCGCACCACCTCTACATCCCCTTCGTCCTGTTCTGCGCGCTCCACGTCGGCGTCACCGCCTTCTGCTTCATCCTGCCCGGCGTGTTCATCTTCGCCGTCGACCGGTGCCTCCGCTTCCTGCAGTCGCGCGCCCGCGTCCGTCTCGTCTCGTCTCCGCGCGCATCCTGCCGTCCGAGGCCGTCGAGCTCAACTTCGCGAAAAGCCCATGTAAGCAACCTACATGCACGGTTAAAACAATTTGAGTAACAAGTTAACTGACGTACACACTGATCTTGATGCGTGTCGCAGATTTGAGGTACAATCCGACGAGCACCCTCTTCGTCAACGTGCCAAGCGTCTCGCGGCTCCAGTGGCACCCGTTCACGGTGACGTCGAGCAGTAGCCTCGAGCCGGACACGTTAAGCGTCGTCATCACGAACAGAGGAGCCTGGACGCGGAAGCTGTACGAGACGGTCTCGTCTCTGCCGCCGTCGGGTGGCCACCTCGCCGTCTCCGTCGAGGGTCCGTACAGCGCGGCCGCCGTGCGCACGCGCTTCCTGGGTTACGACCCGCTGGTGATGGTCAGCGGTGGCAGCGGCATGACGCCCTTCATCTCCGTCATCCGGGAGCTCGTCTACCAGAGCGGCACGACGGAGACCGTGCCGGCTCCGAGGCTTCTCCTCGTCTGCGTCTTCAAGACGTCGGCCGAGCTCGACATGCTGGATCTCCTCGTCCCGGTCTCCGGCGGCGTGCCAGCCATTTCCCGCCTCGACCTGCGCATCGAGGCCTACGTCACGAGGGAAGGCGAGCCCTCCGCTGGCGACGGCGCGCGCAAGCTGCCCGGTCGAGAGGTGTTGTTCAAGCCGTGGCCGTCGGACGCCCCCATCGCCCCGGTGCTCGGCTCGAATGGCTGGCTCTGTCTCGGCGCCGTCGTGTCGTCGTCGTTCGCCGTGTTCCTCGTGCTCGTCGCCGCGCTGCAGCGGTTCTACATCTACCCCGTGGATGGCGACACCAACCACGTGTATCCGTGGGCGGCCAGAACGATGCTGAACCTGATGTTCCTCGTCGTGAGCGTCGCCGGCGTGACCAGTGCGGCATTCATGTTGAACAAGCGGGGGAGCGACGAGGAGGGGAAGAGGATCAAGAGCGTGGATGGCACGACGCCGGGGATGCCGCCGGTGGCGCTGCTCAATTGGGCAGGCGGCGTGGACAGGGAGCTGGAGAGTTTGCCTGCGCAGCCTCTTGTGCAGGCCACCAATGTGCACTTCGGCGGCCGTCCAGATCTCAAGAGTAAGCTCCAACGTGCATATTTTATCGTCAAACGTACATTTGGTTTCATTCGGTAGCTCTGCCGGGTTGTGAAATGTTCGAATTGATCTTGTACAGGGATGTTGCTGGGAATCGACGGCCAAAATGTCGGGGTGATGGCGAGCGGTCCCCAGGGCATGCTTGAGGACGTCGCGACTATCTGTTCGTCGGGGCCGGCGAGCAATCTGCATTTCCAGTCTATAAGCTTCACCTGGTGAATAACACAAAACCAGTCTGCGCAACAATGCAATAATAATGACTTGTTGGGAGGAGGTTTTTTTAAGATTGTACTTCCTCTGTACCTTTATATAAAACGTTTTGGTTAATTGGTTTGCCAAAACATAACCTTATATATAAAGGCTCGACAGAGCCGCGGCCTCTCAGGCCACCTATTACTGTAGCTCCTGTAGTTAGCTACAGTAGCTACAGTACTAATCCAGAACGTCCGATTCAAGATCAACGGTCCACAGATCCCGAGCTTGGTAGACAAAAGCACTGCCTCGCACGCTTTTTGGCGCGCGTCTTGCCACCGGTCGCCACCGGTTTCGTGGTTCTAGCACGATTTTTAACGCGCCCCGCAGGCGGTCGCTGCTCGCTGCCAGCCGGTCGCCACCTTCCCGCACGATTTTTAACGCGCCTCGCAGGCGGTCGCTACTCGCTGCCAGCTGGTCGCCCACCTCGCTGCATATTTACAAAAAAACTCTCGCAAAAGGACTCATTCGTAAAATTAGTAAACTTCGGGGACCTAAATGCAAAAGTGTAATCGCACTTTCCCCTCCCTCTCTCTCCCACACGGCCGGAGAGCGCCGCCGCCGCCGACGCAGCACGCCGCTGCTCCACACCTCCCCGGTCGAATTGGAGCACGTAGAACGCTCCGCCGTCATCTTCTCCACTTCCTCGCCGACAAACCGCACGTTGGGACGCCCGTTGCACGCTGGATTCGGCGCCGCCGTGTGCTAGCTTCCGCCGCCGTGTTCGGACGCCGTCGGCCGCGCTCCGGCGACCATAACGCAGCGGCGCGGCCGCTTCCGTCCACCTGCTTACGCGCGCATCCCACACGCTAAGCCGCGGGCTCCAAATCGCGCGGATGCGCCGGCGGCAGCGTCGACATGGCCGCGACCACCATGGGCCCAACATGTCAGTGCTTTATTCTTTTCCGAATTTTTTTTTTAAAAATTGCAAAAAAAACTGACAGGTGGGCCCAGTTTACTTACACAAATTTTTTTTTTTTTTGTAAAATCCATAGTTTAAAATCTACCCATAAAAAAAAATGGGAAAAATATCAAAATAATCATAGAAAAAAAATGCTAACTGTTTATAGCATATTACAAACATATATGAATATTTCAAATCAGTAAATATTTAAAAAATCCAACTTCATTTCCTTTAATTATACTTTGAATTAAATAAAAGCTCATATAATGTAATTTATCTGATTATCGAGTTAGAATAAATTTTTATATTATTTTGAATTGATTAATATTTTTGGTAATATAATTGAAACCTCTCCAATTATACGGACGATTTTAATAAATACTTAAATTGACTAATATTTGGATATAACCATGAAATATTTCCTCCAATTATAAATTGAATTAAATAGAAGATCATATAATGTAATTTATCTGACTATCGAGTTAGAATAAATTTTTATATCATTTCGAATTGATTAATATTTTTGGTAATATAATTGAAACCTCTCCAACTATGCAGATAAATTTAATAAATACTTAAATTGACTAATATTTGGAGATAACCATAAAATATTTCCTCCAATTATGGTGTTAAATAAAAATAAAATAAAAACACATTCGATCATTTCAATTCAGTTAATATATTTAGATGTAACATAACTTAGCTCTCACTAATTATGTATTTAAAATTTAACCCTGATTTGATTAAATAGATGTTTGGAGTAAATGCAAATTCATTTCCGTATAATTATAGATTAAATTTTACAATTCAAATCTTAATAACTTTTCAACTTGACCAAAATTTTGAACCTTAACATTTTTAAAACATAATTTTTTTTTGAATTACAATAATTTTCATACTTAACCAATTTTAAAATATGAACATTTCCAAACTTAAATAACAACCATGTTTGAACATTTTAATTCAAATTTCAAATTTGAACACTCCAATATTTTTAAATTCTTTCAAATGTGATCATTTTATAAACATTGAAATAATTAAAATCCTGATAACTTTCCGACATTAACAATTTCCAAAATATGAGAATTCCTGACAACAATTGTTCAACGATACTTATTCCGCTAAGATAAATTTAAAATAGAATTTGTTTTCCATATTCCCCAATCGTACACAAAAATTGATCTTTATCAGACAAGTTTTCGCGAAGATTGCGGTGAAATATTGTTTTAGGGTATTTAAATTAATTTTCGAAAACTACAAAATGATACATATTACAAAATTGCAAACGCCTTTCAAATCTAAACATTTTGCAAACGTGAAAATAATTCAAATATAAACAACTTCTAAATTATACCAATTTTTGAAATCTAAACAATTAATAAATGTATTTTTTTTTGAATTCCAACAGTTTTAAAATCGTATTTTTTAAATGTGAACATTTTCAAATATGAATTTTAACGCACGGGCGCGGCGTGTCGACGCGCCATCTTGCCTAGTATTACAAAAAGGGGCGAATGGAGGACATTGCAGTCTGTAAACAGCACAAGCCTTTGCGGCATGTGTATGAGTGTATCAATTCTTTCTGCCCTCGTTTCTTTTTTTTCGAGAAATCGGCAAGAGCTCTGCCTTTCAATTAGAAGAAATTGGCAACCAGAGAGAGTTTACAAAAAAATAGGGAGTCCGAGTCAAAAGGAAACAACCTCTCTCTGTGCGGCCTGAGAACTACTACCGAAAAAAAAACCTACTAGATAGATGCATACGAATGTCGGCCAGGGCAAGATGCGCCACTTCTGGGTATGGCTTGTGCTTGCCCTAAAATATCCTACGGTCCATTTCCTTCCAGATGTTCCACCAAGTATATATGAGGTGTCCGCTTCGCTCCCTTGACTTTACGTTTGAACGGCATGCCGGGTACTTCTCCCACCATGCATCAATTGACTTGAGGTGGCTTGTCAGGGGGGAGGGGGGGGGGGGGGGGGGGGCAGGGCCGATAGAACCATTCTAGTGACAGCGACTGAGAAAGGACAATCTTTGCACATGTGGCTGATGGTTTCGTTGTCCGAGAGGCAGAGCTGGCATGTGCGGTTGTGGGGCCAACCCCGAACAACCAGGTTGTCCGCAGTCAGGATTCTTCCGTGGAGGGACCAGCCATGCAAAAAAACCTTGCATTTGGGGACTGCATAGGCTTTCCAGCATTTGTCGGAACGGAAAGGCGGGAACCTTCCAGCGAATTGCACCTTGTAGGCCGAGGCGGCAGAGTATTGTCTCGAAGGAGTGAGGTTCCAGGAGTTGGTGTTGATGTGGTTGGGGTCAGTTCCTTGGTGTTGCATCAGGTTCCAGACGTCAATGTACTCACAAAACTATTATGGGGTGGATAGGCAAGCCACATAGGTGATCCAGTGGTCGTCTTGAAGCTCATTTTGCACAGTGCGGTTCTTTCTGGTAGCACTCTTGAATAGTTCGGGAGCTCGAACGCCTAGGGAGGAATCACCAATCCACCTATCTTTGCAGAAACTTGTCTTACCCCCGTCTCTAGTAGAGATGGTCATGCAGGTGCAGAAGAGGGCCATGTCTGCATTATTGCATGGTAGCTCAGAGCCCACCCATGGGGGCTCCGGGTCCGTCCACTGGAACCACAGCCATCTGACCCGTAATGCTATGCCAAACTGATCCAGGGCCAACACTACCAAGCCTCCGAGCTTCTTTGGGACGTAGAGCGCCTTCTAGTTTACGAGTGAGTGGCCTCCTTTTGCGTTTTCAGCTTCATCACCCTTCCAAATCTCTCACACACACACCTTGCAATGGAAGGGATTGGAAATAGAAATATAATACAGAAGAAAACAAAAAAAATACTTTGGGAAGTTGGCATTTTTGCTAGTGTGCCACGCGACTCGACAAAGCCCGTTTTTCTCTCCGCAAAGTGTTGTCGACGTAGACCTTTCAAAGGGAACTGGGTGTTTTTTGCTGGACACTCGGTAAAAGACTTTGCCGGATGTCAAATTTGGGTACTTGGTAAAAACAAAGGGAATAAAAATACTAGGAGACATACGGAAACGTCTAACAAGTTTAGAAAACACTCTGTATAGAATTTGCCTATAGTTTTGAGTAAACAGTCGACAAACTTGATTAACAAACAACATCTACACAAGGAATTACACACAAATAATTAAATAAGATGGTCGTTCAAGTTCCTCTAGTACAGCTCAACATCATACACATAGAACTAGTCCCTGGAGCACCAAGAAAACAAGACATAGATGCCTAGTACCATGACCGGTTACATCAACAATCACAAAGTTGTATATGAAGAGATTTCACATGTTATGCTTCTAAAGTGTTAAGTTGTAACCGAGTAATAAGTCAAGTTTACCACTACCTTAGGTATCCGACCCCTCAATATATTATGGCTTCTCCTATGTAATTGATACCTCATTACTACATGGATGTTTCTATAGTTCCATTAAGAATAACATATTGCTTCAAGAGAAGCACTAGTCGGTAAAACGTTTGTCACTAATTATTAATGTGCAATATCTTTTGCAAAACTTCTTATGAATTATTTCTTACAGTTATGGACAAAATTCTCGCGAATATCAAGCATTTATTAGAAGAATTATCTATGACTGAATCTAACCAATGGGGATAAGGCCTAGCCTCACAGCTGGGGGATAAGGCCTAGCTAGCCTTGCAGCGTATGTGCCATCTAACCAATGGGATACTAGTTTAAAGAGTTATTTATGATTCAAATATATGTCTTTTCTCAATGCCTCACTATTAGGACTTGTCAGGTACACACAATACCCTGAAAAGTGATCAAGGTCGAGGCACAAGCAGAGGAGAATGGAAGGCTATGAGTGAAACTGGTGAGAGGAAGGGAGCACGATAGCTGAAAGTAATTCTTTGGATAACAAAAGTGGCGTCCTTAAACTTAAGCCTTATGTCTGTTTAATCTTAATAACTGAGACAACCCACAAGTCGGAATAGGACCAAGGTGGACAAATATATCCAATTGTGCTCACGTCAGCGAGGCTATGGTGTCACAACACGCATTGCTCATATATATCCCGTGTCATTTGAATTATTTACCACGAACAAAGTTTCATCTTATTTTATATTATCCCCATATATATATGCACAGCTGCAGGTGAAAGTTTTAAGACCTAGACTATTTTGAACCATTGCTACAAACCCATTTCAGAACGAGATAGCACAGTGAACGAAACTTATTTTAGCATTCTTAGACTTGTTAGTAATACCTTGTCAAGCACCTACTTGTCGAATTCGATAAACCTAGGGTCTCTTTGGGAAAAAGCTACATACTAGATCCGAATTCCGAATCGAAGGTATCAAATCGGCAGGGATTTTACGCCACCGCTGGTGGATGAGAAGATCCAGGCACGGGCCGACAGGGGGGGAGGGGGACCGCAGCTTTGAGAGTCCACCCTCTCTCTTGTGCCACCCGTTGGGCAGGTGCATGTCCCCCGGGATGAGGATCCCGCACTTGGCAAACTCATTTGCCAGCTCCTTCTTGGGGGTGCGCGGCCACATGCCACCGCTCATGCTGCTGCCTCTGGACTCGTCGTTGTTTCCCATGAGAGGGGAAGACATAGGGAGAGAACAGTAGGGCGGCGGGGGAGACAACGCTAAGAGTGATGCTCATCCCCACGAATAGGTGGGTTTATGTAGCGGAGGTGCGCCATAACATGAAACGCCGGAGCTACGCAGTCGCTGTGTTGGAAATGCGAGGCACCCACTTAGGAAACCGTCGAGAAGTTGTCGCACCATTAATTAAGCTGAGACCACTAGCGTCTCGAGTCATATGTCAGCTTATTGAATGCTGCACTCATTTCTCGGGTTCGGGGGTGTGCTTACTACACGCCCCTAGTGACGTGTTAGAAAAGTGCATGCCGCTACGAAATTTTGCCCAACCATGGTGTCGCATGAGCTAGTGCCATAGTCTTGACATAATGACAGTGGCACGCTAGCAATAACCAAATAGTAGTGGCAGACCACATTACGGCACGCCACTTGTAAACCGTCAATTGTCAATGCCATCTCCACTAGTATTTATTATCGCTACATGCAAGTTACACATAATTCATGCCTTCAACAATCCAATTGTCCACGTTAATAATTATAATACACAGTTCTTTCATGTCTATTAAATTTAGTATCTTGACTTTGAATTTGCATTTTTATAGAGAACATAATGTACAATACATTTTGTATCATTTTGTTTATACAATATAGTTCCTAAAGAATCCCGCAACAATGAATTGCCAATTTATTTACTTTGATACTTACGTGCTAATTCCGAATCCCAAAAACATGAAGAGAAGCCGATCACATAATCTGCATGTTTCTAATTTTCAGCCCGGTACGGACTTCCATACTGATGAACAAATTCCTGAAAATACAAATCTGACTGGATCAAGCGATCTACGAGCCTATTTCCTTCCGTATTGCCGCGGTACCATTCGCAGACGAGCCAGATGAAAAGGAGTACGAGACAGACAGCAACGAAGACGGCCAGTAATCCCAGAATGAGCATGGCAATATACAGCACAGTCGACCCCGGGTGGGAGTCGGGGAAGTCATCCGCGAATAGGGCGAAGGCGGCGAGCGCGACAGCGAAGCAGCCGACCATGAGTATGAACATGCACCTGCTACACTCGCTGGGCTCCGCCTCCGCGATCGCGCGGTCACCGCCGTCCGGATCCTCGACGTCGGCCATGAACTTAGTTACTTGCGGATGATCGATCGATATTTCCTTCTGCGTCTAGCCCTCGATCCTCGATTGTCGATGCCGCACGTTAGGCAGTATACGTGCTTTATATGGTCTGGATCGATCGTCATGTGGACTCTATTACGGTTCGATACGACTGATTTGATTATAATAAGGAAAGAAGGGCCCACTAACGGCCCACCTCACCATGACCAACCAAGCGACTCGGTTGATTCTCTCAAACAACAACAAAAAAAATGGACAGGACTAGGTAGGCGTAACCCGGGTGATCTGGGGGAAAGATCACCCGGATCCCCCCTGCCAACACGTGTCCTCCTCTCTTACCCAAAATCCCACCAAATCCCGCTTTTGCTACCGCGTAGCAAATAATCGCCCGCTTTTGCTCCCTATGTAGCAAAAAACGGTTCACCCAGAAAACAGAAAAAAAAAGACTGACTCGCCGGAGACCTCGCCGGAGATTTCGTAGCAACAAAAATGTGCTACTGTAGCAAAAATGACTTCGCCGGAGACATCGCCGGAGACCTCGCCGGAGGCATTGTAGCAAATTTCTCGTTCTATTGTAGCAAAACCACATATCAATAATAGCAAAAAAATTGCTATATTGCAGCATCGTAGCAAAAAATCTTCCGACGAGGTTCTCCGACAGCAGAACAAAATTGTAGCAACGCACATAGTCCATGGTAGCAACTCCGGCGGTCGCTGGCAGCAACGCCGCCATGCCATGGCAGCAACGCCGCTAGCTCCTTGTAGCGGCGCCGATGTTCCTTGGTAGCAAGGTCACCGTACCATGGTAGCAACGTCGGCCGTCCCTTTTAGCAACGCCGCCGTCGCACGAAGCATCAGCCACCGGTAGCAACTGCGACGGCCGCTGGTAGCATCACCGCTCGCCGCCGGTAGCAACGGCGACGGCCGCTGGTAGCATCACCGCTCGTCGCCGGTAGCATCGACATCAGCCGCCGGTAGCAACTGCGACGGCCGCTGGTAGCAACACCGCTCGTCCCCGGTAGCATCGGCATCAGCCATCGGCATCAGCCGCCGGTAGCAACGGCGACGGCTGTAGGTAGCATCACCGCTCGTCCCCGGTAGCAACGGCGACGGCCATAGGGAGCATCACCGCGCGCCGCCTCGGCTGCAGGCTCCTCGGCTGCAGCCCCTTCATGGAGACCGGCGCGAGGTCGACCTCGGGCGTCCTCGGCTGCAGGCTGCAATGCCTCGACCGCCGCGGCGGCCGCCACGGCCGGCGGCGCCAGCGCGGACTCGGTCACGAAGAGCTTCTGCTCGAGCTCCTTGGCGATGGTGGCTGTCGTTGGCGAAGCGGGAGGCGGCGCCGAGACGCGGGCCGACTGGAACGGGGCCGCGGTCGGCGAGGGCACGCGGACGGTGACAGGCGCAGGCGCGGGCGTGCGGTGGACGCCGCCGGCAACGTGCGCCAGGTCGAGGCGGGCCAGCGGGGCGAGCAGACGGAGGTGGAGGCCGATTGGAGAGATCCCCGTGGGGCGGCGCGACAGCGAGGTCCAGATCGGCGGCGAGGCGAGCTCACTGGTTGTGGAGGCCAGAGGTACTAGGGAGCTGCTATGGAGACGCTGCTTTTCCTCGGGAGTGAATCGGGAAAGGGGAACGAAGCAGCGAGCCAGCCATGTGAGGGGTTAAGGGAGCGGTGGTGTGTGGCCCCACAGGGACGCGTGGCGCGACGTCAATGCGGAGGACGCGGAGGCAACGATCACCCGGCTGATTACTATACTTTTCCAAAAAAAATACTTATTCTTGTAGCTACGCTATTTGATGATGTCGAAGATAAGACACTGAAAATCCCCTTCGTTTCCAATCTTGAATATGGCAAGCAGCTCGCCCCGCCATGGCCTTTCCTCAACCGGGCCACGATACTGGACCTTGCTGACGTCCCTGCTCGTTGGCGCGGGCAGCCCACCTTTCCCTGCATCCACGCGGCTGTTGGCCCCGCCTCCCGCCCCCTCTATCCTTGTCGCGGGGTTGTGCACCCCGCTGGCTGGGGCTCCTGACGTCCTCCACCACAAGATTGACCTCTGCCAGCTATCTGCTCGCTCTTCCCCTGTACCGGTGTTATGAAGTTGCATGCCGATGTTTGTGAATCTATCTTCTTCATTGCTTATCAAAGTTGCTTCATTCCGCATCAAAGTTGCCTACCGGGGGTGTGAAGTTGCGTATAATTGTTAGGAAAGTTTTGTTGTTTGTGAAGTTGTTGCTAAGGTGTTTTTAGTTGTTGCTAATTTTGCTAACCCTCATATGTAAGTTGCATTTAGTTCTTATGAAGCTGTCTATTGCTATTGCGAACTTACTTACCGTTATCTATGAAGCTAACTATCGTTGTTTGTGAAGTTGTTTACCATTGTTCAAAAGTTGTTGAGGTGCTTCTAGTTGTTAATAATGTTGCTACCGTTACTGTGCAGTTGCCTATCGTTGTTGTGAAAGTTGCTTTAGTTGTTGCTAAATTACCTACTGTTGTTGTAAAATTGTCTACCGTTGTTATGCAAGTTGCCTACCTCTGTTGTAAAGTTATCTACTGCTATTGTGTAGTGTTCTACCGCTGTTATAAAATTGCTATGTCGTTCTTTAAGTTGTTGCTAAATTGATTACCCTTGTGTGAAGTTATTTGTAGCTATTGTCAATTTGCCTACTGGTGTTGTGATGTTGTTTAGTTCTCTCGGTTGGTTTTGTTATTGTGAAGTTGGCCAATGCTGTTGTGAAGTTGTCTACTTAGCATCTTAACTCATTCACAGCAAGCGCTGGGAAGCGGTAGAAAACTTCACATAACTAAATTTAACTTTGATGTGTGATGAAGCACATCACAAAATCGTAGGCAAATCCACATCAACTAAAAGAGAACTTAGGAAGTTCACAACAACGATAGACAAGACAAACAGAGTACACAACTTACTCGCCAGTCGTAGGTGTAAAGGTTGATTGAAGCGTTTCTACTCGGTTACCCGAGCCGTGTTGGAGCTGAGAGCTCATCCACCATGCCGCCTCCAACCATGCCGTTCAGTCACGTGCGGGGGCGACGTTGTGGGTGGGTGGCAAGGCGCGCACATGGGGTGGGGCGGGGCCGACGACGAACATTTTGTTATGTTGGGGAAGACGAGTCTGTGCCTTTGTGGGGGTGTGGAAGGTGCACCCATTCTATCTACCGAGCGCCTGCACGCCGCCTGGAAGTGTCCACAACAAAAGCTTAGATTACATTTCGGACCAAATACGGGGTCAGTTGTTCCAATTGGTGTTAATGTAACAGCCCAAAGTTCGGAAACCTAAAAACCCGAGTAAAATTTTCGCTTTTGTGTTGCATGCATCATGGCATCCATTTGAAATTGTTAAACAAAACAACATTTGGTTTCGCATCATTGCAAAGTAACATGCCAAACTTGCTACAACAAAATTTCACAACAACGAGGCACCCAAACTTGCAAAAACAATTACCTTGACATCTTATATTTGTCAAGGAAGTTCCTAGAGCTCAAAACAATATTTTGTAATTGCTTTAAATATCCAAAAGAGCAACATTTTAAAATTAGCAAAAATGCCTTAAGTCAACCCTATTAACAAAAGTGGTCCAAATTATTTTATTTGGCAACACCAATTTTTGTGGTGCCTCTAAATGGTGTTGGGAGCTCCCCAAATTTTCTCAAATTTTTATAAATTATTTTGGTGCCTAAATTAAATCAGGAAAGGTGGCTGGTTTTAAAAAGAAAGAGAAAAGGACCCGTTTGTAAATAGTGGAGGACCTATCCGTGATTGCTCCAAAGGTTCCAGGGGGCGTTTTGCAAACTTGCTGTCTTCTCCGTCGCTGTAGCGACCGAGCCGCCGATGCTCGCGCCGCACCAGCTCCTCGAGCTCGCCATGGCCGGGCCCCCTTCCCCTCTGCTCTCCTCTGCAGGCGAGGAGCACCACGAGGTCCACTGCTCCCCTTATCCCCTCGCGCACCTGCCCCCCTCCTCCCCGTTTCCCTCTTCCCGCGAGCTCCGCACCATGGCCATGGCGGCCGTGCTCGTCGCCGTCGACTGAGGGCTTCCCGCGCCGAGCCACGACCACCAAGCGCTCCGCCGTGCCGTGCTCGTCGTCCCCGCCAGAGGAATCGAGCCCGGAAGCAGTCAATCACCGCCGCCGTTCGAATTCTTCCCCGCCTCCGACGCGGCTCCGCCGTGTGCTCCCCGCCGCCGTGGTCCACCTCCGGCCACCCCTTCCTCCCCATCGCGTCCGTGGTGAGTTCCTGCCCTTGCTGGACTCCCCCATCTCCTCGCTCGTCGTAGCCACGCCGTGCCGCTCGCCGTACTGCCGCCGTCGCCGTAGCTCCTCGCATCGAGTTGGACGCCTCCGGTGCAAAAACCGGATTTTTTCCGGAATCTAGACCGGTTTAACAAAAATGCTACTGGACTCGGATGTTTTAACCCGGTCCATAACCGGAACTGGACCGGAAATATTTCCGGATTGAATATTTTTCGCCCGGTTCAAAACCCAGAAAATTCCGGAATAAATTCCGGATTTCAATACTGATTTTGAAAGTTCTATTTCCTTTCCACCCTTGTATCCCTAAACGATGTATATTGTATATTGTTGTTATTAAATCATCAAAAGATCATATCCAAAAGGAGAATGTATAAAAATAATAATTTTTATCGGTGTATCCGAAAAATGCGTGTAATACACCAAAATGCCCAGAAAATTGTGATTAAAACTTTAAGATAAATATTATGCATTTTGATCATAATTGAATTACGGTGTTTCTAGTAATAATAAAATCATAAGTTTAAAAAGAGAAAATTATAAAAATAATAACTTTTTACCGGAACCTCGGAAAAATGTGTTCGATATACCAAAATGTTCAGAAAAATATGAATCACCGAGAATCATCATCATCATGCATAATTGGTCACAATTACAATAATGTGCTCCAGTGGTAATTATAATCACTAAGTTTAAATATGGGGTTTCTTCCAAATTAAGCAATAGATATAACGGGGACCCCATTTAACTTGTTGCTCTTGTTCAATGCTTATAGGGTGCATCTAAAATGTCATGTCATCATTTTTGTATGCATTGCACAATTGCCATGTGTTGATTGTTGTCTTTTGCTTTCCGGTGTTGTTTGCTCTCCGGTAGATCACGAGTTCGGAGTTGAGCCTCATTATTCCGACGAGCAGTTTGACTCCTCCGCTCAACAAGGCAAGCGTAATCCCCCCTCTGAGCATATCTTATCCTATTTTCCGCAAGTATTTTCTCCACTATAATATTGCATGCGGTTCTAAATGTCAATTTTATTGGATTAGAGTATCCTATAGTTGCATTAAGTTCCGTTGCCAATACCTGTTTTCCCTCCTATTATCCATAGGTTCGTTTTGTGACCTGAGATACTTACTATGCTATGTTGATGCTTAGCCATGCTTAGTAAATTGCATAGCTATACGATGGATGGTTGATGTTGGAAACAGGTGTTGAGATGTGTGGTTGATGGTGGAGAATTGTGGTAACAGGTAATAAGATGCTAAAAGGTGGGGATGAGAGGCCACTGTGGTTGTGGTGTTTTGTCTCGTTCTCGCCGCCTAGGTGCGAGTTCTGTACCTCTTGAACCAAGACGAGCGTGCAACCATGCGTGAGGCCTATGCAATTGCAGGAACCCTCATAGACTAAATAACTCGAGCGGGGCTAGCCAGGGTCCTCTAGTTCGGGCTTCCATTTGCGCGTGCGTGATGATGGTGGGATGAACTGAGATGAGGATTGTGGTATTAGGAAAATGAGTGGCCGCGGGACAGGGTGCGAGAAGGTACCTCTTGTCCTACCGCCACTGATGATCCTGGAAAGTCCTTAACGAGGGAGAAGTCGACACCGCTCCCACCCAGCCGGCTTTCCATGGAAGAGAGCTAATTGTACAGGTAATGGGCCAGACGGTACGCGTGGCGAAGGAGCTGGGGCCCCTCGGGACTCCGGGGACTTCCACTTTGTACACCCCTGCAGGGATAAATCTTTTCGAAAAGCCGTGTCCGCGGTTATGGACGACTTGGGAATGGACGATGATCATAGAATAACTTTAACGGAATGATTAAAAACTGAGTACTAGAGGTACTACTAATAACCAAGGTTGTCTTCCTCGAGGGTGATTCGGGGAGGTGCCTAGTAGATAGGTGATGAGAATGGTGATGGTTATGATGGAAATGGTTACCAGAAAAGAGGTTACTTCTTACCCCTTTTCAAAATACTCTGAATAGTCGATGCCATGGAGTTATGTCTTTTCAAAATAAAATCAGCTTTATGCAAAATAGCCATAAAACCTTGAAAGCCAATCATCGAGCATATATTAGCTCTTAATCTTGCGAGTTCGTCGAACTCAACGTTGTTTGCTTATTTTCAGGAGAGGACTTCACCGCCCTCGAAGGTGGGTTCTTTGTGGACGTCGACGAGTAGTCTGGGGTTCCCAGGTGGCAGCTTGGGACATCCCGGGACAGCTGGCGCTGGATGTTTATTTGCAGGCCTCTTAGGCCATAATTTGGTTCTTATTGTTTAGAACAACACACTTCGCTTCCGCATGTTGTATTGTTGGGTCTGTGACCTCTGTTTGTCTTTTGCTATCTTTCTCTATTATAAGAGTTGAACTATAATGATTTTTGTGTCGTAGAGTCTGTGATGTGCCAGTCGTTCCACAAGTCTTGATCTCGCTATTATGCTTTGATAGTGTGTCTGGTGGTATCGGATAACCGGAGACACAGTATCACTGTATAGCAGTCAGGTCGGGGCGCCACAAGTTGGTATCAGAGCAGTACTGCCTGTAGGAAACCCTTCTACGGTCGACGTTGAGTCTAGTGTTGGTGAAAATATTTTAACCTAAAAATGAGTTGTGAAAACCATCTTAGGATTCTTTTTACTCCTCATCTGGTTACCCTCTAATCTCGGAGCAAATCTTACCTCGATTTGATTTAAAGGTTTTACTTCTCATCTGTTACTTCAGAATGATTAAAAACGGGTTGGGGTTCGACCTTTAGTGTTATGTGTCCAGTTGCTCCCGCTGCGTTGCAATCCCAAATCAACTCAGATGTTTCTACCAAATCTAATCATTGCTTCTTTCTTTGGGTTTTAACCCAAGGACTTGAACATAAGGTCCCGGATTGTGCCGGATAGTGTGGGTTGAATCACGTGGTTTCTTAGCCATTTGAATCTCACGCTACTGGTGCATGATGCTGATCTTCGACCCAAGTCCCATCTTGTTGGTTCCTTGTTCCTTGTTGCACAAAGCATTATCGTCCCTAGTCTGAGTACTTGAGTACGTTAATGCTAATGTCTCAACCCTACCGAGGTGGATACTAACTGCGTCCTTGTCAAATCTACAGAATGGCACAACGTCCTCCGCTCCATCAAATCGAAGCCACCCCAGGGAACCACTCGACACCCTTTGATCGGCAGGAATCCCATACATCTAAAGATTTGCCCAAGAAAGCTAGAGGCCAACTCAGGTGTTACACTTGTAAGGAGCGTGGACATCCGTACCGGAAGTGCCCCCTTACTTACCCCGGACAGTGGGGACTACCACAAGGAAAGGCATGTAGTCAGTGCGGAAGGGGTGGACATCAGGCGAGTCAATGCCCCGGCAGTTGCCCGCATTGTTGCAACAAGCATCCACTCGGCAAGTGCCCAACCGCTAGCGCCACCTGCTACCTATGCGAAGGGGATGACCATTTCCCGGCTGATTGTTCTACGGAGTTCCTAGTGGGGGCAGTAAAGGATGCCCAGGAGAAGATTGCTCAGCACGCCACCACGCGCCCCACTACTTCGACATTTGGGCCAAGCAGAAGTGGGTATCGTCCTCAGCTACCTGCTCCACCTGGACTCATCTGCTACACCTGTGGACAGGCTGGTCACTACTCCAGTGAGTGCCCTCAGAAGGCACCTATCACGGGAAATCCTGCACGAGCCCCTGCCACTCTAGCTGGCAAGGCTGGACCTATTGTGCGTCGACGCCTGAACCACGTCTCTGCTGAAGAAGCTGAAGAAGATTCCGGCGTCCTTAAGGGTGAGTTACGAATCAACAACAATCTTACTACAGTTTCGTTTGACTCTGCTGCATCTCTCCTTTCTGGGCATGGTTATCACAATTGAGTAATAACCGGTGCATCTTCAACATCTTAGGATTTCTCCTGAGTATGTTTCTTACTCTGATCTGCTTTCCAACCTCTGTCTGTCAGTGGACAGTAAAGTTTTATCATGCGTTGGTATGTTCCGGTGCAAGTTCCTCTGGTGGGTTGTCAAGACTCTCCACTTCGTTTTGTTAGGAGAAACAAACTCCAGTACCTTGTCCACTTCCCGGACCTGGTCAAAGAATGGTAATCTGCAGAATAAGGGCCTTGTCTAGCTTTTGTTCTGTTCCATCTTAGAGTGTCACACTCTTTGATATCAGGGTATCGTGATAAGTATCATGATCCTCTTGATGAAGTGAGGCTCTTACTCCTCGTTACTCTCCGTGTTCCGAGTGACTTGTTACTCGAGAAGGATAAGATGTGAGTAATGATGTAACTCTCGGATATTCTTAGCAGTTCTTACTGTGCGGAAATCCAGGGATATCCATTGCCCTCCTTAGCATGATTGGTTAGCAAATCAATAAGCTGAGTTTGACAACGCTACCAAGTCAGTTGGCTCTGATGCACTCCCTCGGTCAAAGAGCTAGGTTCGTGCCGAAGCTCCCAAGACCACCTCGTTGTGCCTTGAAAGGCATGATCCTCTCTTGAACTCAAAATCCACCGGTATGTCGTGATATCCTGTATGTGGATCGTGATATTCTGGAGGTCTTCTCAGAAGTATCGCCAGGTTGTCACCTGACTGTGATGCTGAGCTTATGAGTAAGCTGGTTCTCTGAACAACTCCCTCCTCCAAGAAAATCGTGCTGGATGTCCAGAATTATTCGGTTGAGCTTAAACAACTTGGAGAACTGAAAGACAAGAGCTCTATCCCGATATAGTTCCTTCTCAAAGGGATGTCTAGTCTATTCGTGTCGAAGAATGGTGGTATTTCCTTTGTGGAAATGCTAACCTCCAAATCTTTTGATTTGAATTGGGCTATCGTCAAATCAAACTCGGACCAACCTACCTGAATGTGTTAGTCTGACCAATACTTATGCCCCGTTCTGGTGAAATATGAGTCCACCGTCGTGGAGTATCTGGATAAGTTTGTTGTTGAGCCCATCAACTGCATTCGTATTCTCTCCATGTTTGAGGAGATTTATATTAGATAGTGGGCGTTAGCATTGGAAATTTGTTGGAACTAACTTTGTGTCTTCACAAGGTAGGTGTTCTGGAGTTAGAAGTGACTCTTCCTGGTTCACGTGCAATTGCTGAAAGATGTCGCCGTGGATCTGAGTGAATTGTCTGGTTCCTCGAAATCATTTCAACTCGATCAAGCATGTGTAGAATATTCTCGGAATGGTATGTTGTTACCTCCTTTCTTTCAGAATTTAGTCTGCATCCAAGCCACTGGTTGAATTGTTCCAGAAAGGGGGGAAGTCTAAGAACTTCCTTGTCTTCTATGGTGCCTCCCATCAAGAACTAAATCGTGTCTCGCTGCAAGATATTCAAGTAGGGCAGCTGTCTTCTGACAAGTTGCTAATCCGCGGGTTCCGCAATCTCGTTTCTCCTTTGGAGTTTGACCTTGTAGTCCAACTCTTGGGTTCCTAGCAATTGTAATCCGTTGGTATGCATTGCAAAGCTTCCTATTCCTACCGGTGCTGAGTCTGAAGTATCTCTACACCTGACCAGATCTAAATCTCAATCAGAACCGACAGTTGGTGATCCTCAAGAAGTTTGTCCCGATGTCTGGAAAATCAAGAAGTGTTCCCAATACTAACGTTTGCAGAGTTTCTAAAGTTCTCTCGATCTAGCTTTCCGATCCTTCTCCAGTGATCTGAAATGCTCCTCCGCGAGGAAAGTTCTACTCAAGCCGACTAGTACAATTTACCTCTTCAACTGTTGGAATCTTGTTTCAACACTCTCCCTCAGAAATTCAAGGCCTTGTGCAAGGTTCATATTCTGAATCTTTGGGAAACAATTGTCTACCAACTGCAAACTCTTATCCATCGCCCGTCAAACGCTTGTGTCTCCTAACTGTCAAATCACGGGATGCTTGAAGTCTCTTCCTAAGTTCTACTAGGAGGTACTCGGTCGTTGTATCTTTACAAAGACCCATCCTTCCGGAGAGGTTTCCTTCTTTCCTATGGTGTACGTTGATAGTGACCTCGAAGTGAAGCCTATGAAGATCTTCATGATGCCTTTGGTTAACCTCCTCAAGAAAGAAGCTACTTGAAGCAAGAAGATCGTGTAGTACCGTTGTAACCTTTCCCTCTTTCCTACTCTAAGAATCCCGGGGCGAGATTCCTGTAAGGAGGGTAGAGTTGTAACAGCCCAAAGTTCGGAAACCTAAAAACCCGAGTAAAATTTTCGCTTTTGTGTTGCATGCATCATGGCATCCATTTGAAATTGTTAAACAAACAACATTTGGTTTCGCATCATTGCAAAGTAACATGCCAAACTTGCTACACCAAAATTTCACAACAATGAGGCACCCAAACTTGCAAAAACAATTACCTTGACATCTTATATTTGTCAAGGAAGTTCCTAGAGCTCAAAACAATATTTTGTAATTGCTTTAAATATCCAAAAGAGCAACATTTTAAAATTAGCAAAAATGCCTTAAGTCAACCCTATTAACAAAAGTGGTCCAAATTATTTTATTTGGCAACACCAATTTTTGTGGTGCCTCTAAATGGTGTTGGGAGCCTCCCCAAATTTTCTCAAATTTTTATAAATTATTTTGGTGCCTAAATTAAATCAGGAAAGGTGGCTGGTTTTAAAAAGAAAGAGAAAAGGACCTGTTTGTAAATAGTGGAGGACCTATCCGTGATTGCTCCAAAGGTTCCAGGGGGCGTTTTGCAAACTTGCTGTCTTCTCCGTCGCTGTAGCGACCGAGCCGCCGATGCTCGTGCCGCACCAGCTCCTCGAGCTCGCCATGGCCGGGCCCCCTTCCCCTCTGCTCTCCTCTGCAGGCGAGGAGCACCACGAGGTCCACTGCTCCCCTTATCCCCTCGCGCACCTGCCCCCCTCCTCCCGTTTCCCTCTTCCCGCGAGCTCCGCACCATGGCCATGGCGGCCGTGCTCGTCGCCGTCGACTGAGGGCTTCCCGCGCCGAGCCACGACCACCAAACGCTCCGCCGTGTCGTGCTCGTCGTCCCCGCCAGAGGAATCGAGCCCGGAAGCAGTCAATCACCGCCGCCGTTCGAATTCTTCCCCGCCTCCGACGCGGCTCTGCCGTGTGCTCCCCGCCGCCGTGGTCCACCTCCGGCCACCCCTTCCTCCCCATCGCGTCCGTGGTGAGTTCCTGCCCTTGCTGGACTCCCCCCATCTCCTCGCTCGTCGTAGCCACGCCGTGCCGCTCGCCGTACTGCCGCCGTCGCCGTAGCTCCTCGCATCGCGTTGGACGCATCCGGTGCAAAAACCGGATTTTTCCGGAATCTAGACCGGTTTAACAAAAATGCTACTGGACTCGGATGTTTTAACCCGGTCCATAACCGGAATTGGACCGGAAATATTTCCGGATTGAATATTTTTCGCCCGGTTCAAAACCCAGAAAATTCCGGAATAAATTCCGGATTTCAATACTGATTTTGAAAGTTCTATTTCCTTTCCACCCTTGTATCCCTAAACGATGTATATTGTATATTGTTGTTATTAAATCATCAAAAGATCATATCCAAAAGGAGAATGTATAAAAATAATAATTTTTATCGGTGTATCCGAAAAATGCGTGTAATACACCAAAATGCCCAGAAAATTGTGATTAAAACTTTAAGATAAATATTATGCATTTTGATCATAATTGAATTACGGTGTTTCTAGTAATAATAAAATCATAAGTTTAAAAGAGAAAATTATAAAAATAATAACTTTTTACCGGAACCTCGGAAAAATGTGTTCGATATACCAAAATGTTCAGAAAAATATGAATCACCGAGAATCATCATCATCATGCATAATTGGTCACAATTACAATAATGTGCTCCAGTGGTAATTATAATCACTAAGTTTAAATATGGGGTTTCTTCCAAATTAAGCAATAGATATAACGGGGACCCCATTTAACTTGTTGCTCTTGTTCAATGCTTATAGGGTGCATCTAAAATGTCATGTCATCATTTTTGTATGCATTGCACAATTGCCATGTGTTGATTGTTGTCTTTTGCTTTCCGGTGTTGTTTGCTCTCCGGTAGATCACGAGTTCGGAGTTGAGCCTCATTATTCCGACGAGCAGTTTGACTCCTCCGCTCAACAAGGCAAGCGTAATCCCCCCTCTGAGCATATCTTATCCTATTTTCCGCAAGTATTTTCTCCACTATAATATTGCATGCGGTTCTAAATGTCAATTTTATTGGATTAGAGTATCCTATAGTTGCATTAAGTTCCGTTGCCAATACCTGTTTTCCCTCCTATTATCCATAGGTTCGTTTTGTGACCTGAGATACTTACTATGCTATGTTGATGCTTAGCCATGCTTAGTAAATTGCATAGCTATACGATGGATGGTTGATGTTGGAAACAGGTGTTGAGATGTGTGGTTGATGGTGGAGAATTGTGGTAACAGGTAATAAGATGCTAAAAGGTGGGGATGAGAGGCCACTGTGGTTGTGGTGTTTTGTCTCGTTCTCGCCGCCTAGGTGCGAGTTCTGTACCTCTTGAACCAAGACGAGCGTGCAACCATGCGTGAGGCCTATGCAATTGCAGGAACCCTCATAGACTAAATAACTCGAGCGGGGCTAGCCAGGGTCCTCTAGTTCGGGCTTCCATTTGCGCGTGCGTGATGATGGTGGGATGAACTGAGATGAGGATTGTGGTATTAGGAAAATGAGTGGCCGCGGGACAGGGTGCGAGAAGGTACCTCTTGTCCTACCGCCACTGATGATCCTGGAAAGTCCTTAACGAGGGAGAAGTCGACACCGCTCCCACCCAGCCGGCTTTCCATGGAAGAGAGCTAATTGTACAGGTAATGGGCCGGACGGTACGCGTGGCGAAGGAGCTGGGGCCCCTCGGGACTCCGGGGACTTCCACTTTGTACACCCTGCAGGGATAAATCTTTTCGAAAAGCCGTGTCCGCGGTTATGGACGACTTGGGAATGGACGATGATCATAGAATAACTTTAACGGAATGATTAAAAACTGAGTACTAGAGGTACTACTAATAACCAAGGTTGTCTTCCTCGAGGGTGATTCGGGGAGGTGCCTAGTAGATAGGTGATGAGAATGGTGATGGTTATGATGGAAATGGTTACCAGAAAAGAGGTTACTTCTTACCCTTTTCAGAATACTCTGAATAGTCGATGCCATGGAGTTATGTCTTTTCAAAATAAAATCAGCTTTATGCAAAATAGCCATAAAACCTTGAAAGCCAATCATCGAGCATATATTAGCTCTTAATCTTGCGAGTTCGTCGAACTCAACGTCGTTTGCTTATTTTCAGGAGAGGACTTCACCGCCCTCGAAGGTGGGTTCTTTGTGGACGTCGACGAGTAGTCTGGGGTTCCCAGGTGGCAGCTTGGGACATCCCGGGACAGCTGGCGCTGGATGTTTATTTGCAGGCCTCTTAGGCCATAATTTGGTTCTTGTTGTTTAGAACAACACACTTCGCTTCCGCATGTTGTATTGTTGGGTCTGTGACCTCTGTTTGTCTTTTGCTATCTTTCTCTATTATAAGAGTTGAACTATAATGATTTTTGTGTCGTAGAGTCTGTGATGTGCCAGTCGTTCCACAAGTCTTGATCTCGCTATTATGCTTTGATAGTGTGTCTGGTGGTATCGGATAACCGGAGACACAGTATCACTGTATAGCAGTCAGGTCGGGGCGCCACAGTTAAGCTTAATAAAATCACAAGCTTGGTGCTCGTACGTTGCTACGGTATGAAAAAATGATATGCGAGCATGATACGTCTCAAACGTATTTATAATTTTTTATTGTTCCATGCTTGTTATATATCATTGTCACATGTTTTTATAATGTTTTTATATCATTTTAGCATATTTTATGGAACTAACCTATTAACAGGATGCCCAGCGCCAGTTCCTGTTTTCTGCTGTCTTTTTGTTTCAGAAAAGCTAGTCGGGGAAATTTCTCCGAATGGCCTGAAAAATTACGAGAATTATTTTTACATGGAAACAAAGACGGAGCCAGAAGGTGAGCTGCAGGGGGCCCCACAACCCCCAGATGCCACCCAGCCGTGGCCCAGGCCTTGGCCGCGGCTGGGGCCCAGCTGGCGCCCTCCGGCGTCTCCTCGAGTCGCCCTTTCGCCTATAAATTGTCTTCGTCCCAAAAACCCTTGATACCCGATCCTTTTTCCAGAAATACGTCCGAGGCCGCCGTCGTCGCCATCCCTAGATCGGTAGAGTTCTGAAGCTCTTCCAGGCACCCTGCCGGAGGGGGAGATCGTCACCGGAGGCATCTACACCACCATGCCGACCTCCGGAGTGATGCGTGAGTAGTCCACCATGGGACTACGGGTCCATGGCAGTAGTTAGATGGTTGTCTCTCTCTCTTGTACTCCATTGTTTAGATCTTGTGAGCTGCCTAACATGATCAAGGTCATCTATTTGTAATGCTACATGTTGTGTTTGCGGGGATCCGATGAATTATGGAGTCATGACATTATTATTCAGTTTATTTATGATATGTTTTATTTATGATCTTGCATGCTTTCCGATGCTTGTGGATGCTTTGGCGGAAGTAATTGCTAGTGTGTTTAGAGGGACTATTTATGCTAGATAGTTGGTTCATGCCTCTCTTGTCTAAGCTCGAGTTGACAGAAACGATCAAGGCTTGACATGTGGTGTTGCTACTAGGGGTAAAACAGCGGTGTTTATTGCTATATATTGTAACCGTTGCTTACATTATGCACCATGCTTATTGCAATTATCTGTTGCTTGCAACTTAATACTTTCGAGTGACATGCCGGATAGCGATCCCGGGGTGGATTATTAGTCATAGATGCAGTTGGATAACGGTCTCTGTATTTTGACGTAATGCCCATATTAAATAAAACGGTGAACATTGTGTCATGATAGTATTGTTATACGCCCATGCTTTGTCAATTGCTTCGCTGTAATTTGTTTACCCAACATGTTTATCTTTTGGAGAGTGAAAGGACACGGATGTCGCCTAGAGGGGGGTGAATAGGCGATTTAAAATTCTTTACGGTTTAGGCTTGAATAAATGCGGAATAAAACTAGCGTTTAATTTATCAAGCACAAAACCTAAACAAGCTAGGTTTACCTATGTGCACCAACAACTTATGCTAAACAAGATATACAACTATGTGATAGCAAGATATATTACTTCAAGCTCGATGGCTATCACAAAGTAAATTGCATAAGTAAGAAGCTCGGGTATAGAAATACCGAGTCACTTGGAGACGATGATTTATCCCGAAGTTCACTTCCCAATGGAAGCTACGTCTCCGTTGGAGCGGTGCGGAGTCACAAAGTGATCCCCGAATAGCCGTCAAATGGCACACCGTAATCTCCTTCGTGCCTCTACCAATGTAGAGAGCCACGAACCACTGTGGGACACTTGAGGGTGGTCACCGAACCCGTACAAGGATGAGGCACACTCCACACGGCATAAGTAGCAACATTTGCTTCCTCCTTTCTTCTTTGTTGAAATCTCAACTTGAGAAGGAATAGCTTGATTCTTCTTGGGAAGAGGTCGTTCTTGGGAAACTTTAGTTTGAACTTGAGTCATCTTCCCTTGTTGCTTCTCACTAAGAGACTTCTTCTTTAAAGGGCAAGATCTAACATGGTGCCCTTCAACTTTACACTTGAAGCAAACAATCTTGGCCAAATTCTTGACTTGTTCATGGCCCTTCTTTTTCTTGTTATACTTGGACTTGTTCTTGTTATTGGAGTTGAATCCAAGTCCACTCTTGTCATTGGGGCGTCTTTGCACACTCAACATGTTGTCAAGTGTGGGCTTCCCATCATGCCGCTTTTCCAAGTCTTTCTTCAAAGAAGTGCTTGGGCCTTGAGCTCTTTTAATTCCTCTACATGGTTAGTATCAACAAAAACACTAGAGGAAGTTGAAGCTTCATTGTTAGAGCAACAAGGCATGGAAAGTAATTCATCACAAGATGTAGCAATATTATGAGTGGATGAATTACTAGGACTAGCACATGGCAATAAAGTATTTTGAGTATAAGTTGTGCCATTGTCCACATGGGGTTCACAAGATGTTACCTTTAACACAATACCCTCATGAGCTAACTTTAGCTTATCATAGGAGACTAGAAGGTCCTCATGAGAGCTCGAGAGCTTCTCATGGCTTTCTTCCAAATTCCCATATTTGCTAGATAGCAACTCAAGTTGAGCCCTTAGCTCAACATTCTCCGTCAATATGGATGCTTCACAAGAGATAGAGTTAGTAGCACAAGCATCATTATTAATAGCAATAGGAGATGGTAATTTAGCAAGCTCTTTTGAGTGAGAAGCTTTAAGTTGCGCATGAGACTCGGTGAGTTTGATGAGCTCACCCTTAACGACCCTAGAGCCATTTTCTAGGTGCTCAAAATTCTCAAGGAGTTTGGCATGTGCATCTATAAGCTTACCATTTGTTACTTTGAAGTCATTACCCACTTTAAGAGAACTATCATAGGATCCCTTTACTCTAGAAAGTTCGAGAGCATAAGTTTCCTCAAGCGACTCCTTGGTGGTTTGTTCTTCTTCAAGAGCTTCCTTGAGATCGGCGATCTCTTCCGCGTATTTATATTCGCGGATTTGCATTTTCTCAATTGTGTCTTCATGCTCATCAATAAGTTTATTGCTCTCAATAGCAATAGTCAAGATTTCTATGAATTTAGCATGAGCATCTTTATTCTTAGCAATAGCATGAAGAACCATTTTACCCTTCTCAATAAGGGAAGCATCATTATCATCTTCTTCATTATCAACATCATTATCAACATCATTCTCATTTTGAGATATATTGGGAGTCAAGGTAGAAATTACCGTTGATCCGCTTGCCATAAGGCAAAAGTGTGAAGTGGTTGATGATGATGAAGCAAAACTTGAAGCACCATTCAAGTCCATGTCTTGTTCCATGGAGTGTTCGGTTTCCTCTACATTGTTAGCCAAACAAATACTAGAGGAAATAGAAGTATTTTTATCAAGGGAACAAGACATAGAGAGCATATCATCACGAGGATTAGTCAAGCAATTTGTACATGATATGCAAGGACTATCAACACAAGCATGTAGATCATTTTTGGTTCTAGATGCGTTTAAGTCCAAAGATAAATCATTGCAATAAGATAGAGGTGAAGTATCATCAACAATAAGCTTACTATCATTATTGCAATATCTATCACTACTCACCATTGCATTACTTTGTGGCTTGCCACATGTAGGTGAAGTAGAAGAAGTTGAGAACTCATCATAGCCGGAAGTGGAGGGACAACAATCATCTCCACAATTCTTGGACACATCATATTTATCTTGAAGCTTGGTCCAAAGCTCATGAGCATTCCGAAAAGGAGAGACCGACATAATAACTACATCGCTCAAAGCATTGAAAATCACATTAGAAGCTTGAGCATCTAGATAGGAATTATTCTCATCCATTAAAGATAATCTTTTGGGATTCCTTGAAGGAGAATAACCCCTATATAGAATTCGCTCTATGTATGGGTCAATGACCTAAATAATAGCAAGAATGCGAATTTTCCAAACATCATAATTTGTGCCATCTAATATAAAGGAAGCATTGTGCACTAGTTCACTAGACTACATCTTTACTCTCGAGGCGGTGAAGCCAAAAATGAGAGAACCCGCTCTGATACCAATTGAAAGGACACGGATGTCGCCTAGAGTGGGGGTGAATAGGCGATTTAAAATTCTTTACGGTTTAGGCTTGAATAAATGCGGAATAAAACTAGCGTTTAATTTATCAAGCACAAAACCTAAACAAGCTAGGTTTACCTATGTGCACCAACAACTTATGCTAAACAAGATATACAACTATGTGATAGCAAGATATATTACTTCAAGCTCGATGGCTATCACAAAGTAAATTGCTTAAGTAAGAAGCTCGGGTATAGAAATACCGAGTCACTTGGAGACGATGATTTATCCCGAAGTTCACTTCCCAATGGAAGCTACGTCTCCGTTGGAGCGGTGCGGAGTCACAAAGTGATCCCCGAATAGCCGTCAAATGGCACACCGTAATCTCCTTCGTGCCTCTACCAATGTAGAGAGCCACGAACCACTGTGGGACACTTGAGGGTGGTCACCGAACCCGTACAAGGATGAGGCATACTCCACAACTTAATTGGAAGCTCTCACCGAATTCCCGCGGCTCCCAAAGCCACAAGAATCACAAGGTTGGGGCACGTCTCCACAACTTAATTGGAGGCTCCCAACTATCCCGCGAGCCACCAAAACTCCGAGATCAACAAGGACCGTCTAGGGCACTCCAAGTACCCAAGAGGACAAGCTCTAGGGCACCCCAAGTACCCAAGAGTAACAAGCTTCTCAACTTCAACTTCCACGTATCACCGTGGAGAACTCAAACCGATGCAACCGATGCAATGGGCAAGAACACAAGAAGTGCTCAAAATCCTTCACTCTCAAATCCCACCAAAGCAACTAATGCTATTGGGGGGGGAGAAGAGAGGAAGAACAAAGAGGAACACAAAATCCCTCAAAGATCTAGATCAAAAAGCTTCCCCTCACTTAGAGGAGAGATTGATTGGTGGAATGATAGATCTAGATCTCCTCTCTATTTTCCCTCTAATTGGAAGCAAGAATCATGGAGGAATAGAGAGATAGCAAAGCTTCAAAGGGTCAACAATGGAGGTCAAAACCGTGCTCAAGAGTTGGGGAACCATTGGGGAAGAAACCCCCTTAAATAGGTCCCCTGAAAAAGTGACCGTTGGAGGGGTACGGGAGCCCGGCCTGGGGGCCAGCCAAGGCTGGCCTGGGGGCTGGCCACCCAGCAGAGCCGGCCAGCCAGGGGGAAAAAATGAAACACCCACAACTTTTTCATCCGGACTCCGATTTCGATGATCTTGGGCTCGTTGGAATCACCACAACGAGCACGACAAGATGATGCAGGAAAACATCATAGTCCAACAAGGGAGTATAAAACCAAATGTAGAAAGGTGAAACCTTTCTATAGAAGATGAACCGGGAGAAACTCCAAAACCGAAAACGCAACAAGTTTTTCATACGAAATCTGTTTTCGGAGAACTTGAGCTTGTTATGAAGGTCACAACAAGCTCCAAAACCCCATAGAGAGATAAGCCAAATAAGAACCAAGAAAGATGATGAAGGCAAGTATGCAAAGGTTTGAGCTCTCTCCAACTGATACGCTAAAGCTAAATGAGAGCCCCTCTTGATAGTACGGAATCTATCCTATAACCCGGTCTCCCAACTAGTACCAAGAGACCGGTAAAATAGAAACCCTATCAACATCATACCTTTGCCTTGCGCATTCCACTTGAGCTAGATGACGTCGATCTTGATCTCTTCAAGTGGACCACCTTTCTTGATTGCGCTTCGCTTGGTGAAGACTCAAACATTGCTCCCCCATACTCCACTATGGGAGAGCCTCTCTTAGGCTCATCTTCACATGAATATTATCTCTAGATGGGTGGCAAGCTTCAAGCCTAGGATTTCTTCGAGATGCTCCTCTTGAACTTGCGCTTCTCAACATTGATGACGATCACCACTTGACGTCATCGATCATGGGCTATGAAATCTTCATTTGATGCAAGCCCATAGAAAGATACCTAACCACACATAGAAATGCTACACACATATCATGGGTTAGTTCACAAAGCTATATGGACAATTGCTTACCATACCAAGAGATACATGATCCCACTTGGTACATCTTGTAGCTTTGTGTGTTGATCAATATCTTGATCAACCTTGTATCTTTTCTTCTCTTTTCAATAGATGATGTCTTGAAGATAACATGAATGATCACATAATCCTTTTCTTCAAGACATACTTGCAATATGCTCAACTCGCATATGACCAATCATCGGATAACTCCTCTTATAACAACTTGGTCATCACATACTCTTCTTCTTGATCATATCAAATATATCCATACAACTCGATGATCTTGATGCCAAATACTCCATTATATCAATATCTTTATGGCATCAACCTTGAATCCAACATATGGAGTTCAAGCATTTGCTATGGACAAACACTACAAGCATAACTCAATGCAACCATTAGTCCATAGGGATTGTCATTAATTACCAAAACCACACATGGGGGCGCCATGCCCTTTCAATCTCCCCCATTTTGGTAATTGATGACAATCTCTTTTACAAGGGTTTATATAATGAATTAAGCAACCATGCAAATCAACAAGCATGGATGCATGAGCATGAAAGGTAAATGCTTATGACAAAACAAAAGCATAACACCAAATTCCCTTAAACCCTATAAAACTTCTCCCCCATTGGCATCCATTTCCAAAATGGGCGAAAAATCTTAGAAGGTCAATATAGTATGAGCTCCCCCAAACGTGTGCATTTCTCAAAATATGAGTGAAATCAAATACACATATCCAATGACGAATAGTTGGAGAGAGCACAAACTATATTGAGGATCCAAAGATTGCAAAAGAATGATATGGAAAACTTTTTACAATTCTCCAAATAAAAAGTAAGCAATCAAAAAGATCCAACTAACCAAATAAACACAAGATATTATGATTTGAGCAAAAGAGTGTTTTAAAGAAAATAGAGGAGCTCCCCAATATTTGTACACAATTTAGAATTATTGTATTTGAATACAAGGTGTACAAACATGGAATCCTCACTCCTCCGGTATCCTCTAAAACACAAAAACAAATGAATTCACAAGCTCAATAAGATGCAAATGAAAAACAAAGCTTGTGACATATCCCATGGTGAAGATTATTGCTTGTAAGACAAGCAAGATATTCACCAAGATGAGAGCACCAAGATGTGATAAAATAGGATATGCACTCATAAATCAAATTCTTTTCGGAGTCACGCCAAAGAATCAAAAACGGAGTAAAAGAGGTGACACCGAAGAATTAGGATATCGAGTAAAGATGTAATTTCTCTCATGTATATAAGTTTCTAAGTGTACATTATCCACAAAGAAACATGTACACATAAAATTAGTTACTAAGGAAAAGAAACACGATATCCAAAGGGAAGTCATAAATATACACATATGATGTTTGTTTAGGATCATAGCCCATAGCTCAATATTCTCATATTGTATAATAATGAACTTCAAATTCAACCTCAACACAAGCATCACAAATATCACTAAGGGAAAAGGAGATAGTTGGGATGCGTTGAGGAAAGCAACAAGTATCATAAGAGCTACATAGAATTTGCAATAGCTACAACAAAAGCAAATAAATACTTTTCATGCCATGATGAAACCTACACAAGGTTGGATGCTATAAAAGTATGCATGAGGGTGATACTTGTTACCGAGATGCATGGGTTGATGTAGTAGATAAAATTTATCAACCATCCTAGCTTGGCTCCAATAAGCATGTGGTGAAGACACTTTCATTGTAAATGAGACAAGCATCCAATGCATCTCCATGTACCTAAAACACATTCAAGTAAAATTGTTCCCAAACTAATTGGGTCCAAGTAGTTAGTCAAACTACAATACATAGAAGGAACTCCACATAAATATGTGCATATAGATATGAAATTGAATTTCATGCACATCTTAGCCGATTTAGGATTCCGTGGAGTTTCCCCTATATATTGGCACAAAGAAGGAAAGCATGCCAAAATAAACATGTAGTAGATATGCATGCCTATGACCTTCAATAACCAAAGGGAGATACAATTTGGACAAATATTAAGAGATCAAAGAGGTCCAAATTATATCAAAGATCCAAATCAAAAATTGATTTAGAGAAGCCAATTGAAACTAAAAGCAAATCAACACATAATTGATAAGATACCAATTGGATAAAGATATCAAAAAGAAAATAAGATACCAATTAATCAATATAAAAGGACTAGATATCAAATTTCCAAAAGAGATACCAAAAGAGAGAGAGATGTTAATCAACGAATGATATAACCCACTCCCAAAGAGAGATGCCAATTGGGACAAACTCTCAAAAAGAAAGAGCGGGGTTCCAACAAATAAACCACACCCTCTACACTTTTCATGATGGTACAAAGTACCAAGCCAAAAAGGTTTGTCTTCCATGAGACATGTCATCGGGATCAAAGACCAATAGAATATAAATAGTGTTTAAAAAATACATGATAGCTCTCCCAACAAAAGTGCATTATTTTATGATCTTGTATTTGAATACACAATGCACACACATGGAATCATCGCTCTCAAATATCTATTCAAACACTAGTCATATATCAAGAAAAAGCAATAAGATCCAATACTAATGAAAATATAAGTTGTACTCAATATAGGATAGCTCACCCAAGAATAGTGCATTATCTATAAGTAGCCTTTGAATGCAAGGTGCACAATGATGGGATCAATGCCTCTCCTACACCAAATAAAACACTAGGAAAGTTTGAGTAAAGCAAAATGATCCACAAGAGGTAAGGAAGACAATGGAGTTAAACAAATTAATTTTTGGCAAGAAATAAGGCAATAAAATCAAGAGCCAATATGAAGATGATCTACAATTTCACCACAATTATGACTATCAATTGTCATGGAGTATATGTAGAAATTTCTTAGTGGTGTATTGGATTGATATTCAAGATCATCTTCACAACCAATAAGCACATGGTGAAGGATAAGATTTAAGCGCGATGCTTATGTAGATAAATGTTCTTGATAGCTTCAAATATTCACGCGATAATGCAAAGCAACTACAAAGAGTGCTTTGAAGCAATCGGTTTCCAAAGAGATATATGAGAACATATTAGAGGAAAACCTTACCAAGAACATTCATCACAAACAAGATCCAAAGTGTGAGTAAGTAAAAACATTTAAGCAAAGGGAACTTGTTTGAGAAACATGCCACAAAGGAATAAGATAATTAACAATATCAATTCTAGGTGGCAATACCTCACATGTTCACATTGTCTAGGTTTGTAATATGCACATAGCTTATTACTCCCCCATAATGTGATAATCCATTCATTCTCCACAAGAGGCAATAAAACCCAACTAGAGATGATTAATGAACATTATAGAATTTGAATTTCTCATGAGAAGGACATACCATATAGAGACTAGATAAAATTGATATATCAACACTAAGTGGTAGTACTCATGTATACACATTTTTAGGATTGTGAAGTGTGCAAGCATATCACTCCCCCAAAATGGGATAGTCCATTAATCTCTCAAAAAGAGCCAATTAAGATATAAGCAAGTTGATACAAAAGGCTCAACACAAACTCACACATACATGGTGTGCAAACCAACATACACATACTTGATTGCTCAAGATAAGTAAGTAGAGAGCACAACACATACAAACACTAGCAAGGTACAAAACCAAACACATGCAAGGGTGCAAGCAACTTTCAATGTATTATGATTTAAATACAAGTTACCGCAAGGAGAACATTGGATATGAGATAGAACAATATAATCCAAATGACTTGGCTTGAGAGAATATAATTGATGAAGATCCCTTAATTCTTCATGATGTAGCCAAGTCTCCAATGCCCTCCACAACACCTATTGATCAAGTTTTAGCTTGTTGGTCCCCAACCAAGTTGGGTCCTAAGAGGTTAGTCACAATAGGCTTGGCAACCCAAATGGTTCTTTTCTTGACACCACTTTGAGTACCAACATATTTGGCAAACACATTGCCAACCTTATCCTTCATAAGAGATAAGCATTATCAATTATGATAGGGTTGGATAAGGTACCACTAGTGCATGAAGAAGCAAAGTGACCCTTCTCACGGCATAAGTAGCAACATTTGCTTCCTCCTTTCTTCTTTGTTGAAATCTCAACTTGAGAAGGAATAGCTTGATTCTTCTTGGGAAGGGTCTTCTTGGGGAACTTTAGTTTGAACTTGAGGCATCTTCCCTTGTTGCTTCTCACTAAGAGACTTCTTCTTCAAAGGGCAAGATCTAACATGGTGCCCTTCAACTTTGCACTTGAAGCAAACAATCTTGGCCAAATTCTTGACTTGTTCATGGCCCTTCTTTTTCTTGTTATACTTGGACTTGTTCTTGTTATTGGAGTTGAATCCAAGTCCACTCTTGTCATTGGGGCGTCTTTGCACACTCAACATGTTGTCAAGTGTGGGCTTCCCATCATGACGCTTTTCCAAGTCTTTCTTCAAAGAAGTGACTTGGGCCTTGAGCTCTTTTAATTCCTCTACATGGTTAGTATCAACAAAAACACTAGAGGAAGTTGAAGCTTCATTGTTAGAGCAACAAGGCATGGAAAGTAATTCATCACAAGATGTAGCAATATTATGAGTGGATGAATTACTAGGACTAGCACATGGCAATAAAGCATTTTGAGTATAAGTTGTGCCATTGTCCACATGGGCTCACAAGATGTTACCTTTAATAATACCTCATGAGCTAACTTTAGCTTATCATAGGAGACTAGAAGGTCCTCATGAGAGCTCGAGAGCTTTCATGGCTTTCTTCCAATTTCCCATATTTGCTAGATAGCAACTCAAGTTGAGCCCTTAGCTCAACATTCTCCGTCAATATGGATGCTTCACAAGAGATAGAGTTAGTAGCACAAGCATCATTATTAATGCAATAGGAGAAGGTAACTTAGCAAGCTCTTTTGAGTGAGAAGCTTTAAGTTGCGCATGAGACTCGGTGAGTTTGATGAGCTCACCCTTAACGACCCTAGAGCCATTTTCTAGGTGCTCAAAATTCTCAAGGAGTTTGGCATGTGCATCTATAAGCTTACCATTTGTTACTTTGAAGTCATTAGCCACTTTAAGAGAACTATCATAGGATCCCTTTACTCTAGAAAGTTCGAGAGCATAAGTTTCCTCAAGAGACTCCTTGGTGGTTTGTTCTTCTTCAAGAGCTTCCTTGAGATCGGCGATCTCTTCCGCGTATTTATATTCGCGGCTTTGCATTTTCTCAATTGTGTCTTCATGCTCATCAATAAGTTTATTGCTCTCAATAGCAATAGTCAAGATTTCTATGAATTTAGCATGAGCATCTTTATTCTTAGCAATAGCATGAAGAACCATTTTACCCTTCTCAATAAGGGAAGCATCATTATCATCTTCTTCATTATCAACATCATTATCAACATCATTCTCATTTTGAGATATATTGGGAGTCAAGGTAGAAATTACCGTTGATCCCTTGCCATAAGGCAAAAGTGTGAAGTGGTTGATGATGATGAAGCAAAACTTGAAGCACCATTCAAGTCCATGTCTTGTTCCATGGAGTGTTCGGTTTCCTCTACATTGTTAGCCAAACAAATACTAGAGGAAATAGAAGTATTTTTATCAAGGGAACAAGACATAGAGAGCATATCATCACGAGGATTAGTCAAGCAATTTGTACATGATATGCAAGGACTATCAACACAAGCATGTAGATCATTTTTGGTTCTAGATGCGTTTAAGTCCAAAGATAAATCATTGCAATAAGATAGAGGTGAAGTATCATCAACAATAAGCTTACTATCATTATTGCAATATCTATCACTACTCACCATTGCATTACTTTGTGGCTTGCCACATGTAGGTGAAGTAGAAGAAGTTGAGAACTCATCACGGAAGTGGAGGGACAACAATCATCTCCACAATTCTTGGACACATCATATTTATCTTGAAGCTTGGTCCAAAGCTCATGAGCATTCCGAAAAGGAGAGACCGACATAATAACTACATCGCTCAAAGCATTGAAAATCACATTAGAAGCTTGAGCATCTAGATAGGAATTATTCTCATCCATTAAAGATAATCTTTTGGGATTCCTTGGAGGAGAATAACCCCTATATAGAATTCGCTCTATGTATGGGTCAATGACCCGAATAATATCAAGAATGCGAATTTTCCAAACATCATAATTTGTGCCATCTAATATAAAAGAAGCATTGTGCACTAGTTCACTAGACGACATCTTTACTCTCGAGGCGGTGAAGCCAAAAACGAGAGAACCCGCTCTGATACCAATTGAAAGGACACGGATGTCGCCTAGAGGGGGGTGAATAGGCGATTTAAAATTCTTTACGGTTTAGGCTTGAATAAATGCGGAATAAAACTAGCGTTTAATTTATCAAGCACAAAACCTAAACAAGCTAGGTTTACCTATGTGCACCAACAACTTATGCTAAACAAGATATACAACTATGTGATAGCAAGATATATTACTTCAAGCTCGATGGCTATCACAAAGTAAATTGCATAAGTAAGAAGCTCGGGTATAGAAATACCGAGGCACTTGGAGACGATGATTTATCCCGAAGTTCACTTCCCAATGGAAGCTACGTCTCCGTTGGAGCGGTGCGGAGTCACAAAGTGATCCCCGAATAGCCGTCAAATGGCACACCGTAATCTCCTTCGTGCCTCTACCAATGTAGAGTGCCACGAACCACTATGGGACACTTGAGGGTGGTCACCGAACCCGTACAAGGATGAGGCACACTCCACAACTTAATTGGAGGCTCTCACCGAATTCCCGCGGCTCCCAAAGCCACAAGAATCACAAGGTTGGGGCACGTCTCCACAACTTAATTGGAGGCTCCCAACTATCCCGCGAGCCACCAAAACTCCGAGATCAACAAGGACCGTCTAGGGCACTCCAAGTACCCAAGAGGACAAGCTCTAGGGCACCCCAAGTACCCAAGAGTAACAAGCTTCTCAACTTCGATTTCCACGTATCACCGTGGAGAACTCAAACCGATGCAACCGATGCAATGGGCAAGAACACAAGAAGTGCTCAAAATCCTTCACTCTCAAATCCCACCAAAGCAACTAATGCTATTGGGGGGAGAAGAGAGGAAGAACAAAGAGGAACACAAATCCCTCAAGATCTAGATCAAAAGCTTCCCCTCACTTAGAGGAGAGATTGATTGGTGGAATGATAGATCTAGATCTCCTCTCTATTTTCCCTCTAATTGGAAGCAAGAATCATGGAGGAATAGAGAGATAGCAAAGCTTCAAAGGGTCAACAATGGAGGTCAAAACCGTGCTCAAGAGTTGGGGAACCATTGGGGAAGAAACCCCCTTAAATAGGTCCCTGAAAAAGTGACCGTTGGAGGGGTACGGGAGCCCGGCCTGGGGGCCAGCCAAGGCTGGCCTGGGGGCTGGCCACCCAGCAGAGCCGGCCAGCCAGGGGGAAAAAATGAAACACCCACAACTTTTTCATCCGGACTCCGATTTCGATGATCTTGGGCTCGTTGGAATCACCACAACGAGCATGACAAGATGATGCAGGAAAACATCATAGTCCAACAAGGGAGTATAAAACCAAATGTAGAAAGGTGAAACCTTTCTATAGAAGATGAACCGGGAGAAACTCCAAAACCGAAAACGCAACAAGTTTTTCATACGAAATCTGTTTTCGGAGAACTTGAGCTTGTTATGAAGGTCACAACAAGCTCCAAAACCCCATAGAGAGATAAGCCAAATAAGAACCAAGAAAGATGATGAAGGCAAGTATGCAAAGGTTTGAGCTCTCTCCAACTGATACGCTAAAGCTAAATGAGAGCCCCTCTTGATAGTACGGAATCTATCCTATAACCCGGTCTCCCAACTAGTACCAAGAGACCGGTAAAATAGAAACCCTATCAACATCATACCTTTGCCTTGCGCATTCCACTTGAGCTAGATGACGTCGATCTTGATCTCTTCAAGTGGACCACCTTTCTTGATTGCGCTTCGCTTGGTGAAGACTCAAACATTGCTCCCCCATACTCCACTATGGGAGAGCCTCTCTTAGGCTCATCTTCACATGAATATTATCTCTAGATGGGTGGCAAGCTTCAAGCCTAGGATTTCTTCGAGATGCTCCTCTTGAACTTGCGCTTCTCAACATTGATGACGATCACCACTTGACGTCATCGATCATGGGCTCTATGAAATCTTCATTTGATGCAAGCCCATAGAAAGATACCTAACCACACATAGAAATGCTACACACATATCATGGGTTAGTTCACAAAGCTATATGGACAATTGCTTACCATACCAAGAGATACATGATCCCACTTGGTACATCTTGTAGCTTTGTGTGTTGATCAATATCTTGATCAACCTTGTATCTTTTCTTCTCTTTTCAATAGATGATGTCTTGAAGATAACAATGAATGATCACATAATCCTTTTCTTCAAGACATACTTGCAATATGCTCAACTCGCATATGACCAATCATCGGATAACTCCTCTTATAACAACTTGGTCATCACATACTCTTCTTCTTGATCATATCAAATATATCCATACAACTCGATGATCTTGATGCCAAATACTCCATTATATCAATATCTTTATGGCATCAACCTTGAATCCAACATATGGAGTTCAAGCATTTGCCTATGGACAAACACTACACGCATAACTCAATGCAACCATTAGTCCATAGGGATTGTCATTAATTACCAAAACCACACATGGGGGCGCCATGCCCTTTCAGAGAGACACCGCTAGTGAACTGTGGACCCCGGTCCTATTTTCCTATATTGTTTACAACAGTTTTCATAGTTTTTCCTAGTCATTTGCTCGCTGGTCATTTTTGCTCTCATATTATTTTACACACATACATTTAATTCTTTGTGTTCAGCAAGCCGGAGAGATTGACAACCTCTCTGTTTTGTTGGGGCAAAGTAGTTTGTTCGTGTCTGTGTGCAGGTCCACGTCAATAATCATAAACGGCGCCATTGACACCAAACCGAAGCCTTCTCCAAGTCCTACTGGATCGACAAACCTTGGTTTTGTATCAAGAGAAAATTGCCACTACACTGCATCATACCTTCCTCTTGGGGTTCCCAGCGAACGTGTGATTCACGCCATCAGAGCACTCATCTTCACGGGCCCTTTAACTTGGGGCAACAATTAGTGTTAGACAAAGTCTTAAGCTATAAAGCAATCTCGACTCCAAGTGTTGAAACTCGCCGAACCTTGTAGCTCGTGATATCATCCTCAATATCAATCTCGTCCCGAATAACACCTAAAGTTGCCTAGCTCCTCACCTTTTGTAAGCCACACTATGATTGCATATGCCTTGCGAACCCCATGATTGTATCGTTGAGAGTAAAATTCGCAAACGCAGTTGAAAAACTAACAAAACTTCACTTCTACCACGACTAACTTCTGCCACAGTCGAATATTTCCTATTAGAACGAGCGGAACCTAGCCCTGGCCTACTTGAAATCTACCATGAATCGGGCCCATATTTACCATGTTTTTTCGTTGTAGATTAGGGGGCCACCGAAACCGTCACCCTCATCTACCGCAAAATCGAAAAATTGGTAGATGTGCTACCACCAACAGACATCGGGTTAGAACATGGTAGAAGGTATTTTTTCTTGTAGTGGTAATTCGGGTGCCCCTCCTCAATGACGACGAACATATATGTATAAGGCAAGAACCACATGAGCATCATCGGGCCCACACATATTGGCAGTGTGCCACCTAGGCCAGACTGTGCCCAGGTGACGCGTGGGCCCAACAAGGTGTACCAGCCCTCTGACCCATGACTCCCTTCTAAAGGAGATTTTCTTTACTATTTTTACTGGCATTTTCTCCAAGGCAGAAAATACGTCACCATTGTGTTCCTTTTCGTGCAGAAATCAATACTAGCACTTCGATGAAATAACAGTGAAATAAATACAAAAAGTAGATAAAGGTTGGACATAATAGATAACACTGATAACAAAATAGATAGGTTTACCTCCAAATCACTCTATACAAAATGCATGTATCACACCTCCGTACACCATAAAAAATAGATGAGTCTAAATTGCAACTTTTTTAGAGTTGGATGACTCTGCGGCGAAATGGGCGAAGGCGGAGGCTACTAGTAGAGCCCACATATCATGGGGCGTGGCAGAGGGCTTGGCCCATGGATAGGTGGCACGTGGCCCACTTCTGGCTCATCTCCTCGCACTGAATTTAATGGTGAAAACGGATTTTGAATCGAAACGACATTTTGAGGTACAAAACATTTTGAATTTTTGAATAGGAAGAATTTAGAATGCCATCAACCTTTTGCCATATAGTGCATATACGCATGTGAATGTGGCGAGAAGGTTGGGGAACCGTTTTCATACCCGAGAATTTATGTGTAAACAACATGTTAAGTTACGTACCATAGGCCGAGTATACCTTATGTGTCATGGCATTGTAACGTTTGATCCAAAGAAAATCGTCGAAACATACCAACATGATATCTAATTTTGAAGGTCTCGTCGCGCTGAATTTTAATGGCAAAAACGTATTTTAAAGCGGACCAACCTTTTAAGCTATAGAATATTTTGAATTTGTGAAATGGGAAGAATCTAGATTGGGAGCTTTTTATCCTCCAACGCTCTAAATACATATTGTACAACTTATAGCAAAGTCCTATATGTAATTCCATTTGAATCATGGAGTGCACTACACTAGTATATATACATGCATACAGTAAATCCCAACATCGATCATACAATACATACTCCTACTATTCAAGAGATAAGGTGATAGCTAGTAGTTAAAAAAAAAAAGGTGATAGGTAGTCAATTGACCTTTTTTTTTGTAACTCACATACTATTTCTATTACTCGTCAGAAGTACATGGTTGATGCATACATCCACTCAGGAATGATGGGACATAATTAACCAATAAGCATCTACGTCTAGATCCTACAGGTTTTATACCATGCATACAATAAATCCCAACCGCACGTACGAGAAGCCGGCCGACCCAGCTGATGACGTCCTAGTCCTTTTATTTGCAGTTGCTTGATTGCTTCTGTTGTTTGGTTGAAAAAACCTTAAGCTGATAGAATCTCAAAAAAAAAAAAAAACTTAAGCTGATAGCCTCCACATACTGGTATCGCTTTCGTCTTGAAAAAGAGATGCTGATTTAAACGTAAGATGAAACTTGAAAACCGATGAACTTTTCTGCGCAATATGAAGTTAAAGCGTGTGTTGTGTGTACGACATACGCTCAGGCATTAATCAACCGGCAAGCATATGTTTATCTCGCCCTGTAACAACCTTCTAACTAACCTCTGACGGCTCTGAGCATGTGGGTCCCCAGACGCGCCACTTTTGATGGTGAGAGATTGTAGAGAGAGAAAGAAAGAGCGAGAGATACTGCGGTATAAAGCAAGCAATGCAGCGGCGTGAGTAGTAGCGAGGGACAGACCGAGAAACCCATCCTGCCACGGTGCCACCCACCAAACCCCTCCTCTGGATCCCCTGCTTCGGTTCGTGTTCTAGCTTGTTCTTCTTCTCGGATCTTCACCCTATTCGAGTTTCCTTTCGTTTGAAGTTTTTCCGTTCCACTCCGACCATTTGAGAAGAAATAAGAAAAAGGAGGAACTAGCTAGTTTTGAATTTTCCTGTTCCCGATGTGTTCTACCGCAGCGTTTGGTTTGATTTTTCACTCCGTTGCCAGCCTTTTCATCTCGTGAGGGTGTACACGAGTCCGTTTCTTCTTTCGATCGGCCCGGCTTTTTCTGTTGTTTTCTCAGGTGATGTTGGTTTGATGTTAATTTCTCCGACTGGACCGCAGTACTGGACAAGGGATCGAGTGGCCGGCCGGATCTACGGCGCTCCATGGAGATGGAGGACTTTCTGCTTGCGGTATCAGTCGTCACCGCCATCCTTGCGTTTCTCGCTCCTGGGTATGAGGATGAACACTAGCTACAGCGATTACCATATTTCGTTTCCTCTACACTACTTTTTGGATCGGCACGGTGTTCGTTGGTCTTGATGTGTGCTCCCTCCGCCCTGCAGAATGGCGATCGGTTTAGCACGATCGAGTGTGCGCTACGCACCCTACCCGTATATCTTCGCGTTGGTGAACTGCTGCCTGTGGATCTGCTACGGCTCCCAGAACGACCTGGAGGCGATGCACCGCCTCAACATCATCGGCGCCGTCGCGTATACAGCCTACTTACTGATGTTCCTCTGCTGCTGTGCCGCCGACGACGGTCGCCGGGTGTACCTGCTACGCTTCCTCGTCGCGGGAGTGGGCCTACTCGCGGTTGCGTTCCTCGTCAACGCGTTCGTGAGCAAGGGCGTGTACAACATTCTCTGCAGCATTGTCGCCGTATGCGTATCCTTTGCGCCCTTCTGGAATACGGTGCGCACCCATATATTCTGTAGTTACGGATATCTACTTGTGTCTTGATTAATGAGTACGTGTGTTGCGAATTGCGTGTGACGAGTTGCTAATTGAATTGGATCGTGCATTGTTTAGCCCAAGGTCCTGGCCACCAAGACGATGGAGTCCATGCCAGCGCCCGTCGTGCCGGCGCTCGCCCTCATCAATGCGGTGGTCTGGACGATCCGCAATACAGTCGGCGTGGTCGGCGACAAGAACCTCCACGTCCTAGTACGTATGCCCATGCCACATTCCCAACTCGATCACATCCAAGCTTCAAGACCGAATGATACTACCTTATCTCCTCGCGTGCAGCTTCCATGGTGCCTTGCAGTTTTCCTTGCGCTCGTGCAAGTGATCATGCATCTCGCATTTTGGATGTGGCCGGCCGCAGCAGCGACAGGTGACGATAACCAGGAGCAGGAAGATGCGCTCAGGTCGTCCTTGATCGACAAGACCAAGAACGGAGCCGCTTCCGACGACGACGCCGCCGCCGTTCTCATGCTGCCGCGGATCCTGGAGGAGGGCAGGGGGGGCGAGCACCGCAGCAGCGCGTTCCATCATGGACTGGCATGGGAGCACGGCAAGAACGAGTTACGGGTGGAGGCGGCGTCTTCTGATGACGAGAAGGTCGACGGCGATGTCAAGAACAGCAAGGTGCCAGGCGACAAGACCGACACCGACGCCCTCTAGGCGGCTCACAATGAGGTCGCTGCCAACGACAAGAAAGTCCTAGCCGTCAACGTCGCGCCGGCTGTGATCTCCGAGGCGCGCGCGGAGAACAAAGACGAGCTCCCGACGTTCAGGGCACCTCCGGTCGGCAAGGATGAGGAGGTGATCAAGGGAGGACAGGGTTCACAGGGCTCGACCGACGCCCTCCAGGCGGCTTACGATGAGGTCAGCTCCAATGGCAAGGACAAGCTCCGTCTGGCGACGCTCATCGAGGAGAAGTACGTCGAGCCGGCTGTGATCTCCGAGGCGCGCGCCGAGAACAAAGACGAGCTACCGACGTTCAGGGCACCTTCGGTCGGCAAGGATGAGGAGGTGATCAAGGGAGGACAGGGGTCACATGGCTCGATCGACCGACGCCCTCCAGGCGGCTTACGATGAGGTCACATCCAATGACAAGAACAAGCTCCGTATGGCGACGCTGATCGAGGAGAAGTACGTCGGGCCGGCTGTGATCTCCGAGGCACGCGCGGAGAACAAAGACGAGCTCCCGACGTCCATGGAACCTTTGGTCGGAAAGGATGAGGAGGTGATCAAGGGAGGACAGGACTCGACCGACGCCTCAGCTGTGGCTGCAAGCAAATTGTATTGATCGGTTGCCTTACTTACATCACGAGACTATATGCTCTGGGCCTTTGGGGTGGTGGAACACTTAGCTAGCGTAACGATTTTCACGACGAGAGAAGTTACTGTCACAAACTCTGCCAATGCACCTATGAACTCACGAACTTGTAATTCTAGGTTGGATCATCGCTCGCGTACATGCATGTTCTAGCTAGCTGCTAGTTAACTACTTCCAAGTTCCAACGATCGCAAACAACCATGCCCGGCCATATATATACATGCATGGCTTACATGGCTACTATTTTTTTTTAAAAGAGAGTCTCCCCTCCGATTTCAATTAATAGAAACCAGACATCTGTTAGTTCATTACAGGAAAGTAAAAGAAAGCAGTAAAAAATACAACCGACTATGCTATCAACCTCTCAAAGCAACTGAGAACGCTAAGCAAAGCCTAAGAAAAATAAGAACTTCCTATTCGAACTTTTATTACAAGCAATCCAAGCTGAGCAAAGGTTCCCAGGGAACCAGCACCAGTCATTTGACATTTCGAAGAGACAGGACAACTGGAGAATCAACCAAAGAGGCTTCAACCAGCAATCCGTAGCACGCCCGGACGCCATCCTTTTGAAGCGTGGAAAGCTTCACTTGCCACCCGCTCGATTAGTCTTGTTCCCCACAGCAGCACCTCTTTGTTTGTCTGTTTTGTCTGTAGAATGGCCCAAGAACTAATTAGATGCGTAACCGAGTGAATTATTGCAAAAGGGTCGTGAATTTTCTTTCTTTCAAAGCAAATCGCGTTCCTGGCATTCCAAATAGCCCAGAACACAATTGCTATCCCCGTCAGAACCATTCTCATGTTATTCTTATCAAATTTATGCAACCATGCCCCAAACACTTCTTGAATTGAAGAAGGAAGAGACTGTAAGTTGAAAGCACAACGGAAGATACTCCAGATTAATTTTGCTGTCGATCAAGATAAAAATAAGTGCTCAATTGTCTCAGGTTGCCCACAGAAAAGGCACTGTGGGTTACCTGTCCATCCCCTTTTCAAAAGATTATCTCTGGTCAAGATACTGTTTTTTAGTACCAGCCACAGGAAAATCTTTATTTTATAAGGAATCTTCGTCTTCCACATAAATTTATGAGGAAAACCAATCTCATTCAGACTAAGTTTTCTGTACAGAGATTTCACTATGAAAATCCCATCTTTAGTCAACATCCATCTAATTTTATCCTCTCCTTGTCGCAACACCACATCGTTACATGATTGTTTTACATTCTCCCATAAAAGCAGCGTATCCCCTAGCAGCGTTCTCCTGAAAGTTAGGGAACCCCACCCATTTTTCATGACCGATGCAACCGTGATATTCTTTTCTCTGCAAAGGTTATAAATTTTGGGACATATGTCTTTAAGGGGTTTATCGTCGACCCACCAATCCTCCCAGAATCTAGTATTCTCACCATTTCCAACACTTTTTTTACAATTTTTATAGAATATATCTTTAACACTAAGCACACCAGACCAAAACTGGGAATCTCCAGGTTTGCGTCTAATACCAGAAATACATTTGTTCTTGACGTATTTGTTTCTATGAAAGTTTGCCACAAGCCACTCTCAGTTTCCAGTTTCCAAAGCCATTTCGCAAGAAGGGCTTGGTTCATCAAGTCAATATTCAAAATACGATGTATAGAATGTCGATATATAGGAGAGGAGGATCAAGTTTCTTTCGTTTAGGACACCAGAATACTAGATTGGTGTGGTTCCTCTACGCCTAGGACACCAGAATATTGAACCATGAACGAGGAAAGGAATGAGATAAATATTGGCTAGTAATTGTGAAGCCCCAATTCTTGACTGAACGGGACACCAAAGGCCTCTGCCCTCCCTCTCTATCTATCCAAGAGATGGAAGGGCAGAGTTTTTTTTTTTTGGTTTTTTCATCTTTTCATCAAAGAGTTGAACAATGAAGATAGATGGCAAGTGCCTGATCGATTTGATCAGGCCGTGTAGGAACAAGGTTCAAATCGTTCGTTCGTTAGGATGCCTCAGCTGCATACATCACTGCACTTCCACTTGACACCTATTTAAACCTCCTACACATAAGTCAAACGGAGCGAAAAATAGACAAACCTCCTCCCACCCACCTCTCCCATGGCGCTCTAGGTGCCCTGGCCCTCATGGCCACCCCCTCACCGGCATCACTCCGGCTGCCGGTGAGCCCCTCCCCTCACCCCATGGCGACCTCTGAAGACTTGACTGCCATGCGTTGGCGTGTTCGTTATTGCACCAACTTGGTAAGGAAGACAGTGACTATTTATCATGGAGTTCTGTTCATTAGGCCGGATGCCAAAAGGTTAGTTCTTCAGACTGATGACGAGGTCACGATTGATGCTCGCTTTATCAAAATGGGAGAGATTATCTCCTCTGGCTCGAAAGTGGATTTTGCTTGCCACCGTGCTTTTATTGGAGAGCGCATTGAGCCCCCTATCCCAGTGTTTGAGTCTGTTCATGCTACTCCAGCATCTTCTCTCAATTTTCAGCGTGGTATTGCTTTTGCTGCTTTGGCCAGGAAGAACTTTGGTCATCCCGTTAATTTCTCTGAAGGTCCTGGCAGAAGGGAATTTCTATTAGTAATCAGTTTTGGTCGTGCTCATTTTCGTTTGGATGTTCGTGCTGTGGGAACAGTGCTGCAATCTTGCTTTAGTGGTGCTGCTGGTCGTTTCAAAGTGAAATTTCTCAAGGATAGATCTTTTCGCTTCTCGGTTGCATCCAAATCAGTGGGTTTTCAAATTTATAATTCAGGTGTTATTTCGAGAATGACTTTGAGTGCCATTTTCATCTCTGGGGGAATGGTGGTCCGAATTGGAAGTTTGAAGAAACTCAATTTTACAAAGAGGTTGATTCTAAATGGCATATAGTCAACCGTTCTCATGCTTCAGTGTTTGATCGCCTGCAACAAAATCCTTCTAGAGCTTATGGTGCAATCGCTCAAGCTCCACCTGCTGCTTCAGTCTTCTCTCGCCTGGATTATTCTTCAGTTACTCAAGCGGCGTTAGTTGCAGTGCAGGCGGAATCAAGGGGTTTTCAAAATACAGTTAATAGGGCACTGAATAGGCCTTCATTTGCCTAGGTCGTTACTAATCAGGGCGTGATTCCAGCGGCAAGACCAATTTCAAATCGGGTGAGCCTTCCTCAATCTGGGCCGAAACTACCGGGATTGCTCTCGGTCATGCGATTTCCTTCCTTCCTGCACCCGACAACAGTAAATGGGCCGATGATTCTTTCTGTTTTTGGTTCAAAGCCCAGGGACCATGCCTTCCCGTAATGACAGCAACCTCGTTTAAGGATTTCGCCATTTTCCATTCTGCCCCTGTCGACTCGGCTTCTCCGTCCACAGTAAACCCCACCGTCTCCTTTGTCTCCTCGCCGGAGCCGGCCGTGGCTTCCTCATCGCCGACAATGGCCAACATCCCCATTGACCCCGTCCCTTTTGTGCCTCGTGGGTTTCAGATTCTTGACATTCCGGGGAGAACTGCAGTTCATCGTGTGGTGCTGCCTCGCCGCCCTCGCGCCAACGAGGACATGGCAATCGCCAACATCAATCCGATGCCCCAAGGTTAGGTACTGTTTGCCAATGTTCATGGTGTCTTGCAAGATTTTCTGCTTCAAGAGAAAGTTATTTTCAAGTCCATCCAGAAATGCCCCTTTGGGGAGGCATATGTGCAGTTCCAGCATGTCCGTGACAGGGACAGATTTGTGGAAGAGAGTTCGCATGATTTTGGGGATGTACAAATTTCTTTTGTTAAGCATAATCAAGGAAGAAATTGGCGCAGGGCTTACTTGGACAGGGAGTGCTGGGTCCTGTTGGTCGGACCCCACTTGATAATGTCAACACTGAAGATAATAGGCACATGTTCAGTAAAGTTGCAAATTTGTTAGTTTGGGAAGAAGATCCTAGAAATAGGGGAAGAATACTTGCTAAAATAAGATGTACTGAGCTTGGTGAAATCCCTAAAAGTATCAGGCTAACTGATGGGGAAGTGACTGAAAGTGAATCATGGACTTTCTCTGTTGAAGTCCTTCAGCAGACTCTGCTTGGTGGTGGCCCTCAGGATGAGGACCCAATGCCTGATGAGGGTGTGGACCCGCATCCACTGCCACCTCAGTTTCCTCCTGTTTGGAACCCGAACCCTGATCTACATGCAGAAGAAGACATGAATGGTTGGGAAGATGCTCACTGGGCTATGCCCAATCCTGCTGCTAACCCTGCGGCCAACAACGCTGCTAATCAGGCTCCGGTTGAGAACCCTCTTGCTGACATGCAAGTTGATGCTAAAGTGCAAGACGCAGATAATGCTAGTGACATCCTGTCTCATTCCTCTGGACAGCTCTCTGGCAATGGAGCAGCTGTTCCTAATGTCATAGAAGAATTTAATCCTGGAATTATTCAGAATTTACATAATGTTACTGTGATTCAACCTGCTGTTCCTGAGGGAGGACAGTAGAATATTCAGAATGCTGTTGAGTTTGCACATGCTGTTCCTGAACCTATTGTTCCTGCAGAAGAACATGGTCATATTGAGTTAATGGATTTTATAAATGTCCCGAATGATGATGGTATTGTTGGCAATGAAATTGTTCAAGAAGAACTGGGAGAGGGTCTAATGAATGTCATAATGGCATATCAAGATGCTGAACCTGTCATTCCTCAGGAACCTGCTATAGTGGAACCGGTTGCAAATGTTGCTGAGATGAATAATGTTGAAATTGAGAACAAGGAAGCTGAAGATGACTTGGGTCCAGTAGAAGCTGATGAAGAGGATGGGTTTTATCAATTCCCTGATGTTGTTCCGCCTGGACTGGCGCATATTCAGCTTGGCATGGTTCAGACTCTCACATTTCCAGTGGACAGTAGCAGTCTTCCTGCATTTCCAATTTTTGATGAAGGCATGAAGCTTTGGGATAAATACTTTGCACCTCACATTGAAAGCTCCAGCAACTCTGTTCTTAATATACCAGTAAGTTGGTTCAATTTCATCATCATGCTCTTGCTCACTCATGAAAAATTTGAGTGGACTAAATCTTTTCTCAAGTCTCCACTCTGGGATATTGTTAAAGAAGTTGATGAAGGATATCAGAGTTTTAAATTCATTATCCCTGATTCTTGTGTGCTTTCCCAAGCTCCCATTTGTAAGCTCCAGGAAATTAATATTGTTGGTACTGTTCAGGATGATAAGGATAATGCTGAGGCAACTGCAGATGGGGAGGCTGCTGGGAAGGAAGTGGCCACAACCAGAAAGAGAAGAGGAAAGGGACCTCTGGTTGAAGATGAGGTAAGAAGGAGCCCTCGAATTCAAGAATTGAACAATGGATTTCGTCAAAACCCTTGCCCTGATAATAGCTGCCTTCCATGTACTGTTGTTCCACCGAAACTCCCAAATAAAATTGTAAGAAACTTAGCTACCTCCTTTTGCAAGGTTGCTGAAGCAGAGGTTGCTGCTAAGCTGAGCAAGAGAGGGAAAAAAAGTTGTAGCAGAGAAGAATGCTGCGGCTGACAAGGTCAAAGCAGCAAAGGAAAAAGAGGCATTGGAGAAAGATGGTGGCGCTGATAAGGCCAAGGCAACAAAGGGCAAGAAGCCTGCTGCGAAGAAGAAATAATTTAAATGTGTTGTACACACAATTCAAGTAGCAAAGTTTCTAAAATTATCTTTATGGATATGTATCTAATGACTGAAAACATGTTGGTATGTATTTTGGTACTGCTACTACTGGAGTGCTGTGAGATGTATGAATTATGGCTTCTGGGAATTTGAACAATTTAGTGTGATTCTGTCAGTCCAATGCTTCTTCCATTATTTGGCCAGTTCTTGGCATGCTTACCCTGTGGGTTTACTCAGTGCAATGGTTTTTAATGGCTAGACACAAACATTGGAAAATTCTTAACTGGAACATTAGGGGTTGCAATGCTCATGAAAAACATCTGGCCATTTATAATAAAATTGAAGAAAGTGGGTGTTCCATTCTTTGTCTTCAGGAAACTAAGAGAGAACATTTTGATCTTGCATATATCAGGAAATTTTGCCCAAAAAGATTCAATAAATTTGCTTTCTTGCCCTCTGTGGGTGCCTCTGGTGGACTGCTTATAAGGCTACGCACGGTTAACCGAAAACCGAGAAACCGAACTGAAAAAACCAAAACCGAACCGAAATTGTGGTTATTTTGGTTTCCGGTTAAGGTTACGGTTAGTAAAATAGCTAACCATTTGCCTTGCGGTTAATACGGTTAATAACCGAAAACCGAATGGTTAACCAAAAAAACCGAAATGCCTATTAACTTTTATTAATTTGCTACTTTTATTGACTTTTATTAACTTTACGGGTTACTTGTAGCATGTGATTTGCTACTTGTATAGACTTTTATTAACTTTATGGGTCATTTGGTTACTTTGGATCATATGCCTATTAATTTTATAGTTTATTCCGTTATTTTGTAATATATGGGCACAAAAAGAAATTGTCATTTTAAAATTCGCGTCAACTTAGGTTAATTTGGTTATTACCGAAACCGAACCGAAATTAAATGGTTATTACTGAAACCGAACCGTATTCTCGTACAAAACCATATTTACCGAAGTATTGAAACCGTATAATAAAAAAAACGTATAAACCGAACCGAATTAACCATATTAACCGAACACGCAGCCGGACTGCTTATAGTCTGGGTGGACTAAATTTTAAATGGTGACATGGTATTTGGGAATGAGTTCTCTATCTCTGTCAAATTCACCTGTAAATTGACAACGGATTCTTGGATTCTTACAAATATTTATGGTCCTTGCCAAGTGGAGAGAAGAGGAAACTTTATTGATTGGTTTGGCAATATTGAAATGCCAGATGAGACTGATAGGCTAGTATTGGGGGATTTTAATTTTATCAGGAGCCCAAATGACATAAACAAACCTGGTGGAGATATTAACGACATGCTCATTTTCAACGAAGCAATCAGTAATTTAGGGCTAGTGGATTTACCTCTGAAAGGTAGGAAATATACTTGGAGCAATATGCAAAATGACCCTCTTCTTGAGAGGTTGGATTGGTTTTTTACCTCTAAATCATGGACAATTTCCTACCCGGCAACCACTGTATCTTCACTGGCAAAACCCATTTCTGATCATGTTCCTTATGTCATTGACATTGGCACGAAAATTCCAAAAGCAGAAGTCTTCAGATTTGAGAATTACTGGATGCAGCATGATTCCTTCAAGCAGATTGTTCAGAATGCTTGGAACATCCTAGTTGGGCACACTGATTGTGCTAAGAAAGTCAATGCCAAGTTGAAAAACACTAGGAGAGCTCTGAAACTTTGGTCCAAAACACTCTCTAGCTTAAAGGCATCTATTGCTCAAGTTAATGACCTAATTGACTTGTTAGAAATGATGGAAGAATTCAGAGAACTGAATGATTTAGAAGGCAGCCTCAAAGACCTGGCTAAATCTCATATGCTGAATTTATTGGAAAGCCAAAATACTTACTGGCGACAACGTGGTAAAATTAATTGGGTGAAACTCAGGGATGCTAACACTAAATTCTTCCATGCTCGTGCCACTGTCAGACATAGGCATAATTCCATTGCCTCTTTGAAAAATGATAATCAAGTGGAAATTACTGACCATGATGGAAAAGCTGCAATTTTGTGGAATGCTTTTAAGGAAAGAATGGGACAGACGGACAATACTGAGATGCACTTTGATTTGCATAACCTGTATGGTGACCCCAAAACAGAGAGATGTTTCTCGAACTTGAGCTTCCTTTCACTGATGAGGAAATTGAAAACATGATTAAGGAGCTGCCCAATGAGAAATCCCCGGGACCGGATGGCTTCAATAATGAGTTTGTTAAATGTTGCTGGGGTATAATTGGAGAAGACATTAAGGAGCTGATCAGGGCATTTCACAGTGAAAATATATGCTTGGAAAGTATTAATGATTCATATATCACTTTAATCCCTAAAGTGGATGATCCTGAAACTCCAGCTGACTTCAGACCCATTTCTCTGCTCAATAGTGTTTTAAAATCATCACAAAGCTGCTTGCAAATAGATTGCAAAAAATCATTTTGAAGCTTGTTCATCAAAACCAATATGGTTTTCTAAAGTCTAGAAGCATTCAAGATTGTCTTGGTTGGGGTTTTGAGTACCTATTCCAGTGCCATCAATCTAAGAAAGAAATAATGGTTCTAAAACTGGACTTTGAAAAGGCTTTTGATAAAATTGAGCATGATGCCATTCTCAAGATTCTTGAAGCAAAAGGATTTGGTAGAAAATGGATTACTGGATTGCTCTTTTGCTTAAAACTGGCACTTCTGCGATGATGTTGAATGGTGTACCGGGAAAGAAATTTTATTGCAAACGTGGAGTGAGGCAAGGTGACCCTCTCTCACCACTGCTTTTTGTCCTTGCTGCCGACCTCCTGCAGACGGTGCTTAACAAAGCTAAAACTCAAGGGCTCTTAAAAACTCCCTTGGATATCCCGAGCTGTCCTGATTTTCCTGTCATGCAATATGCTGATGATACATTGTTAGTTATGCAAGCTGACGCTTCTCAAATACTCTGCTTTAAAGCACTGCTGCAAACTTTTGCGGATTCCACCGGTCTCAAAGTGAACTTTCACAAGTCCATGCTGATTCCCTTGAATATTCATGCTGATATAGTTGAAGCTGTGGTGGGTCTCATGAATTGCCAATTGGGTGCCTTCCCATTTACCTATCTAGGTCTGCCTCTGGGTACCACAAGACCCACGTTAGAATATTTTCTCCCCATTTTGCAAAGAGTGGAAAGAAGACTGTGTGGCATCACAAACTTTCTGAATATTGGGGGAAAACTGGAGATGGTTAAATCAGTTTTGGCATCCATGCCAATATTTTACATGTGCACTCTTGAAATTCATGCAGCAGTTAAAGAGCAATTGAACAAGTATATGAGGCACTGACTTTGGAGAAAACCTGATTTGGAAGATAAGAAACCTGCTCTGATTAAGTGGAAAACGGTTTGTAGGCCAGAAAAACCAAGGAGGGCTTGGAGTCATGGATATTAATGTTCAAAACAAAGCCTTAATGCTAAAGAGCTTACACAAGTTCTACAACAGAAGTGATATACCTTGGGTACATCTGGTTTGGGATACTTATTACTCGAATAACCATCTTCCTGGCGCCAAAATGGAGGGCTCCTTTTGGTGGAAAGCTCACTTAAAGCTTCGGGATTATTATAAAGGAATGGCTAGATGTAAAATTGGCAACGGATCTTTGGCACTGTTTTGGCATGATCTGTGGCATGACAATTGCCTGAAGCACCAATTCCCACGCCTTTATTCTTTCTCAAAAGATATTGATATCACTGTTCGACATGCCACCCAGATTGAGTTTCTAGAGGATCTTTTTCACTTACCTTTGAGTAGAGAGGCGTTCCAGGAATTTATTCAGCTTGAGGATATTTGGGAGGATGTTAAACAAACCAGAGAACTTGCTCAGCATGATGTTTGGACTTACATTTGGGGAAGTGATTCATTTTCATCCAAAAAAGCTTACAACATCTTAATTGGAACTCAGCAAGTTTCCCCTCAGTTTAACTGGATTTGGAAGAGCTCTTGTCAGGCAAAGCATAAAATTTTCTTTTGGCTCTTATTACATGACAGACTGAATACGAGAAACCTGTTGTCCAGGAAGAATTTTCAACTTGAATCCTATGATTGTGCAACATTACAATGCAGACAGGAAGAGACATTAGTCCATTTATTCTGGACCTGCCCCATGGCTGTGAGATGCTGGGACTATGTGTGTCCACAGAGAAACCGAAATCTGTCTTTACACGAGGCATTTGATGACATGAAAAGCAAACTAAATCTTCCATTCTTCATGGACATTCTGATTCTTGCAAGTTGGAGCATCTGGATGATCAGAAATAACAAAATCTTCAGGGATGAGAGGCCCACTCTTGAGAGGTGGAAAGCCATTTATTTATCAGAGTTGAATTGGCTTAAGTATAGAATAAAGGCCAAACACTCTGCTCAGTTTAATCTTTGGAGAGAGTCACAACCTTAGTAGTTTTTTCTTTTTCCCCATTTTTGACGGATGTAAATTTTTTGTAAATAGCTTGTAAATACATATAAAATCTATAAAAGTTGCAGTGGGATTTTTTCCCACTGTTTGTCCGTAAAAAAAACACCTATTTAAACGGCTTGTCTCGCCGCTACCTTATCCTATTTCCATACTTCTGTCGCTCCATCCCCATATGGGTGGAGAACCCGTCGCTGTCTCGGTTGTGACACCGGAGGCTCTAGGGAAGTCGGAGGAGAGAGCACTCATCTTGGGGTGGGCTTACTACTTATATGCTTTCAGCAGTTATCCTCTCCGCACTTGGCTACCCAGCGTTTACCGTAGGCACAATAACTGGTACACCAGAGGTGCGTCCTTCCCGGTCCTCTCGCACTAGGGAAAGGTCCTCTCAATGCTCTAATGCCCACACCGGATATGGACCGAACTACGGATGGCAATGGGTACCCGATACCCGCTAAACCGACGGGTACTCGCACTAAATGGGGAGGGTTTGGTGACGATCTGCACCCGTGGGTCTGCTTAGTGGTAAAGATCCAGACCCGTTGGGTTTAGTGGAGGCGGGTATGGGGGTGCCAAACCCGCACCCGCAAACCCGCAAACCCGCCTAGACATGTGAACCCTACATGTAATTCCCTCACACCTTCACCTAACCCACTACCCCACGCACACAGCACACCACACGGCCACACCACAGACCACACCACACAAAACCACTTATCCACGCACGCACACAGCACACACCACACCAGTACACACCACGCACGCATGCCTCCCTTGCCTTATGTTCTTCTTTCTTCTCTCCCTTTATCTTCTTCTTTCCTCTCCCCATGGCTCCTGCAGGCAGCAGGCTGCAGCGCTGCTCCGGCCATGGCTCCCCTCCTCCCATGGCTCCTCTCTCCCCCAAGCAGACGCCTCTAGCTCGCCGTCCCTCCTCTCTCTCGAGCACATGACGCTGGCCGGCCGCCTCTCTCGCGCGGATGTGCTCTACCACGGGCCAAAGTCGACCACCGCGTCACCTCCACGGCTCTACCTCGCCTGGAAGCCGCCACCACCGCCAGAGATCCCCTCGTCCTGCTCCGGCTCCTCGAGCTCCGCCGCCGCCGGGTACCCGTCGGGTCTCGCAAACCCGACGGGTGGCGGGTATGGTGGAGAATAGGACCTGACTACGGGTATGGGGGCGGGTGGCGGGGGCGGGGACAAGGGGCGGGTGCGGGTATGGGGGTGCCAAACCCGCACCCGAACCTGGCGGGTGCCATCCGGAGACCGAACTGTGTCACGACGTTCTGAACCCAGCTCACGTACCGCATTAATGGGCGAACAACCCAACCCTTGGAACCACCTACAGCTCCAGGTGGCGAAGAGCCGACATCGAGGTGCCAAACCTTCCCGTCGATGTGGACTCTTGGGGAAGATCAGCCTGTTATCCCTAGAGTAACTTTTATCCGTTGAGCGACGGCCCTTCCACTCGGCACCGTCGGATCACTAAGGCCGACTTTCGTATCTGCTCGACGGGTGAGTCTTGCAGTCAAGCTCCCTTCTGCCTTTGCACTCAAGGACCAATGTCCGTCTGGCCCGAGGAAACCTTTGCACGCCTCCGTTACCTTTTGGGAGGCCTACGCCCCATAGAAACTGTCTACCTGAGACTGTCCCTTGGCCCGCGGGTCTGACACAAGGTTAGAATCCGAGCTCTTCCAGAGTGGTATCTCACTGATGGCTCGGGCCCCCCGGAAGGGGCCTTCTTCGCCTTCCACCTAAGCTGCGCAGGAAAGGCCCAAAGCCAATCCCAGGGAACAGTAAAGCTTCATAGGGTCTTTCTGTCCAGGTGCAGGTAGTCCGCATCTTCACATACATGTCTATTTCACTGAGCCTCTTGATACATCCAAAACGTATCTATAATTTTTGATGTTCATGCCTATTATATATTGATTACCACATGTTTGTCTTACACTTTATATCATTTTCATGCATTTTCTGGGACTAACCTATTAACAAGATGCCACAGTGCCAGTTCCTGTTTTCTACTATCTTTTTGTTTCAGAAAATCTATTCTGGAAATATTCTCGGAATCGGACGCCAATTTAACTGATTTATTTCTGGATCGAGACGGAGCAGTAGCCAGGAGGACGGAGCCAGGGGCCACACCAGGCAGGCCGGCAGGCCCACGGCATGGCCTAGGGTGGGGCCGCGCACCTAGGCCGCCGCCCCACCTCGGCTGGTCACCGACGCCGCCCTTTCGCCTATAAATTGCATCTAATCGGGAAATCCTAGATACCCGAGCAAAAAAACACGAAAAGTTCCGAGGCCGCTGTCGTCTTCAACCCTAGTTCGGGAGGGTTTCTGCAGTTCTTCCCGGCACCTTGCCGGAGGGGAAATCATCACCGGAGGGCTCTACATTACCATGCCTGCCTCCGGAGTGATGCGTGAGTAGTTCTCCACGGGACTACGGGTCCATAGCAGTAGCTAGTTGGTAGTCTCTCCACCTTGTGCTATCATGTTTAGATCTTGTGAGCTGCCTAACATGATCAAGATCATCTTTATGTAATGCTACATGTTGTGTTTGCTGGGATCCGATGAATTGTGAAGTTATGATCAAGTTTGTTCATCTATCTATATTATGTTTTATCTATGTTCCTGCATGCTCACCTTTGTTAGTAGATGCTTTGACCAAGTAGAGACTAATGACTTCAAGAGAGGGTATTTATGCTAGATAGTGGGTTCATGGCTCTAGAAGCCTGGGCTTGATAGACAGAAACAACTAAGGATGTAGATGTGCTGTTGCCACTAGGGATAAAATTACCGATGCTTAGCTTAAGGGTACTGCTGTTAAGTCTAATGCGTTTGTTTACATTACACACTTTGCTTAATGCTATAATCTGTTGCTTGCAACTTAATACTCATGGGAGACCCAGAAGCTATCTTGTGAGTGGATTATGAGTCATAGATGCAGCTAGTAAGCGGTCTATGTATATTGTTGTAATGCCCAATAGATATAACAATGAACATGTGCTTGTCATATATTGCATTGTCATGCGTTTGCAATTTGTCAATTGCCCAGCTGTAATTCGTTCACCCAACATGTATGTTTTGTCTTATGGAGAGACACCACTAGTGAACTATGGACCCCGGTCCTTTATTCCACACTGATACAAATACCGTTTTCACCACGCTCTACGTTACTTCCTGCTGCTACTTTTGTGTTCATCATCATATTCTACACCATACGTTTAATCCTTTGTATTCAGCAAGCCGGGGAGATTGACAACCTTCCTGTTTCGTTGGGGCAAAGTACTTCGATTGTGTGTGTGCAGGTCCACGTCAGTGATCGGGTAACAGCGCCGCTGACACCTTTCTGAAGCTCTTCCAATTCCTACTGGATCTGACAACCTTGGTTTTGTAATCAAGGGAAAACTTTGCTGCTGACTACATCATACCTTTCTCTTGGGGTTTCCCAGCGAACGTGCGTTCCACATCATCAAGCAACTTTTTCTGGCGCCGTTGCCGGGGAATTGGAGGCTACAGCAAAGATTAAACTTTTCTTCAAGGAATTTGATGGATTCGGCCGCTGGAGGGACCTTCATGTCCATCACTTTGGGCACAGCAACAAAACTCCTTGATGAGATGATGGTAAATTATTCCCAATGGCATACTGAAAGGGCACCAACAGGTAAAAAGGTAAACTCTGTTGAAGAAATTTCTTCATTGAATGATAAGGTTGATGCTATTATGTCCATGCATGCTTTCTGGGAATCAAGTGCATGTTGATCCAAACAATGTTCCCTTGACTTCATTGGTTTCTCAAGAAGAGCATGTTGATGTGAACTTCATTAAAAACAACAATTTCAATAACAATGTTTATAGGAACAATTTTGGTAATAACAATTATAAGCCCTATCCTTCCAATAGTGGCAATGCTTATGGTAATGCTTATGGTAATAAGAATGTGCCCTCTGATCTTGAGGTTATGCTTAAAGATTTCATTGGTTCACAAAAAGCTTTTAACAAAACTTTTGAGGAAAAATTCGAAAAGATAGATAACCTTGCTTCTAAAGTTGATAACCTTGCTCTTGATGTTGAATTTTTGAAAATAAAGGTTATGCCTCATGATGTTAAAGAAAGTAAGTCTCTTAATGCTATACAAATTAAGATTGGTAATAATATTAAGATGCTAGCCGAGTTGCATGCTAGATGGGAAAGAGAGGAAAAAGAGGCTGAAACTGCTGAAAAGTGTAGGATTGCTAATGTTTGCACTATCTTCACCAATGAAGGCGTTAAAACTTTGAGCACTAGTGAATTACCTACAGGTCCTAATCATACTAGTAACAAGAAAATTAAAATTGGAGAAGGTCCCACTTCTGTTGAGAAGGGCTCCAAGTCACTTAATGACACTAAAGTTACTCCTGAGAAAAGTGCTGAAATTTTTCGTGTTGTTAGGAATGATACTCCTATTTCTTTTGATGATAATGAGTTTGATTTTGATAGTTGCAACCTTACTGAAGTTATTAAGTTCTTACAAAAGCTTGCTCAAACTCCTAATGCTAGTGAAATAAACATGGCTTTCACTAAACACATCACTAATGCTCTTATGAAGGCTAGGGAGGAGAAACTTAAACGTGAGGCATCTATCCCTATAAAGTTAGAAGATGTTTATGAACCTACTGTTAAAATGAGAGTAAATGATTTTGATTGCAATGCTTTGTGTGATCTTGGTGCTAGTCTCTCTGTTATGCCTAAGAAACTTTATGAAATTCTTGATTTAGCACCATTAGAGGATTGTCACTTGGATGTTCATTTTGCTGATTCTACTATGAAGAAACCTGTGGGTAGAGTGAATAATGTTCTTATAATGGTTAACAACAATTATGTCCCTGTAGATTTCATTATTTTGGATATTGAATGTAAGGCTTCCTGTCCTATTGTTTTGGGAAGACCTTTTCTTAGAACTGTTGGTGCCATTATTGACATGAAAGAAGGAACTGTCAAATATCAGTTTCCACTCCACAAGGGGATGGAACACTTTCCTAGAAAGAAGATGAAACAACCTTTTGAGTCTATTGTTAGAACAAGTTATGCTTTCAATGCTACTTTTGATAATACTTGACCTTTTTGCTACTGCGCCTAGCTGAAAGGCGTTAAAGAAAAGCGCTTGTTGGGAGACAACCCAATTTTATTTCCTGTTATTTTTGTTTTCTTGAGTCAAGGAGGTTGTTTACTTCCTATTTGGGAATCTTCGGATCTATGCTTATTTTCAACTCCCCGAGGCATTTCGTCGCTTGCTACGCCCTTCCTCGTCTCTGGGTGCCTAGGTATCCACCGCAAGCCTTTCCTTTTGTGAACCTCGCCATTAACGTTAAGGCTATGCCATCCTAAGGTGCTACTAAATGGAAGGATCTTATCAACGTCCATGAATGCGAAATCATAGATCGAACTGCCGAATTAGCAAAATTCGGTGCTATCATAGTATCCGCTAAGTTCACGGGCTAGAGATAAGCGGACTCGAATCGCTGACATCCGCCACAGGGTAAACCACCACCTCTCAGACCTCCCCGACGGGTTCTACCATAGAGGCCAACGATAGACAATAACTCCCCCCGAACACAGCTTACAACTTTCATCATACTGTGCTCTCCAAAGAGCAACTCTTCTCAAAATCTCAAAACAAAAGGTGCCGAGTTGGAATCCCATTCTAAGGATTCTTGTGGTTCCGGGGAATCCAGCTACAGGAGAACCAGGAACGGGGAGATCTCCCCTTTTTCCGCCCGGCTCTTTGATCTTAAACTTAAGAATGTTGGTTTTAAGAACGAGTAATTGCCCTTCTCCGACCCTTACTGCCCAACCGGAGAGCGGACGGCTAATGTGTTCCACTTATTGAACAGGGTCTATGGTCGGTCTGTGACCCCTGGACGCCGAAGGCGTCCTTGAGGTAATCTCGTAGTTCCTACGGGGTGGAGACAATGGGGTCGGTCCATGGATTTTCCTTCCTTTTGCTACATTTCGCTCAAAGGTTTGAAGGGAGATAGTGCATCAAGTTATTCGCAAGGGCCAACTTGATCCTCTTCCCCAGGGATCCCAGATGAGGGAAGCCTAGGAGAGCTGCCAACTCCAACTATCGTCCATGTACGATCCATACTAGATCTGACCAACTGCCCATCCTACCTCCTCTACCTTTTTGACAGCCCATCTTTTTGTCTCAGTAGAGTCTTTCAGTGGCATGTTTCAGTCCTCTTCCCCATTACTTAGAAAAAGTGAGCCACCGGTTCAGGTAAAAGTGACATTCTATGGCTACTATAGAATGTCGATAGGAGCTAGCGACCAGTAAGGATGGGGTACTCGATCGCGTGACTCGCCACTCGCGAGACGACATATTTTGGGTTCCGTCCAACGATCGACTACGATAAAATATCACATAAACGCTCTGATATTGTCTATTTTTCATTTCAAAGGACAAGTATTATGCAGAAATTCACTTTGGCACCCGGGTGCATATGATCCTGTTATAGTTTTCAAAATTCAAAAAATATGAAAACACTTCAAAAAAAATCTGAATTTTTTTGTGCACAAACATATGCAAGTTTTCAACATCCGTGAAACATTTCGGAAGGAAATGACACTTTATGTGGTATGTGTAAAAAGACAAAATCCATGGCCGAAATGAGATTTAAAAATACATTTTACAAAGCACAGATTTTGTCTTTTTTGCACAGATCGCGAAAAATGTTGTTTCCTTCCGAAATTTTGCACGAATGTTGAACACTTGTATATCTTTGTGCCAATTTTTTTCAGATTTTTTTGAAGTGTTTTCATATATTTTAATTTGAAACATATATCAGCAGCATATGCACCCGGGAGTCAAAACGCCTCTCCCAAGTATTCTATCTTTAGTTTTTTCTTTGTCTCTCAAACTCTTGCAACCCACGTTATGTCGCGAGAAATGCAACCCCTCATATAAGTTGGTTCCCCCGGTACTATATGTGACGTGCAAAGCTGGAGGTTTGTGTGGCATATTTGCGAAAGTACCCTTCCACCTATGCCCAATATCATTTCTGAAGTCCATCATATTTTGACTAACAACCTGATGGCGTGGAACAGCATGTTCGTTGGGAGACCCCAAGTGTAAGGTTTGATGTAATTTAGCAGCAAGTTTTTCCTTGATTACAAAACCAAGGTATTCAATCCAGTAGCATTTGGAGAAGACTTTAGAGAGGTGTCAACGGCGCCGTTTACAATAATTGACGTGGACCCGCGCACACACGAACAAACTATTTTGTCCCAATGAAACAGAGAGGTTGTCAATCTCTCCGGCTTGCTGAACACAAAGAATTAAATGTATGTGTGTAAAATATTATAAGAGCAAAAATGACCAGCGAGCAAAATGACTTAGAAAGGCTATTAGAACGGTTGTAAACAATATAGAAAAATAGGACCGGGATCCACAGTTCACTAGTGGCGTCTCTCCAAAAGATAAACATGTTGGGTAAACAAATTACAGCGAGGCAATTGGCAAACATGGGCGTAACACAATACTATCATGACACAAAGTTCACCGTTTCATTTAATATGGGCATTACGACAAAATAGATAGATCGTTATCCAACTGCATCTATGACTAATAATCCACCCCGGGATCGCTATCCAGCCTGTCACCCAAAAGTATTAAATTGCAAGCAATAGATAATTGCAATAAGCATGGTGCGTAATGTAAGCAATGTAAACATCATAAAGCAATAAACACCGCTGTTTTATCCCTAGTAGCAACAACACATCTCAAGTCTTAATCGTTTCTGTCAACTCGAGCTCAGACAAGAGAGGCATGAGCCCACTATCTAGTATAAATACCCTCTCTAAGATACAAGCAATTACTTCGGCTAAATCATCCACAAGCATCGGTGAGCATGCAAGATCATAAATAAAACATATGAATAAACAATCTGAACAATAATGTCATGACTCCATAATTCATCGGATCCCCGCAAACACAACATGTAGCATTACATAAAGATGATCTTAATCATGTAGGCAGATCATAAGATCTAAACAATGGAGCACAAAGGAGAAGAGACAACCATCTAGCTACTGCCATGGACCCGTAGTCCCGTGGTGGACTACTCACGCATCACTCCGGAGGCAGGCATGGTGGTGTAGATGCCTCCGGTGACGATGTCCCCCTCCGGCAGGGTGCCGGGAAGAGCTTCAAAGCCCTCCCGATCTAGGGTTGGCGACGGCGGTGGCCTCGGAACTTTTCTGGAAAATATGATCGGGCACCGAGGGTTTTCGGGAGGAATAGAATTTATAGGCAAAAGGGTGACTCGAGGAGGCACCGGAGGGCGACAGGTGGGCCCCAGCCACGGCCAAGGGGGCTGTGGGGCCTCCTGCAGCTCCCCTCCCGGCTCTGGCTTTGTTTCCATTAAAAAAAATCACGTAATTTTTTAGGCGATCGGAGAAACTTCCCCGACTAACTTTTCTGAAACAAAAAGACAGCAGAAAACAGGAACTGACACTGGGCATCTTGTTAATAGGTTAGTTCCATAAATCATGCCAAAATGATATAAAAACATTATAAAAACATGTTGCAATGTTATATAACAAGCATGGAACAATAAAAAATTATAGATACGTTTGAGACGTATCACAACCCTTACGTTTTTAGGTATTTTCCATTTCTGTTTCTTTTCCTACTTCTCACAAAACATTTGTCCCACGACCTTAGGTTCTCCTCACTTTTCCCCCACTTCGCTCAACCCAAGCCTTGTAAATGTCCAAACGAGCGTGATTGTCGGGTCAATCTCGTTGACCGTTACTTGGCCAAGTTTTGACGAGTGGGATCGCTTAAGATGCTGACAGGTGGGGACGGATAGACAAGGATATTATCACATCTATGTCTAATCGATTGTAATAAAATAGTGTGCCCCACTCCACCACCGCCACGAGAAAGCATCGTCGCCGAGAAGACTGTGGAGCTACCTATGTCGTTGTTGGCTGTCATGGAGTATGCGCCGGCCAACAAGCAGAGGCGGGTCGAGCCAGAACCGAAAGAGCTTTCGACGAGCTTCGACCTCATCAGCAGCCTCCCCTACAAATCTGGCATGCGGACAACCATCCTCTCCCAACGGTCGCGGCCCCTCTGTCGCTCCAACCTGGATCACTAACAAATCACCGCAGTCTCCAAGATCCTGGCCACGCACGATGGGCTAGTCAGACTCCTTGCCATCCACATCTTATGTTCCAACTTCAAGATCGATGCCAAATTCGACGAGTGGTTCTGATCCCTTATCCTAGATCAACAAGAGGAGCTCATGTTTGAAGGTGGATAACTGTTGCATTCGTCATCCGCGCTCAGCTTCACGCCCACGCTACGCCGTGCCAGATTCCTTCACTGCTATTTACCCTAGATTGATGTCGCGCCCGCGCTTCTTCTCACTCTACTAAAGTAGCTCGAGCTCTACGACGTCGGAATCTCGAAGGAGGCCATGGAGATTGGAGAGCCTGCTTGGTGCATGTACTGCCCTCGAGGGCCTTCAGCTTCAAGGGGTCCACATGTTCAGTAGCCTCCACATCGTCATGATGACTCTCCGAACGATTTGTGTGTCATGCTAGTGGAACAGGAGATCACTTGACAACAGAGCACTTGAGGTGTTTAACGATCTGGTCACTGAGGACGCGCTTTTCCTTGAGAGATTTCTTGTACTTTATCAAGAGGTCCAACAACAATCATGGTCATTGACGCGCCAAAATTGACAGTGAGGGGCTACTCGTTTATCGAATTCTCCCAAGTTGTTATAGCATGGATAACCGTTCATATACATCAGTCTTCTCATTCTCCTTGTCCTTCTTCTTCTTGTTCTTCTTTAAACTCACTTTTTTTTTGCTAATAATCTTGATGTATATTCAGCTGTTGTCAAGAAAACAGTATCCACAATTTTGAGCTTGTTTCCGCGCACTGTGAAGGCATTGGCAGTAGAATCTATCAACTACAATATCGATGAAGTTGTTGGATTCCTTAGATTCTTTCCGTTCGCGTAGAATCTTTACTCGACCTGAAGTGCTTTTCCTGTAAAATATTACCACAATGGAGTTCAGTTTGTTGGACTTTTTACCAAGTTTACCATGAAAAATGTAGTATTCAAAACTCCATCTAGGAAAAATATCAACATCTACAATGTAAATAGATATTATTAGACTTTGAATCTTATTAGACCCAAAACGTATGGTAATTTTGGATCATTTTCACACGTACTCACCTTCATCTTTTTTATCTGTTTTAGCCACTATATTTAATATGTTGTCTTCTTTTGCAGATAGAAACTTCAAAATAACATGACTAATCCCATCGAATGCTTTGATCTCCATCTCACATAAATTACTTTGAACGACTACCGAAACACCACACCCAAAATAAAATTCGCCAAGTTCTCTGTTTGAACGCAAGTGTGCTCAAGGTAATGAGGTTTGGCGTCACTTTAGCACACACAAATAAATGGTTTGCTGATCAGCGCACGCGGCTACAACTGAATGACATAGATTCTGCAGAAATTGAATTTCATTTTGAAGCAACATGTATCAACTTAATGGGAAATGTTAAACTCAAGGACATACATGAATTGTCGGTGGCTGATCCCTTTGCAGAATTATTTAACTAGAGATGGTATATTTGAATTTTAACCTTGTAATATTTGAATTTGATCCTTGTAAAATCAGTGGTATTTGTGATAGATCCTTGCAATGTCCTTGTGTTCTTTTTATTGCGTGGTATATGTTTATGATTTTTCCGTTGGGTTTCCTTTATTTTGATTTTTCTCCATTTATATGATTTTTCTCAAAAACAGGGCAAACAATTTCAGTGTGACCATTCATATCCAAGGGGTGAAACTTCCGATATATTTTGGTGCTATTGCGTAGAATCATGGTTGACTACGCATACATGATTTTTTATAATTCTTGACCAACTTATAACACACTTATAGTTCAATTTTTGTTTGGTGAATGCCATTAAACTTATTTAATGTGTCGAATATACCTAAATGCTCAAAATTCAACATAGTCAGGTAACGTGCTTCCCATGTGACATACTTTGTGTGACAATTTTGAAATTTTATTTGACGATCTTATCTATCGTACTGCTTCACGGAAAAACAAAATTTTGCCACTTAACAAATGAAAACTAACTTTCAAAAATCTTGGAATCTTGATTTGGCAATCTGGCTACAATGTTAAAACCATGTTTATGCCGAGTTTGGTCATGATAACAATAACCTTGCCATGGATATTACCATGACCTTGGTCATATGGCTTGAAAACCATTAGTCTTCATATAAGGTAGTCCTTGTTGTGAAGACTTTTAATTTTTTTTGTTTTATTGCAGGACTTTTATTAAAGTAACTAAGTAAGTATAGGTACAAAGACACAAGGTGGCTGCGAGTAAATCCCCTTCATGTAGCTTCACACTCCCCAACAACGGCGCCAACAATTCGTTTGATGACTGTTGGGAACCCCAAGTGGAAGGTATGATGTTGTGCATCAACAAATTTATCTCTGTGAAGAACAAATGTTTAACGAACCGGCAGGAGTGCAAAGCCTAGCAAAGTTTGAAGTGGAAACTACACATAAAACACACAGCTCTTTGTCCCCAATGTTTCAGGAAGATTGGAAGCTTCCCATCTCGCTAGAAACAAAGGATTAGACATATAGTGTGGAAGATAATTGTAAATAACACAAAGCTAAAAACATACCAGCGAGCTAGCAATGGTGAAAAGTAGGTAAACGAGGTTGTAAACAGCGTAAAGCATGGACCGGGGCCATAGTTTCAGTAGTGGTATCGCTCCTTAGATAATAAACTATGTTGGATTAACAAATTACAGATAGGCCATTGACAAAATTATTATCATGCAATCATGATAGAATGTTCAAGCCAAATATTTATGTACGCATTACGTCAAACATATATAGACCGGGCAACGACACCGCATCTATACCTAATACTTCACTTCGCGAGCGCTTCTATGCTTGCCTCCCAGGAATTAAGTAGTAAACAACAAAATATTGCATTAAACTCAATACATAATGTAAGCAACATTTATTATAAATAATTAGAAATAAACATTGTTTGTTTTACCCATAGTAGTAACATCACATTATTACCTTTAGCCGTTTCGGTAACTCGAGCCCAGGGATGAATGAGGCATGAACCCAATATCGAACATATACTCCCTGTTGGAGACTTGAGAACAACAACTTGGCCAAAGCAATAAAATAAATCGTAGATCATGTAGGAACATAAATAAAGAAATATATCACATATAAAAGCACCATCTGATCATAACATCACAATTCATCATATCCCAGCAAACACAAAAACTAGCAAGTACAACAGATGAATCTCGATCATGTAAGGCAGCTCACGAGAGCATTGTATTGAAACGCAAGGAGAAGAGACCTCCAACTAGCTACTGCTATGGACCGTAGTCTAAGGATGAACTACTCACTCATCATCATGGAGGCAGCAAGATTGAAGTAGATGCCTCTGGCGATGATATCCCCCTCCGACAAGGTGTCGGAACATGACTCCAGGACCTTGAACTAGGGTTTTCATGACGGTGATGACTCGGTATCTTCTTTCGCAAAATATTATCTGTCCCCGTACTTGAGGCGGCGCCCGAGGCTGGCTCGCGGGTGGGCCTCGCGGTCTGGAACTGGCCCGCATCAAGCTTTGGGTCCCTAGGGGTTGCCCTTTGATTTTCGGTCTTGTTTCTTGATATAAAAATTCTCATAAATTGGCGTTCTTGTCTGACAATATTTTTTTAACAGTTTTTATGGAACTCAAAATCTACAGACGATAGAATCTAGCACTTGTCATCTTGTTAATAGGTTGGTCCAAGAAAATGATATAAACTGATACTGAATCATATTATAAACATGTTTTCACATGCGAGTGCGGTGATATGTAGCCCGAGCTATTTGGCTCCCGTTTTTTAAATTTTTTGAAATCTGCACTTTGTGTTCCCAAAAAAATCAAAACAAAAGTTATGGGTGGAGATAATGTTGAGATCTATAGCTGTGCAAAATCTCAATAAAAAAATTCGTGTATTTTGGCCTGGGCAAAAAAGACAAATTCACAGTTCTGGATGGTGAACAGTGCCGAGATTCAAAAATTGTCAACTTTGCCAGATTTGTCTTTTTTCCCATGCCAAAATAGTACGAATTTTTCATTGAGGTTTCACACAATTATAGATCTCAACATTATCTCCACCCGTAATTTTTGTTTCAATTTTTTGGAAATATAAAAGTGCAGATTTCAAAAAATTAAAGGGGGAGCCATATAGCTCGGGCTACGTTTGGGGTTTCCCCATGTTGCAATTATATAAAAGTAGTATGAAACAATCAAAAATTATAGACACATTTTGGATGTAGCAGATGGCGGTATACGACGGCCTCTTCTATGACTAGAGTTTCGACTTTCGAGGCCGGGGCGGTATCAGACGCCTACTCCACTTCAAAATCGAGTTCGTGTTGACGCAACAGGTGCCAACACATGGCGACTTCAGAGGATCTGTAAAGTGATGCAACGTCTTATGTGGAGGCGTCGTATTAAGTCTGATCTTGGAAGATCTTGGCAGGTGCTACGCATGACGTCGTGCAGTGTCAAGTCATGAATTTGTTGATCGAAGGTGGTTCAACAATGGTTGGAGGCGTGGCGGTATGGGACATCATCGGCTTCCAATTTTTCCTCCAACGACATCTGGTCATTGTTATGTCGTTGGCTGGACAAGTGATAATGGTACAAGCATCTACATCGAGTTTGCACACTTCTGTAGAAATATTTATGACATTATTGACGGGCATGTGCCGTGCTCTTTTTGGTGTGGTGTCTATAAACTGATCTTTGGGGATAAAAATCCTGAGCGTGACCGTTGGCTGGACTCATCATTATCGGTGCATGTGCGACTTTTTCCTTCTTGAAGGATTTGATTAGAAGTTGTGTATTTTCTCTTAGTTTCTTTCTTCTACATAGAAGAGTTGTGTGCAACGATTCGACGTAGAGGCCAGGATTTCATTCCCCTTTTCGAAAAGAAAAAATACATAGTATACGAAAGTTAATATTTATCATTTTCAAGTTTTCATATTGGTCTTTATTCCAAAATATTATTCGCGTTATTTTTTTTAACGTGATTGCACATATTATGCATATGTTTCCATTCGTTTTCATAGGCGATGTATCGAAAAATCTACTTTAGGAACGTTCGGCATGCCCTTCCATCCGAACGATAGACGCACAATCCGATTCACAGCCAACAACTATCCACTGCCTCCCTCGTCTTTCCAAACGCGTCGTCCTCACTGCATGAGCGGCTCTTCGGCTTCCCCGTCCTCCCAACCTAGCTAGCTCGAGCTCGCACGGACCCTCCCATGCCCCTAGACGGCTCGACCTCACGCTGCCTCTGCTTGGCCCACTACGCCGGCCGCATGCAACGCATATCTTCCTGTGTCCGAGTCCCCTGTCACCAAGCTCGCCTCCAAAGGGGCGGAGCTCCCCTTAGGGCAAGGTAGTCGCCCTACCTTGATTTTTTGGAAAAGATTACATATATGTAGGAATTTTCCTATTTGTATATGTATACTCAAATAGCTATTTCCTGCTCGTTCTGGAAAAAAAAATGAAGGTAAAAAAGATCAACTGAGCCAATTAGTAGCGTTCTTAGCCGACCTGGGCTTTTCTGGGCCGCGCGGGAGGCACCTGGGAGGGTCTCTTGTGCAGTTGTGCTCCTAGCAGGCTGGCACGAGTTTGGAGACGACCAATTGGGCCAATGGTAATAGCATTCACCGCAGTTCGGACGAAACCCCTGCCTCCTCGCCCCGTACAATTACTTGATTTATGGTATATAATTTTGTGACAAAAATCCAAAATATACAAATATACAATGTATTTTGATTTCCAGTGCTCCCTTTTAAAAAAATCGAAAATAATAGTTTTGCATCCCAAAAAATTCTTTAAAAAATCATAAGTAAATATACATGTCTAATATGTACTACCAAATTTTAGAGAAATATATTTTCTTGCATGATTTGTACAAAAAAGACAAATATAGCAAGTAAACTGAGTTTTTTTTTTCATTTTAGAGAAATATATTTTCGAATGAAACTATGCATATCTCTACTATATAATACGAGTAAACGACCGTGGTACGTCGCGCCACATTTGCAATTTGACCCCTCATGAACTGGGAAATCAAACCGCGGTCCTATTTTAACACCTGAACCGTTATCCTGTGGCACGAGATTTCCTCTCGTTTCGTTTCTGCAGAACTAGGGTTCCTCCTCTTCGAACCCAGCCGCCGGCGCCGCCACAGGTTACTCCGGGCAGCCCACGAGTCCACGCCGCCGGTTGCCACCCGATCGACCCTCCTTCTACTTTGTTCTGGAGCCATGGAAGTGCGCTCGCGAGGAGAACCCCGTCCTCGCGCTCAAGCTATTCGTCCGGCGAGGCGACTAGGCATCCATCGAGGCCATATGCTCACAGCTCTGTATTTCGCTGCAACCTGCAAGCTGCAGTGCCAGCCTACGCCTACCTCCTAGGCTCGTCCAAATATCCAATTCTTCCTGTTCTAAGCTTACAACAGCTCCTAATCTTCTCAGGTTGTTGGGAATAAAGAATTATGGGAGAAAAATAGGGATTGGGGCTTGCGCGTCAAGAGGGATTGTGAAATGGACACGACGAATCAGCACCCGTGTGTGCGCGCGCGCGGCCGAGTGAGAGAAATGGCCCCTTTTGCATGCATGCACAAACAAACAAACAAACAAACAAGTTGATGTCATCCCGCATTAAATGCAAAATTTGAAAATTTAAAAAGTTTTGTAGCCCAAACCGTTTATCCAATTTAGAATCCGTTTTCACCGTTGAGCTAGTCGCGACGAGATTTTCGAAACTAGATCCCATGTTGATATATTCCGACAACTTTTTTTTTGCGACCAAAAGTTACCCACCCCGTAACATATAAGTTATACAGACTTGAATACGTAAGTTACCCACCATATTAACGATTAGTTTTCGGGGTGAAATAAAACCATTTTTTGTTGTTCTTTTAGATTTTTACGAGTTTTAAAGTTAGCACATCACTTTGAGATGGTAAATTTATCGTGCATAAGTATTAGGATGATAACTGTCGATTTCATAGTGACAACTACACCTAAAAAAAGATGGGTATTGTGTTCGTAACTATTATTTAGAGGACATGGTAACTATATTGATTTCGTGGTGGATAACTACATCATTAACATGGATAACTTCATAAGTACCGAGTGGGTAACTCTATCAGTATTGGGTGGGAAATTATTAGCGAGAGAGTATGGTATCTACATTGATTTCGTGCTGGATAACTACACCATGAAAACACATGGATAACTTTATCAGTACTGAGTGGGTAAATCCATCAGTATTGGGTGGTAACTATTACCGAGAGAGTAGAGTAACTATAACGATTTTGTGGTGGATGACTACACATGAAAACACATGGGTAACTTTATCAGTACTGCGTGGTAACTCCATAAGTATTGGGGTGGTAACTATTACCGAGAGAGTATGGTAGCTACATTGATTTTGTGGTGGATAACTGTCGTGTCTCGATGCACGGACACCGGGAGTATAGGATACCCCCTTTTAGGTTCGGCACGGGGAGCGAAGGAGTCTGAGAATCGTCTTCTTGGGCGGAGTCTAGATCAAGCTCTCCTCTCCACGATCAAAGCATGCAACCAAAGGGACACAAGGAGCTACCCAGGTTCAGGCCGCCCGGAGGCTAAAAGCCCTACTCCTGCATGTCTGGATTGATGGGTTCTTCATAGTGTGGCTTACAATGGAGCCTCCCGGACAGGGTACCCGGAAGGGTTTTGGCTAGAGGTAGAAGAAGGACATATCCTGACCCGGAGGAGATCACCTTCCTCTCTACCTTCGCAACCCTAGTCTAGTCTTGCTCTGGTTTTAGCTTGTGTTCGTCCTTGCTTCGACCTCTTCCTCCTCCGTGCCTTGGTCCTCCTTTTATAGGCTAAGGGATTGCCACAGGGTCACGTGAGGGGCGTGAGGGACCTTCGGGGTGAAGGACCCTCCTCATCTAGTTTAGGAGGAGACGTGGCCTCTCCTCAGCCTAGCGTCTCCTTTGGGTTAGGTGGGAGCGTCCGTCTTGGGGTGGACAGGAGCTGACACCACCACGGGACGTGCTTCCCGCCCGCGCTGCCTTCGCCTTGCTTCCCAAGTCTTCCGTGGTGAGGTGGAGTGCTTATCCACAGGGACGTGGGGAAGTACCCGAGAGGGAGCCTGGCCTCCTGCCGGGAACTCGGGCTCTCGGGTCCTTCCTGGCCTTCTTGCTTGGTTCGGGGACCCGGAAGGTCCCCAGGACCGGATTCCTTAGTCGACGTAGGTCATGCGTGTCTTGACGGTGAACCCGCTAGCTTGACTTGAGTCTTGGTCTTGTCCATCTTCATCTTGGGCCCACATGGGGTGGACCCACTTTGACAGTACTAGGGGAACCCTATGTTCTACTGTTGCGACAGTAGCCCCTGGGCATGGTCCCGGCGGCTCTTGCTCCAGCTGCCGGGACCATGGCCTAAAGATAGGTCAAAGTGGGTCCCGGGCACCTGGTCTTCCTTGCTCTGCTTCATTGATGGCCTTGAAGGTCTTGGAGTTACTCCGCTCGGGGGAATAACTGCGGGGCCCCCTCGATTCCCAATAGCGGAAGAACCGAGGAGACGCTTGACAGAGGCCCCGCCGTGGCTATAAAAGCGAGGCGCACCCCTGGCTTTTTCGTTCATCTTCTTCCTCAGTCCAACTCCAGGCCTCCCCACAAGCTGCCAGCGCCAATGGCGAGAGCGAGGAGAGGAGTTGGGCGCCCTCGTACTTCTTCAGCTGCTGCGGAGAGTGGCCCCTCCACTCGTGGTCGAGCTGTTCCGCGAGGTCGTGGGATTCGCGGTCGCGGCGGCCGTGGAGGCCGCGACACCGCTGCTCCCCTCCTAGGACCATGGTTCATACCAGCTTCGCGCCGTTCGAGTTCGTCGTGGATCTGAACCGCAGGCCTCGCAACCGGCTTCTCCTGCCGGATTCCTTCGTGATGGCGACGGAGGACATCGGACCCTCCGGCTTCTGGCTGCAAGTGGAAGGCTGTCCCAATGGCCCCTCCTGGGCCATGGCGGAGCGCACCACTGAAGGCGCCATGCTTCTGGGTCCGGGGTGGAAGTCATTCTCCCGTGCCCGCCGCCTGTCCCGGGGGCAATGCTTGGTGTTCCGGTACGACGGAGATGCAACGCTCTCCGTGAAGATCTTCGGTGTCGATGGCGGACGCGTGGAGTGCTGCATGGAGAGCAGCAGCGGCAGTTCGAGCTCCTACGACGAGGATGAAGATGAGGAAAACTCATCTGACAACAAGGTCGAGGGGAGCTCGTCTTCCTGAAGGCGAGGAGCTTCGGACGGGCGCCATGGAGATCTCGTTGACCTCCTCCCCGGCAGCCTTGACGACGTATTTCTGGAAGTAGCATCTTCCATTGTACGGCGGTGCTCCTTGCTCGACGGGAGCCAACCTTTTTGTTGTAAAAAACATCGTCCCTTTGTAGTCCTTGTAAATGAAGAAGATCTTGTTTTCCTCCTTCTCTTCGTGTCGCGTCCGTGTGAATGAGAACGAGTTTTTTGCAAAACACGCTCCCATTACTGCAGCAGCCGTGGCGTCAAGGGGTAGGTGGAGCGTGGGAGGCCTATAAAAGACCATCCAGACTCCAACCCCTTTGACACATCTTCTCGCCTTGCTCCGCTCCTCTTCTTCCTTTGCCTCCCCGCGTCCCGCAGAACAATGTCCGGCGAAGCAGAGAGGGCCTTGTCCGATGTGTCGACGGCGGAGTCCGTCTTCCGAGGAGCGGCGGAGGCACCCAGCGAAGCTGGAGCCCGAGCCACTAGAAAGGACGAGGTCGTTCCTCGCCCTCGGGTTTCCTTGGTCTTCCCCGCGGTGGGAAACATTGCCGGTTCTGCTGCCATGGAGGCGTCGGTGGCGCTGGCGACCCGAAAGGACACCATCAAGATGGAGCTGTGGAAGGAAGCCGCAGGCAATCAGAGATTGATCCGCCTCCTCTGCGACCTTGACGACGTCTTCAAGGTAAGGCTGCCTCGGTTCTGGCAATACGACCCTTGGGAAGATCCTGCGCCTTGACTCGACTTCTTCCCTTCGTACAGGATGAGGAAGACATCATGGATAAGTTTGTGGACCCCGTGGGACCCCTGAAGATCCTGCGCGAATGCCCTCCTTCATCCCAGGCGTCCCCGGGAGTCCGGAGTTCACCCGGCAGGCAATAAAACAGAAGACAGAGCTGCACAGCCAGGAGCCCTGAGCTGGCCTTAGTAGCATAGGCTAGATATGTATCCAGGAAAAGCTTCGACTGAATGTAATTCAGAATTGTAAATTCAGAATGTAAGTTCAGATGAATGCAATCCTAGGGCTCAACTCCCGGGGTCATTTCCCAAACCTCCCCTTGCACTAACGCGCCGTCAAGTTTTCTGAGGAGATCTCTTAGGTGACAAGTACTCTAACCGCCTGCACCGGTAGCAGCACCCCTAAGAGCACTATGCCTTCCGGGAGTCCACTCCACAGCCACGGGTACTAGGCCAGAAGGGAAATCTGACCGTTCGCCGGGGAGGACGCATTACCCCCGCAAAGGTTCTCATCAACTGTCAAGCATGCGCAGGTTGGTGGTATATTGACTCCGAGCGAGATATTATGCCTAGAATGCAAGATGCACATGCAAAGACTTAGCTGGTTTTTGCCGTGCCCTTGATCTACTCTGTCCTTCCCGGGTACCCAGCTCCTGAGCCGCTCTTCAGCATCCATTCCTGTCCCGGGAGAGGCGCTACACATAACACACTTTCAGTAGGAAAAGAATGGACCCTCCCTTACATGTCGTGAAAGTGTTTCATCCGGAGCAACCCGCAAGCAAAGTTGAATGTGCATTTCTGTGTTTAGGTTCTTTAAAACACAGCACTGCCCGTTCCACTTCTTACCGCGGCAGTACGGCACGATCAGGTGGCAGCGCCTACTGATAGGCTACTCGCGCTCGACCTGTCAGCCACCGGCACCATGTCAGCCCCCTGCTTGGGGGTTGTTACGGATAACACACTTCACGACAACAAGAGAGGCTCACGGAATTGAAAAACTTATCTTTTATTCCTTGGCGACGATTCTTACACCCTTATACAGAACACTAGCCCCTTGGGCGTGCTTAGTTGACTCGAACTATCTGCGATTCATGTTCGTATTCAGGGGTAGAATTTCGGAGATTCTCGATGTTCCAGGCGTTGCCCTCCGGCCTGCCTTTCTCGTCCTCCAGATAAACAGCTCCGGGTCTCAGGGTATGCGTCACCCGATAAGGTCCTTCCCACTTGGACGACAGCTTGTTCATGTTATCAAGCTTCTGCTTCTTGCGGAGAACCAGGTCTCCGGGTTCCAGTACCCGTGAACGGATATGGCGATCATGATAGCGGCGGAGCCCTTGCTGGTATCGAGCAGATCGTAAGGAAGCTCGGCACCGCACCTCTTCCAGGAAGTTGATGTCATCAATCCTCCTCTCAGCTTGTGCGTCTTCATCATAGGCAAGTACCCGGGGGGATCCATGCCTGAGCTCTGTTGGCAAGACGGCTTCTGCTCCATAGACAAGGAAGAATGGTGTTTCTTGAGTGGCTCTGCTTGGTGTGGTTCTGAGGGACCACAAGACACTTGGTAGATGCTCAATCCAGTTCTTGCCCTTGTCTTCTAACTTGTCAAAGGCCTTGGTCTTCAAACCCTTTAGGACCTCCGCATTGGCTCGCTCCACTTGCCCATTGCACCTTGGGTAGGACACCGAGGCAAAACACACCTTGATTCCCAGCTCTTCACAGAAGTTGAGGAAGGATCGGCTTGTGAACTGAGAGCCATTGTCCGTTATGATTCTGTTGGGTACTCCGAAGCGGTACACGATCCCTTCAATGAACTTGATGGCTGCTTGAGCTGTCTGTCTTGGTACTGGCATCACTTCCACCCACTTTGTGAACTTGTCGATGGCCACGAAAAGGTATTCATGGCCCCCGACAGACTTCGGTATCTTCCCACGATGTCCAGCCCCCAGACCGCGAACGGCCAGGAGATTGGAATTGGCTGCAGAGCTTGCGCCGGCTGATGTATGTTCTTCGCATAGTACTGGCAGGCTTCACAGGTCTTGACTAGCTGCTCCGCATCACTGAGGACTGTTGGCCAGTAGAACCCGTGACGAAAAACTTTACCCGCCAGTGATCTTGATGCCACATGACTTGAACATGTGCCCTCGTGGATGTCCCGTAGCAGTACTTGGCCTTGTTCTTGAGGGATGCAGCGGAGCTTGACTCCGTTGTCCCGTCGCCGGTAGAGCTCGCCGTCGATCATGACGTAGAGCTTGGCTTGACGAGCCACCCGCTCGGCGTCGTGATCGTCCTCCGGGAGGGCGTGCTCCATGATGTACTTGACGATGTCCCGGGCCCAGGGTGGGTGGGTTCCTTCCACCGGTAGCACCATCCGACGGAAAGAAAGCATAGCTTCCTCCGCTGGAGGGGCTGCCGGGTCTTGAGCTTCTGGGCTGGCTACCCGTGTTGTCGAGGTAGAAGGGTCGCCAGCCCCCGGCGCAGATCTTGTCGCGAGCCTCTCGGGTGGGATCGAAGGTCGCCTGAGGACCTCGATGTAGATCCCGGGAGGCACTGGTTCTTGCTTGGACGCCACCTGCGATAGCTCATCCGCGGCCGTGTTTTCTCCCCGTGGGACGTACACAGCCCGGAAGTTGTCGAAGCGCCGCTGCAGCTTCCAGACCTCTTCAACGTATGGTGCCATCTGAGGGCACGCGTACTCCTTGTTCACTTGTTTGATGACTAACTGAGAGTCACCCTTGACGACGATCTTGTTGATGCCGAGGCCGACGGCAGCACGAAGTCCTGCGAGCAGGCCCTCGTACTCCGCCGTGTTGTTGGAGATGTTCCCTTGGTAGTGCATCTGGACGACGTACTTCAGCCGGTCCCCGGTTGGTGAGGTTAGGACAACCCCAGCACCTCCTTTCCCCTTGGTGTAGGAGCCGTCGAAGTGCATGGTCCAGGCGCTAGGATCTTCCTTCCCGGGGAGGCAGGTTTCCTCTTCCGGGTCGTCGAACGCCGTCTCGGTCCACTCGGCCGTGAAATCCGCCAGCGCCTGACTCTTGATGTTGTCCGTGTGCTCGAACTTGAGACCGAAACCTTGAAGCTCCATGGCCCACCATGATATGCGACCAGTGGCAAGTGGGTTCTCCAGGGGGCTTCTTAGGTTGTACTTGGACACCACCGTGATGGGATGGCTTTGGAAGTACGGCCTCATCTTGCGGGAGGCAATGAGGATTGCCAGCAGCAGCTTCTGCATCATGGGGTACCGCTCCCGGGCGTCGCGCAGCACTGCGCTGACGAAGTAGACCGGGTGCTGCACCTTGCGGGTCGCCGAGTCCTGAGAGGGCTCGGCTTCCTCCACGTCGACGTCTTGGGGTGGGGACGAGTAGCCCCCGGCGAAGTCTCGTCGGAGGGAGATTCTCCATTCCCGACGGGCTGCCGCCTGGTGAGGTTGCAGTGACGTCAGGATCGTGAGACCCCTGGTCACCCGGCAGCCTTTTCTTGCACGGTTGTCCCGGGAGAGAGTTCCCGGGTCGCTTGCCCTTGATCTTGCTTGACTTCTTCGGAGGAGCGTCACGCTCTACCACAAGCACAGCGCTGATCACCTGGTTGGTGGCAGCAATGTACAGTAGTAGGGGCTCCTTCTCTTCTGGTGCCACGAGGATTGGTGGCGAGGCGAGGTAGCGCTTAAGGGACTGCAGGGCTTCCTCGGCCTCGGAGGTCCACTCCACGGGGCCTGATTTCTTGAGCAGCCTGAAGAACGGTAAGGCCCGCTCCCCAAGCCTTGAGATGAAGCGCCCGAGTGCAGTGATGCACCCGTTGAGGCGCTGTACGTCCTTGACCCGCCGGGGCGCCTCCATGCGCTCGATTGCCTTGATTTTGTCCGGATTCGCCTCGATCCCTCGGTGAGAGACCAGGAAACCCAGCAGCTTGCCGGAGGGGACCCCGAACACGCACTTGTCGGGGTTGAGCTTGAAGTTGACCCGGCGGAGGTTCTCGAAGGTCTCGTGCAGGTCTTGGATGAGGGAGTCCTTGTACCGGGTCTTGACCACGATGTCGTCGATGTACGCTTCAACGTTGCGGCCCAGCTGTGACCCAAGGCATGCTTGCATTGCGCGCTGGAAGGTAGCGCCGGCGTTCCGGAGGCCAAAAGGCATCCGGGTGTAGCAGTAGCAGCCCTTGGGAGTGATGAAGGCCGTCTTCTCTTGGTCCTCGAGTGACATCATGATCTGGTGGTACCCGGAGAAGGCGTCCAAGAAACACAGCAGCATGGGAAAGGGTCCTTGGGACAGGCCTTATTCAGGTCTGTGAAGTCGATGCAGAGTCTCCACTTGAAGGTCATGGGTTTCGGTACCACCACGGGGTTGGCCACCCAGCTTGGGTGGGGAACCGACCGGATGACACCAGCTTCTATCAACTTGTCCACCTCGGCGATGATGAATTCCAGCTTTTCCTTGCTTTGGTTCCGGAGAACCTGCTTCACGGGGCGAGCCCCCGGATTGACCGCCAGTTTGTGCTCGATCACCTCCCTTGGAACGCCGGGTAAACCTGACGCCTCCCACGCGAAGACGTCAGAGTTTTCCCGAAGGAAGGCGACGAGCGCGCTTTCCTATTTGTCGGTGAGGCGGGCGCCGATGGTGATGGAGCGAACTCCGTCGCTGGTTAGCGCCACCTTCTTGGTCAGCTGCGGATCGCCATGGAATGGCGCCTTCTTGGGGGAGTAGATGTGGAGCCCCCGGGGTGCCCTTCGCCCCCGGGGAGAGCCCCATCATCATCCTCCTGTACACCTTGAGGGACATCCGCCGTGATTGCCACCGTCTGGTTCAGCTGGTGAACGCAGTAGATAGCATCGTCGATGTCGGCCTTGACCTTGATCACACCCCACGGCGCCGGAATCTTCAGCATGTTGTAGGCGAAGTGGGAGACGGCCATGAACTTGGCCAGAGCAGGTCTGCCAAGTATGCCGTTGTACGGTAGCGGAGTGTCGGCGATGTCGAAGACGATTTCCTCGGTGCGGAAGTTCTTGGAGTCGCCGAAGGTGACCGGAAGGGTGATCTTCCCGAGGGGTCGAGTAACACTTCCGTTCACGCCTTGGAACACCCCGGTGTCTTGCAGGCGAGACAGGGGAATTTGAAGGATAGCCAGGACCTTCGCCGTCAGCAAGTTGAGGCTGGAGCCTCCGTCGACCAGCATCTTGGTGACCTTGTAGTTGTGGATGACGGGCGACACGATCAGCGGCAGGGTCCCGACCCCGGCAGTGTTTGCAGGGTGGTCTTCTGGGTCGAAGGTGATGACTTGACTAGACCAGTCCAGGGGCTTGGACGGAGCAGAAGCAACCGCGTTCAGCTCCCGGACAAGTCTCTTGCAGGCGCCGTTGGAGGGAGGCAGAGAAGACCCTCCGTGGATGCACCCGACAACTCCCGTGACTTCTTGATACTTGCCGCCGTTGCCTCCTTGGGGAGCCGGAGCTTCCCCGTTGCCGCCGTGGGTGGCCTCCGGAGTGTGTACCCGCGACCACCTTGCCGCCGCGTCCTCCTCCACGGCCCCCGCGGCCACCGCCTCGGTTCCATCCACGGCCGCCTCCGCCTTGGCGACCCGTGGGACAGTCACGAGCGATGTGCCCGGCAGTGCCGCAGTTGTAGCAACCGTCTTGACTGACCCCATCAGCTCGACGTTGCTCCCGGATGGCGAGGTTCTTGAGCATGCGGCAGTCCTTGAGCAAGTGGTTGCCTTCTGGATGGATGTGGCACCAGGGATCACCTTCACCTTCTTCCTCGGAAGTCGGCGCGGGCTTGGTCTTCTTCGGAAGAGGCTCGGTGACGAAGATCCGCTTGTCGGGTCCAGGGTCCCGCTTCTTGTTCTTGGCTGGAGCGACCTTGTCCTCGGGTTCATCCTCCCCGGGGAACTTGGCTCCTTCTTCAGCTCGAGCGCACCGATCTGCAAGCTCCCAGAGCTTACGAGCAGATTCGACGCGATGGATGCTCAGCTTCTCGCGCATCTTGGGGTTGCGGACGTTGGCGTGGAAGGACTGGATCACCAACTCCTCCTTGATGCACGGGATGGTGTTCATCTTCTGGGTGAAGCGCTGGATGAACTTGCGGAGAGTTTCACCCGGCGGCTGCTTGAAGTCGTGGAGATCACTGGGAGCCCCCGGGCGCTCGTACCCGCCTTGGAAAGCCCCCAGAAACTGCTCCTTCAGTGCCCGCCAGGAACGGATGGAGCACTTGGGAAGGTTGAGAAGCCAAGTCTGGGCGTCTCCCTTCAGGGCCAAGGGAACCAGTTGGCCATCATGACCTCGTCGGCCCCGGCAACCATCGCAGCAAGAGAGTAGATCTGCAGAAAGTCCCGGGGGTTCGTGGTGCCGTCGTAGCGGAGAACGTCGATCTTGAATTTCTTGGGCCAGTTGAAGTGGCGGAACTCGGGACGAGGGCGAGGCAGCCTTCGGCGAGGTCGATGCCCCGATCTTCCCGGCGGTGACGTTCTCGGCGACGCTCGATGCGGGTGCGCATATCCTCGTTCTGACGGCTGTTGAGCTCGTCACGAAGATCTGGGTTGCGCGAGGTAGACGACCCGATGGAGATGGCCTCGCCGTGATCGCGGTTTAGCCGATCAGCCATCGGTGGCGCGGTGCGAGGAGGCGCCGTCTTGGCTTGACGTTCACCACGAGGCTGGCCTCGCGGATCACGTGTCTTGTCTTGTGCTGCTCCGGGATTGTCGACGGTGGGAGCTTGAGTGGGTTCGACCCACGGACCACCATCGGCGAAGTCGAGGAGCCTCTCGACGCGAGTCCTCCATTCTTGGTAGACCTTGGGATCGCCGCTGCTTGGAGGGAACTGCATCAGGGCCTTGGCAGCGACTAGAGCATCATGGCGAGCTTGCACGTCCGAAGGCGAGTGCGCGGAGGTCTTGCTCTTGGATGCTCGTGGATCCCCGCTGGGGCGAACGCCGTGGTTCCCTCCTCCAGCGGTGGGCTCCTTGCCGGTGCCGTTGCAGACGCTCTTCTCCCCGAGCGAGGAGGAGGCATGGTGGCGCCCTTTGGAGCCGCCGCTCCGCCAGGGCCGTTGTCCTTGTCGTGACCGTCCACTTCGTCCGGCGCCACCCTCTCCATGGGACGGGGACGGAGAGACGCTCCGCCGTGCGCCAGCAGCACGACGTTCAGCTGAAGCTTGAGTGCGTGAGGGAGAGACCGGCTTGGACGCCGCAGGATCTCCCTTCTTCCTCGGAGGCATGCTTGACGAAAAACTTGCCGATGAACTTGATGAAGATGAAACCAGCGCTTGCGCCCCCTACCTGGCGCCAGATGTCGTGTCTCGTTGCACGGACACCGGGAGTATAGGATACCCCCTTTTAGGTTCGGCACGGGGCGCGAAGGAGGCTGAGAATCGTCTTCTTGGGCGGAGTCTAGATCAAGCTCTCCTCTCCACGATCAAAGCATGCAACCAAAGGGACACAAGGAGCTACCCAGGTTCAGGCCGCCCGGAGGCTAAAAGCCCTACTCCTGCATGTCTGGATTGATGAGTTCTTCATAGTGTGGCTTACAATGGAACCTCCCGGACAGGGTACCCGGAAGGGTTTTGGCTGGAGGTAGAAGAAGGACAGATCCTGACCCGGGGGAGATCACCTTCCTCTCTACCTTCGCAACCCTAGTCTAGTCTTGCTCTGGTTCTAGCTTGTGTTCGTCCTTGCTTCGACCTCTTCCTCCTCCGTGCCTTGGTCCTCCTTTTATAGGCTAAGGGGTTGCCACAGGGTCACGTGAGGGGCGTGAGGGACCTTCGGGGTGAAGGACCCTCCTCATCTAGTTTAGGAGGAGACGTGGCCTCTCCTCAGCCTAGCGTCTCCTTTGGGTTAGGTGGGAGCGTCCGCCTTGGGGTGGACAGGAGCTGACACCACCACGGGACGTGCTTCCCGCCCGCGCTGCCTTCGCCTTGCTTCCCAAGTCTTCCGTGGTGAGGTGGAGTGCTTATCCACAGGGACGTGGGGAAGTACCCGAGAGGGAGCATGGCCTCCTGCCGGGAACTCGGGCTCTCGGGTCCTTCCTGGCCTTCTTGCTTGGTTCGGGGACCCGGAAGGTCCCCAGGACCGGAGCCCTTAGTCGACGTAGGCCATGCGTGTCTTGACGGTGAACCCGCCAGCTTGACTTGAGTCTTGGTCTTGTCCATCTTCATCTTGGGCCCACATGGGGTGGACCCACTTTGGCAGTACTAGGGGAACCCCATGTTCCACTGTTGCGACAATAACTACGCATGAAAACACATGGGTAACTTTATCATTACTGGGTGTGGTAACTCTATCAGTATTTGGGTGGTAACTATTACCGAGAGAGTATGGTAACTACATTGATTTTGTGGTAGATAGCAACACATGAAAACACATGGGTAACTTTATCAATACTGGGTGGTAACTCCATCAGTATTGGGTGGTAACTATTACCGAGAGACTATGGTAACTACATTTATTTTATGGTGTATGACTACACATGAAAACACATGAGTAACTTATAAGTATTAGGTTGGTAACTTTATCAGTACTGGATGGGTAACTCAAACAATACTGGGTGGGTAACTTTATAACTGTTAGACTGGTAACTTTATCAGTATATGGTGGGTAACTCCACCACTAATAGGTTTGGTAACTTTATGAGTACTAGGTGGGTGTGCTCCGGTTGGTTCAGCTTGAGGAGAGGCTTCTACAACATTGGGACGCGCGGGGCCGTCAGAGCATACGTGGACGAAGCCAAGCTAGGGCCACATCAACACGATGATCCATTTCAGCAAGTGCATCCCTGCCTTCCACAACGGCTGCGGAGTCCAGTGAACTCCCGCCGTCACGGGGTACCACCGCAACCAGGGACATGCCCCGACGTCGTCCACCTCGTCACGATCTCGATTATATGTGACCAGAAAAGAGCTGAATAGCGGCCGACGGGTCTAATCCATTGACAAAGCAGCAATCGTAAACAGGAACACCATTCGATTGATAATTCACAACTTTGTACATATATTTTGGACGAAACAAAATGCCATCTCTTCATACATAAGAGCATCTCCAACAGGCGCGCTAAAAAAATTTGCAGCGCCAAAATAGCTGTTTTAGCGGGGGGTCGTGCCCAGAAATTTCAGACGCGCTAAGACGCTGTTAACTAGAGCACGCGCGAGACTAGAATGCAGGAAATAAATTACGAATAGGTCCAAAAGTTTACAGAAAAATCCCTGAACAAAAATATAAAAATACAATCAAGCCCCCAATCGTTCGGAGCTAGCTAGGTAGCTAGCTCGAACCTCCATCGCGTCTGCAGGCTGGAGAGGCAGTGCGCGCTCCGCGTCCGCCCAGCCGCCCCTTGTGCGCTGTTGGCTGGCCCTGCCTCCGCGGCCGCTCCGTTGTGCGCCGTTCACCGGCCCGCCTCCACGGCTGCTGTGGGCTCGTCTTCTCAAGAGCACGACGTCGGCGTCGGGTGCACGCTCTGGGCCGCGGCCTGGTGGCGGACGAGGGTGTGGCCGTTGCGAGGAGGGGCGGCCTTCTTGGGGGTGGCGGTGGAGGAGAGCGCGGGGAGGCAGGGCGTTGCGGCGGCGAGGTTGGCTGCTCTGGCAAGGTTGACAGCGCAGGATTCTGGTGGCCAGTGTCCCGCGGTCAGCAATTCCGATGGCCTGTCAGCGTCGGCACGGCGTCGGTGCTCCCGGCGTCGGCGGCGTGCTCTGGCGGCCGGTGGCGCTCCTAGCGGCGGTGGGAGGACGTGCCACCTCCGCCAGCGCTACGGCTCGCGGGCGTCGGTGCAGCCCTCGCGGAGGACGACGTCGCGTGGTAGTGCGGAGTTCGCAGGGAGCCAACGAAAAACGCACGCATACGGAAGCGACTAGTAGGTAAATATAGGCGCGAGCGCGGAGAGGAGACTCGCTTCTAGTAACACACACACTAGTAGGAAAACCCTTGGTGCAGTGATAGTATCACTGGCGTTCTTTTTTCCGTGCGCCATTGCTATCGTGAGTGTCGTGTCTCGAGATTAGGCGCACCAATGTTGTTCGTGTATCAGTGGCGCGCCGATAAGGACGACACGCCACTGATATATGGGGCCCATGAGACCATGGTTTGTGTAAGCAAAGGTGGGGAGGAGTGTCAAAGTATAATATCTCGGAACTGCTCTCAAACTTCTTTAGTATGGAAGATGACAAGAACTGTAGTGCCATTTGTTGACGTTAGCAACCACCTCTCAAAACAATTTTTGCCTCGGTTTTCAAAACTAAAAAGCTCTAGCACATGACATATGCCCTGTTTGTTTGGGCTTCTACTTCTGCTTTTGGAGTCCAAAAGCGGAAGCCCAAACAAACACCTCAAAATAGAAAAGCGCTGCGCATAAGCAGAGGAGCAGAATGAACTGCGCGAGCGTACGAGCGCGGAAGCAGCCCAGGAGGTGCTTTTGCCTGCTTCCCGAGCTTCCCGAAATACGGTGGATGAAACTGCCCTCATGCCTTCGGACGAATTACGAAGAAACTGCCACCAGACCAACCACACATCCCGCAGACGGACACCTCTTCTCCCCGACCTCTTCTTCCCCTCGTGTTTCCCATGGCTGGCTAGGGTTAGGGTTCACCGCCGCCGCCCTTCCCCGCCGCCAGCGCCACCCTTCTCTGCAACCAACCAAGCACGAGTCTGCTCCGACCGCGGTCCCTGCAACCGGTGGCGCCCCTGCAACCGACCGCCCCTGTATCACCGCCGTCGTTCCTGTCGGTCGCCGGCGACAGGAGCACTTCGAGCCGTCGTTGTTCCCGTGACTGTCCTCACCACCAGAAGCTCGCGACCCTGGATGGAAGAGGAGCTCGTCCCAATCATCCTCCCGTCCAGCGGAGCATGTCCTGCTCATGCGCGGTGCGCCTCCGTGTACGAATTCCCCAAATCTTCCGCCCAGCAGCTACCGTCCTGCTCAAGAGCTCCTCTTCCACTGTGATTGATGGATGTACATATCGATCTACATTGATTGATTTATGTATGTATGATTTGATTCACATGCGCATCTACATGTACGGCTCAAGATATGCTCCATCCCACATGAATATATTTTGATTCGAAATAATTTGTATACGAAATATGTGTGCGTCGACGAGTATATTCGATTCCCGTAATCGGTTTCGAGTTTTGTGGACTGTAACTTCTTAATTTTATACCGAAGTTCACACCATTTTTATAGAATTTTATCAAATTCGGCTCACTCGGTAGACTGTTTGAAATTTCCTTTCATGAGTATATAAATCTCGCCGTTTTCTACAACTTTTGTGTTGTAACTTTTTTGTTTCGGCAGACATGTGTGTAACTTTTTTGTTTTGGCACACATATATGAATTATTTAGTGTGTACATTCTTATGTATGCATGATATTTTAGACAATTTCACACTATACTGCCAGAATAATTAACTACTTGCCAAATACTAAAATTCAGAGTTAGCTAATTCGTTTAGAATCAACATCTATATTTTTTTCAGCATTTAGGGTCATTTCAGACATTTTATCTTTCAAACCAGCAACAGCAGCTGTCAGAAGCACTCCTGCCAAACAGCAAATCTGTGCTTCCAACAGCTGCTTCTCACAGCTGCTTTCTAACAGCTCACCAGCTACAGCTGCTTCTCAACAGCAGCAGCCCAAACAAACAGACCCATAATCCCTGCTTCCCTCTGCGAAGGGCCATTATTTTACTTTTATGGTGAGTCAGTTTTCCTATCCCTGTCTTTTCTCCACAAGCAAACACTAGTGTCAACTTTGGTACAAGAACAGTTATATGTTTGCATCATGACTTACTATGATTCTTTGTATTGACAATATCCATGAGATAAATATGTTGAAAGTTGAAGAAAATGCTGAAACTTATATCTTCCTTTGTGTTGGTCAAACACTTTTAATGAAAATGTTGCTTGGTGAGCTAACTTTATGTCAAGTATTATAGCTCCATGTCTCCAAAGTACTATTCGTGAAAGGTTTTGACTTGGATGATGCAACATGCTTACTCATTGTTTACTTTATATCAACTATAGACAATTGTTTTGGAGCACTTCATTCAGTTCATGTGCTTTACATTATTATTAGATCAAGATTATGTTGGTGGCACGTCACTTCAAAAATTATCTTTTGTTATCGTTTACCTATTCGAGAACGAGTAGGAACTAAGCTTGGGGATGCTGATACGTCTCAAACGTATCTATAATTTTTGATGTTCCATGCTTGTTTTATAGCAAATGCCACATGTTTCTGTTATAGTTTTATATCATTTTAGACATTTATTGGACTAACCTATTAATAGTTGCAAAAGTGCACAATATTCTTGTTTTACACTTTGATGTGTAGGAATTATTTGGAAATCGACAAGAACGCAAAAGAAGCCCTGTTGGAGTGGACTTTGATTTCCAGAAATCTGTCCCCAGTCCCCACCAGACAGTTTTTAAAGATGTCCCCGAACCAACCCGAAGACGACGTCAAATGAAAAACGTCTAGTCGCAAAAGTTTCTGACAATTTTCTGCTGATCGTCGTGGACCTTGACATCGTCCAAAACGGAGCCTGTGGGGCCCAGACGACCCCTGGGCAGAGTGGGACCGCGCTGGGGTGGCGTCTTGCTCCGCCCTTCGGACTATATATTCCCCCTGACCTAAAACTCACGTACGCCGAAGGATTTCCCCAAATATGACTCCGAGCTCCGCCGGCATCAAACCCTAGTTTCGGGGGTCAGAAGTTCCTGTTCCGGCACCCTGCCGGGACGGGGATTGACTGTCGGGAATCGTGGGCAGAAAACAAAAAAATTCCAAACAACGATAACCATAAACTAGCCAGGATCTATTACTATGCAGATATAGAGTAACAGTGAAGATCGATATACGTACCCTCGTAGACCGATAGCGGGGATTACGCTCCCGCAACAAGCGTTGTCGAAGTAGACGACGTAGCCGACCTTGAAGTCACGAAGAACTAGGCGCGACGAAGATGAAGGCGGCGCGACGATGACGACGATGGCGCCGACCTCAAGGTGGTGAGGACGAACCTCTCCAAGTGCCCCAAGTGTGGAACCTCGCAGGGCTTCACACACGTACGGTGAAGATGACGACCTCCGGGCGCTGATCCAACAGAGCAGCGGAAGAAGAAGACTTGGACCCAGCAGCACGGCGGTGTGCGTATGGTGGAGAGAACTCTCTCAATCGTGCGTAGCCCCATTTGCGGAGCCACGTCTAAACGGATGAGAGAAAGAGAGAGGATGTCTATTTTCAAAGGCATGGGACATCCCTATTTAAAGGAGGAGGAGGGCTGCCAACCTTGTTGGCTTGGCCATGCCCCATGTGTCCCACCTAGGCTGGTCGGCCCTCCCCTCCCTTTCTCTTTGGGGATTTTCCCCTAATGGGCCTCTAAGGCCCATGTAGTGAAAAATGCCTTTAAAAATTCAAAATTAATTAAATAAAAATATATTTAACCATTAATTACACTAATTAATATTAAATACATTTTTATCTAATTTATTCCGACTCCGAAAAATCTTTCTCCGGCCCCCGAACTTCATCGAATATCACCCGGAACACTTCCGGGGTGCCCGGAACAATTCGGTGTTCTTCTCTCTATTTTCATCTCTACGTCCAATCTAAATAAACGTCACCTCCCGTTAAGTGTGTCACCCAAGCGGTTCGGGAATACTCCAGACATGATCGAGACCCGTTCTCCGATCAATGACTATCAGGGAGACCTGGATGGCTATGATAGTCCATGTGCATCACGAATAACTTTGTCGTTCGAACCTTAGACGTCAAGTCTCAGGCCTTTTGCCAGGCGATACTTAGTTTGTCCGAGACTCGATCTCAGGCATCGCGACACCTAGCTCGATCTCGTTGCCGACAATACTATTCTTTACTTGTCTGTGATATTACATCCTCGTGAGTCGTGACCTAGTCACATGCTTGCAAGCTCATTGATGTAATCTAACCGAGTGGGCCTAGAGTATCTATCCTGCTATGCGGATTGGCAAATCCCGGTCTTGATCCCTCGCCTCAACATACTTCCTTCCGATACCCGAGAGGGACACCTTTATTGTCATCCTATATAAGACATGACGTTTGATGCAATCAAATTATCTTTTAGAAATAGCAATTAGAGTTGATCTCATGGTCGAAGGCGTAATGACTACGTCCTATAAATATTGGGTGTGTCCATCACATCATTCACCTAATGATTGACTCCATTGCCAATTGACATAAATGTCACATGACCGGGAAACCTCGATCATCGATCGCACAATGGACTAGTTAAATAGAGGCTACTAGGGACCTGGTTGTTTACGTATCACACGTGTATTAATGTTTCCGCTTAATACAGTTATAGCATGATACAAAACGTATTATGAACAATTGAGATATGAAAAATAAAATATCTTTATTAATTGTCTCTAGGTCATATCTCCAACAGTCTCTCACTTGCACTAGAGTACCAATTAATCTAGTTTACAACTTGGTAAAAGCTTAACACCTATAGCAATATGGTGCATGCTTGTCTCGTGGAAAAGGTATTTAGTCAACAGATCTCCCACATCAAGATCTGTATGTGCTTTGCAACACTTCTATGTCACCTAGTTTGACATCATCCCGTATCTTATGATATCGGTGAAATATATGTTTGTCGATGGAGTGAGACTCAAAACTTCGCGTAGCATGGGCCTTAATAGTCTGAGAGACCTATTAAGGGAAACCACTCACGCTCGGGAAAACCGCTCATCCAATCACACTTGCTACTTCTGAAGTAGACATATATTCCTATACCTATGTAGATTATGCGACAGTGCATTCATATGCAACTTCGCAAGCTAACCCTGTCTTTCTTCAAAACAAAATACTTCTCCTATATGAGATTTCTAGTCAGATGGGTCAGTCTCATAAGTTGCATCATCGTAACTCTTTTACGGCAAGTTATCTTTTTCACTTTCACCCTATACCAGAAAACATCTCTTCAGTTCTCTTTTAACACTGAAGGATATACTTAACGTTTGTTCATTGATCCATCCAGGGATCACTCTAGAACCCGTTCTTCAACCAAGAACTTGGGTCACACCAAGTCGAGCTTTCAGTATGATAGAATCTATGGCTAACGCATAGAAGATGTCACACATCCTTTTCTTTCATTAGCTATCACTGAAACGACAAGATAAACTTAATAATTTACCTAGTCATATAAGCAAGAACCTTTTCTTCGCTTGTTCTATTCTGAAACATTTTAGAATCTTAACCTAGGAAAATATTCCGACCTAATGTTATTAAGCCCCTTTTGATCTATACAAATCATAGACCAAAAGCCTAATACTCTTAACTTCATTCATAGAAAATTTAATCACTTAAATAATCATTTATACTTTACTAGAGGATCCGTATCATTCTCAATATGTCATTACATATAAATTTTTGAAATGACACCTAGCTCCCACTCAAATATGCCTTCCGCATATAAGACCAGGAAATGTCTTTTAGCTCCCACTCAAATATGCCATTCACATATAAGACCAAGAAAAGCTACTTAGCTCCCACTCACTTCTTTGTAAATGCAGGTTTCTTCAACCATTTTGGACAACTCCAAAATCTTTTTGATCACATTATCAAAGTGAAGATTCCAGCTCCGATATGCTTGCTTCAGCCCATGAATGGTCAACTGAAGTTTGCATACGTGTCTAGCATCCTTAGGATCAACAAAACCTACTTGTTGTACCGATTACAACTCTTCCTTAATGTTACCATTAGGGAACACGGTTTCTTTATCCATCCATCAATTTCTCAATTGAAAATAATTGCTAGAACAATCCTAAACAGACTTAGGCATCGCCACTTGAGACAAAATCTCATTGTGGTCAACTTTTGAATTTGTCGAAACTGTTTTACGACAAATCGATCCTTATAGACGGTTGCCTTTCCGTCAGTGTCTATTTTGTCATAAAATTCCATTTACTCTCAACGTCCTGGAGCCCATCAAGAAGATTTACCCAAGTCTTTACTTGGTAATCGTACATGGATTTTATTCGGATTATATATGGCTCATAGCCATTTCTCGGACTTAGGTTCACCATCGCTTCTTCGTAGTTCGTAGGTTTGTCATGTTCCATTAACATGACATTCATAACAAGATTGTCGTACCACACAGTGTGAACACATTCTCATACGCCTACGATCTTAGTATGAGCTCAGAGCATCATGATCATTATCATCAGCTTCCTTCCAGTTGTGTAGGACGGTACCGGAATGGTTTTCGTTGCGCCACTCTGATGCCTGGAGAGAAAGTTCATTAACTTCGTCTTGCTCTACTTTCTTTCCCACTTATACCCCTGGACAAGAAACTATTTCTTGATCAAGGTATGTTCCGGCAGCAAATTTGCCTTTGTCTTGAGAAATATATCCAACTGATTTCTTAGATACACTACAAAGATGAATTTATCCGTTTTAGGTTTGATCATATCAAAACACTAAAATATCAAAACGGCAATCTAGGCTAAAAGCCATGCCATCACTCATATGGTATTGTCTCCACGGATTTAGATGGTTTCCCTACTATCTAACGTGAATGTTTTGTTTCTACCATATGACTTCAATGATCACAATAATTCGATAAGAGATTTTATTTACCACACACTATCCAATAGAGTGTGATTACGACGTCCTAACACACCATAACATTGTGGTGTTCCATGCGGCGTAATGTGGAACTCTTTTCACAAGTCTTCCAATGATATGCCAAACTCATAACTCAAATCCTTGTTTCCTCGATCTGTATCATAGGAATTTGATTTTCTTGTTAAGTTTATCTCTCTTACTTCACTCTGAACTTGTTTGATCTTATCAAACTTTTCAGACCAGCATTTCATTAAGTGGATATGCCCATATCTACTCAAATCATTGGTGAAGTTTACAAAATAATGATTTCCACTACACGTTGAAGTACTTCATTGATTCACACATATCGATTTGTATGATTATCAACAAGTTAAATGCCCGTTTTCTGAAACGGCGTCTTAGTTACCTTGCAACTGTCAAAAGATCAAATCTAAGGACTTGGAGATCCATCCGAATGGAGCTTCTAATGCATATAACATTGACATGACTTAAAACGTTAGTGCCACAAGAATGTGGTGTCATTATTAAGTTTGTATACTCTGGCATTAATGTTATAAATGTGGGAGATACTACCATCTAGATTCAAATAACAACATTCCATTCATAACCGGTGTATGATCATTAAAGATATCACTCATAAGTGTAGGACAACGATTTGTCACTCACAAATATGAATAATTGTCTCGCTAGAGGCAAGACACACTTATAACAATCATACTAACAAGCGATCTAATGGAATTTGTTCAAATCAAATTTAATCTAAATGGTAGATGCACAGAGAGAGTGTTTATGGCCATCACAACATATTCACAACATATTGCCTGCCATCATCAACACACTCATTGTCTCCTCATCCTTCCAAGCTATTCAAGCAGAAAATCTTGTTTTCATAAAACTTGACTAGTATCAAAGCTTAGTCACTTCTGCAAGTACTTGTTTAGGTAAAACATTCATAACTTGTATATCATATATACACACATCAACATTGATAACTTCCCGACGATCTGTTTCACCTTCTTGATTCTTCAACGCAATCAAGAATTCATGAAGGTGAACGATTCCCCTTGCATGACATAGTCTATGACAAAACATTTGCATCTGGCAAAGTTGTCCGTCATCCAGTGATCGAGCTGAGCGAGGCGTCTCAATGTCATCAAGTATGACCAATGTCATCAAGTATGACCAATATGTCATCAAGTATGACTGCCACGTGCTCCTTCCATGCGAGTGTTCTCTTCCATCTTGGTTGAGAAGAAAACCTGATTTACGGTGGATACAGATCATCAGTCTCAGCGACCATTCCAAATGTTCGTGATCTGTCAACACGCACCCACAGTTCATTCTCTATGGGAGAGATGATAGCATACACTGGACTATGATGAAATTATCCGCACAAAACTTGATAATCCAAATTATTCTTTTGTTAGCGGAATCTCCGGTTTTATCTCCTAGCGGGTTTTGTATCATATAGAGCTAAAAGGTTTGAAACAAGGAGTATCCTCAAGCTACGGTATAAAACTATGAAGTTTGGACCCACCTTTTAAGTTTCTCAATCGCAGGAATGCACCTAAGTTTAAAAGGTCTATCAACAGGTTATTATCTACAAAGGTTTTGCAAAACATAAAGACTTTGTTCATAATAAAATATGGGTTCAAGTTTTAATAAAATAAAACTACCAGAACTCCCACTCAAAACGAATATCCTCTCTTCGTTTTAGTGATTACACGATCCTCATCCGATATACTATCCCCGATCGTCACGGCCGATAGCATAGCTTCAAAGGTAGACATCGTTTATGTCAATCACAACAACTATGTGACTCGTGCTTAACCTTTCGGTCACTGTGTTCCGAGGCCATGTCTGTACATGCTAGGCTCGCCAAAATAACCTATAGCGTATTGCTTGTGCGACGTGGCTTACACCCACGTTATGCGAACGCAGATACGTCTGACACCCGATCGTCACGGCCTGCCTGTAACGGAGAACTTTCGGTGGTGCACGCTATAGGGAGAACACTATATGGTATTTTAGGAGGGATCATCTTATATTACTACCGTCATGTAATCATATATATATAAACACAATATAAGATGCACATAATAACATAACATCAAATGTAATGCGACATGATATGGTCCTTGCGCCAATGGTCTCCTTTGCGCCGATAGTTTATAAACAATTCATAAAACTTACCGTGACCATATCACATTGCCCCTGCAAAATAAAGTTAGACGCTTTCTACTTTATCTTTTGCATATTTTACGTGGCTACTAGGGCTTTCGTAAAAGAACCGTTCTTACCTACGAACATACAACCACAACAACGATTAAATAATTGTCTCTATTACACCCTTTTCAGGGCCCTCCATTGTAAATGCAATATCAACTATTGTAAAAGAGACAGACACCCGCCAGCCGCATATATGGTGCAAGCCATATGTATTGCGGAACCAGTCTCGCGTAAGCGTACGCGTAAGGTCGGTCCGGGCAGCTTCATCAACAATACAACGATATAAACAAGTACACACTAGAGGGTAACAAATATAGAATCGATGCCCACATTCAACATGTGTTCTAACCGTACTAACATATCTATGCATAGATCGGCTCTGATACCACTGTTGGGAATCGTGGGCAGAAAACAAAAAATTTCCTAACAACGATAACCATAAACTAGTCAGGATCTATTACTATGCAGATATAGAGTAACGGTGAAGATCGATATACGTACCCTCGTAGACCGATAGCGGTGATTACGCTCCCGCAACAAGCGTTGTCGAAGTAGACGACGTAGCCGACCTCAAGGTGGTGAGGACGAACCTCTCCAAGTGCCCCAAGTGTGGCACCTCGCAGGGCTTCACACACGTACGGTGAAGATGACGACCTCCGGGCGCTGATCCAGCAGAGCAGCGGAAGAAAAAGACTTGGACCCAGTAGCACGGCGGTGTGCGTATGGTGGAGAGAACTCTCTTAACCGTGCGTAGCCCCATTTGCGGAGCCACGTCTAAACGGATGAGAGAAAGAGAGAGGATGGACTATTTTCAAAGGCATGGGACATCCCAATTTAAAGGAGGAGGAGGGTTGCCAACCTTGTTGGATTGGCTATGTGGGACTATTTTCACATGGCCAGCCGCACAATGGTGGTGCGCCGGCCCTAGGTGGGCCCCATGTGGCCCACCTAGGCCGGTCGGCCCTCCCCTCCCTTTCTCTTTGGGGATTTTCCCCCTAATGGGCCTTAGAGGCCTTTAAAAATTCGAAATTAATTAAATAAAAATATATTTAACCATTAATTACACTAATTAATATTAAATACATTTTATCTAATTTATTTTGACTCCGAAAAACCTTTCTCCGGCTCCCGAACTCCGTCGGATATCACCCGGAACACTTCCGGGGTGCCCGGAACACTTCCGGTGTTATTCTCTCTATTTTCTTCTCTACGTCCAATCTAAATAAACGTCACCTCCCCTTAAGTGTGTCACCCAAGCAGTTCGGGAATACTCCAGACATGATTGAGACCCGTTCTCCGATCAATGACTATCAGGGAGACCTGGATGGCTATGATAGTCCATGTGCATCACGAATAACTTTGTCGTTCGAACCTTAGACGTCAAGTCTCAGGCCTTTTGCCAGGCGATACTTAGTTTGTCTAAGACTCGATCTCAGGCATCGCGATACCTAGCTCGATCTCGTTACCGACAATACTATTCTTTACTCGTCTGTGATATTACATCCTCGTAACCAAGTCACATGCTTGCAAGCTCATTGATGTAATCTCACCGAGTGGGCCCAGAGTATTTATCCTGCTATGCGGATTGGCAAATCCCGCTCTTGATCCCTCGCCTCAACATACTCCCTTCCGATACCCGAGAGGGACACCTTTATTGTCATCCTATATAAGACATGACGTTTGATGCAATCAAAGTATCTTTCAGAAATAGCAATTAGAGTTGATCTAACGGTCGAAGGCGTAATGACTACGTCCTTTATATATTGGGTGTGTCCATCACATCATTCACCTAATGATTGACTCCATTGCCAATTGACATAAATGTCACATGACCGGGAAACCTCGATCATCGATCGCACAATGGACTAGTTAAATAGAGGCTACTAGGGACCTGGTTGTTTACGTATCACACGTGTATTAATGTTTCCGCTTAATACAGTTATAGCATGATACAAAACGTATTATGAATAATTGAGATATGACAAATAAAATATCTTTATTAATTGTCTCTAGGGCATATCTCCAACATCGACCCCCGGAGCCATCTCCATCGACTACGCCGCCTCCATGATGGTTTGTGAGTAGTTCCCCATGAACTACGGGTTCTTAGCACTAGCTAGTTGGTACTCTCTCTCCCATGTTGTTCTATACAATAGTCTCATGAGCTGCCTTACATGATTGAGATTCATCTGATGTAATTGGTGTTGTGTTTGTTAGGATCCGATGAATTGTGGAATTATGATCAGTTTGTTCATCTTGTTATCAAACTTATGTTTTATTTAAGATCTTGCATGCTCTCCGATACTTGTGGTTACCTTGATCAAGTAGTTGTTTGTATCTCCAAGAGGGAGTATTTATGGTAGATATTGGGTTCATGTCTCCGGTTGCCTGGTCTCGAGATGACAGAAATGACCAAGTCTCTGAATGTGCTGTTGCCACTAGGGAGAAAACAATGATGCTATGTCTACATGTCATTTACATTGTTTACATTACACACTTTGCTTATTGCAATTATCTGTTGCTTGCAACTTAATACTTTCAGGAGACATGGATGTTATCCTAGGGGTGGATTATTAGTCATAGATGCAGCTAGCAAGCGGTCTATGTATTTTGCTGTAATGCGCAATTAAATACTACAGTGAACATTATCTTGTCATATTATACATTGTCATGCCCTCACAATTTTATCAATTGCCCAACTGTAATTTGTTCACCCAATACATGTTATTTGTTTGGAGAGTTACCTCTAGTGAAGATGGGAACCCCGGTCCATATTTAGCCAACAAGTATTTCCTACGCCATTAAAAATAGTATCAACTATTTTCTTGTGCCATTGCCGTTGTGTTACTGTTACTATTGCTCTCAAGTTACTGCTGCTTTCACACCACTTCTGTTACTAGTGCTTTTCCAGATGTGGCTGAACTGACAACTCAGCTGCGAAGGATTATAAGTATTCTTTGACTCCCCTTGTGTCGAATCAATAAATTTAGGTTTACTTCCCTCGAAGACTGTTGCGATCCCCTACACTTGTGGGTTATCAGTGGCCCGCCCGCCTGGCACGCCACTAGCAGGTGCCTAATGGTGCCTATCAATGCGAGAAGACACCCCTGCCATGCACTTCCCACACCGCATATTTAATAAAGCTGACTCGTGCCAGAGAGAGGGGAGAGAGCTAGCTGGTGATGGCCCTTCACGTAGTTACCCCACAACAGCGCCAGAAAACACTTTGCTGAGCGCTTCGCGTAGTTACCTGCGTGAAAAGTAAATGGGTTAGGTTGAGACTCCAAGTGCAGAGTGTGTAGTAAGTGGAAGATGTGTTTTCCCCACGAGGGGTGACTCGAGGGTTTAATATCGAATTCTCGGGGAATCAGTAGTGAAGATTTATCTTTCCTATCCTTCTTTTGGTTACCTACAAAACAAAGTAAATGTTTTGGTCCTCAACCTCACCTAGTGGTTGTCAAGCACAAGCTGTTAGAATGATAACAAGATAATATGCAATGCAAACAAGAAATAAATATGCAATGGTGGTAAATAAATATGCAAGGATGGTGGTAGCAATGATAAATGATATTTTTGGGTTTTATATGATGAATACAAGATGTAAAAGTGTTTTTGTATTTTCGGATTTTTAAATGGCAGAAAATGGAAATGTGGTAAAAGTGGTTGGAAAGGTGTTTCTTATGATTAAAAATGGACCGGGGTTCATGGTTTCACAAATGCACTCTCTCTTTAATAAAGTGGCAGACAATGGAACACTAGAGTTGACATATGAGATTGCAACACAACAGTTTAATGACAAGTTATAATTATATGGGCATCACGTCCTAACATAGAGACCTTTTGGTTATTAGTCTCTCTTATACTCCACCAAGATGCGAACTAGTCGTGGAGTAGTGGCAATGGTCACACCCACATCTCCGGTAGTATGGTATTTCTTTTTATCCCTAGTGAGGCAACAAAGTAAGGTAAAACACCCAAGTGGATCGCAGAACTTTCTCTCACGTTCACTGCACTAGCCACCCCCGTTACTCCAACTAATGCACACGTTCCCCCTCACACGCTCTCATAAACATGCTTGATCATAACAAGTAAATAAGAACGGGGTACATAATATGCATCAAAACTACTAAAAAAAGCACGCGCTCCCTGGGAGCACGCCTCGCGTTGCTTCCGCGTGAAGCATGTGGCGCACGCCTGGCGCTCCCTTCGCTCCCGCGCGCTCGCTGCCAGCTAAGCACGTGGCGCAGGCCGGGGGTGTTGCATGTCCCGCACGCTTGGGGTTCGCAGGTCCCTGGCGCGGTGTGTGTCACCGGTTGCTTGTCCTGTTTCTCTTTCCCTTTCCGTGTGTACGTAGGTGCTGGTTATGTGTCTTTTCTCTTTTAGTTTCCAACACAAAATAATAAATAACTTACGAACGGAGTCTCCAAATTACGATCCGTTTTCGGGGATGGGCTAGTCGTGTCGAGATCTTCAAAACTAAATCCCATATTGATATGTTTCGACGAACTTTTTTTTTCACTGCCGGAGTGTGTAGTTTGCACTGCCTTTTTGTCTTTTTGGGTGCAGTGCCATGACTTCTTTTACGGTGCACTGCCTTCTTTTTTGCGGTGCACTGCCTGGATGGGCATTGCACTGCCTTGATGAGCAATGCACTGCCTTCTCTTTTGCGGTGCACTGCCTCGGATGGGCAGTGCACTGCCTTCTCATTTGCGGTGCATTGCCTTCTTTTTTGCGCTACACTAACTCGGAGTGCACTGCCTTCTTTTTTGCGCTGCACTGCCCCGGATAGGCAGTGCACTGCCTTCTCTTTTGCGGTGCACTGCCTTCTCTTTTTGCGCTGCACTGCCTCGGATGGGCAGTGCACTGGCTTGTCTTTTGCGGTTCACTGCCTTCTCTTTTTGTGCTGCACTGCCTCGGATGGGCAGTGCACTGCATTCTCTTTTGCGGTGTACCGCCTTCTCTTTTTGCGCTGCACTGACTCGGATGGGCAGTGCACTGCCTTCTCTTTTACGGTGCACTGCCTTCTTTTTTGCGCTGCACTGCCTTCTCTTTTACGGCGCACTGCCTTCATTTTTGCGCTGCACTGCCTCGGATGGGCAGTGCACTGCCTTCTCTTTTGCAGTGCACTACCTTTTCTTTTGTGCTGCACTGCCTCGGATGGACAGTGCACTGTCTTCTATTTTACGGTGCACTGTCTGGATGGGCAGTGCACTGCCTTCTCTTTAGCGATGCACTGCCTTTTTCGCTGCACTACCACTACAAAAATGCACCCAACAAAAAACGTGAAAATATTTTATAATTTTTGGTGCACTTAGAAAGATTTTGTAGTATCATAGTTGAAAACAAAAGACAAAAAACTACGTACTAAGCTAAGCAGGCAAGGGCTCGCTCGCTCCTACTGGCTCGCTCGGCACATCACGACAGGAGCGAGACCCGCGCATGTCGCGTAGGAGAACGGGGCATTTTCCGCGCGCGTGCTACCGAACAGACCACGTGGAAGGCAGGGAGCGCTTCTCGCGCTGGGCTCGTCCGTGGTCCGTGCGCCACGTTCAACGACAACGCGCGCGCGCAGCCTAGTCGCCCTCAATATGCATCTACTTTCATAACTGAAACAAAACCATTGCAATCTCAAACATATATTAACTCATAAAGAGATCCACCACAAAGGTATTACATAGATGACCGTAATCATGTTCAGCAGCTCATACGGTACTAATTAGTGAAGCTCGAGAGGGAGAGAGAGAGATACATAAGTTACTTCCACAAACCCATAGTCCAGAGGTGGAGTACTCCCTCTTCATCATGGAGACGGTGGAGAAGTCGTTGGAGAAGATGGAGACCACGCCGGCAGCACCCCGCCGGAGTTTTCCCCCTCCAATCTGCAGCTCCAGGTCTCTGTTTCGGTGTTTCTGTGTTTCTCCGGCGCTCCTTCCAGAGAACGTCGGGGGATAATTTTTATAGACGTTTTTAGGTCAAAACGGAGTCGGTGAAGGAAAGATCGACGGCAGCGGAGCTCCGAGGCCCAATTGGAGGGGTCCCACGCGGCCAGGTACAGGGGCCGCGTGGGCCCACCCCTTTTGGCCCTCGTGGCTCCGTTTGTTCGCTTCCTTCGCCCACAAGTCTTCTTCCTTCCAAATATTGACGCTCGTAAATTTGCAGGTGATTTGGACGTCGTTTGGGTCCCTGAAACATTAAAGGAAAGAAATAGGGTTTTCTGCCTGCGCACGGTTAATTCCATAAAAATAGGAAACATGTCAAATATTCCCAAAATCATTATAAAACAGTGATATAACCCTTATATGATGCAAATATGACTGGAATATAAGTAAAAATAATGCAAAGTTCATGTATGCATTTTACATGCATCAGCTGGTAATGCCATAAAATCCCCTCTAGCTCACAGGCGAGGGGTTCATCTCTTCCTCCTACGCCACATCTTCTCCCTCCTCTCTCAAATCTGAAGGAGTGGCGCTCCTCGTTTCCACCGCTTGAGTGCCATGGCAAGGGCCCCCAATGGTAGGGAACGCGGGCGCGGGCGGCCGCCATTGTCCAAATGCGGAGTAAATTCAAGCTCAAAAAATTAAATTGGACTAAATTCAAGTTCCCGTCGGCGCGTCCAGCGGTGCCGTCTGCTAGCGCGCGCCAGTGCTAAGACTTAATAGTGGTGTGTTATAAGCGAATGCCGCTGGAGCGCACTTCAACAGTGGCGTGCAGTGCCACCAGTATCACTTACCTGTGGCGCATAACCAGTTGCATGTCAAAAACGCGCCACTAAGGGCGAAATCAGCAAGCCACTTTTAGACTTTTTACTACAAGTGACAAGCAAATTCCTATTATATTAAGTATATTTTAGGGACATTACAACTGAGCCAAACAGGAGGCTTCTCACGACCTCAACCATTTCAGCCGTCGGATAGCGCTCTCTAGCCATTTCTGGCCGTCAGATGTCCAGCAGTACCCGAAGTGGGCCGAAAGTCCCTGAGGGCATCTATTCTGGACATCAAATTGGACCACTGTGGTTAATTGGGCTCCGAATATCCACTAAAGCCCACCAAGCAAGCGAGTCGATCTTCCTCCTCTAAAAAAAAGCAAGCGAGTCAATCTTGAAAAGATGCGAGCCGGAGAAGGGGGCGAGCGGTGATTGGATTCTCCACCGAAGCAACGCCTAAGTTAATCTGCCGTTACTACAAGGCATTAGTGGCGGTGGAGCTGCGCTAATTTAAATCAGCATTCATCCCCTCCCCTTTTTGTGGATTTCTTAATTCCTCAACCAGAATCGACTCAGTCGAGGCGATGAGGCCTCGCCTGGAGATGAGGGAGACGGAGAACCATTCAGCCGAGGAATCAAGCAGCGCATTACAGGTTTGCACGTATATATACTCCCTTTCCATACCCACTGTATCCCTTCAAGTGTTCTTGCTCCGGCAGTACACGCCCAACGGGAATGCTTTTCTTCAGAGTGGCGCGCGTTAATTAATTCATTTGTTTCCGGAGGAAGTGTAGCCATCAAGGTCAATGATGACAGTGGCAAATACTTCCAAACGAAAAAGGCCTCAGACAGGGTGACCCGCTTTCCCCAATATTATTTAATATAGTGGCGGATATGTTGGCTATCTTGATTGAATGCGCTAAAACTGAGGGTCAAATTGAAGGAGTGATTCCCCATCTTGTTGATGGTGGATTATCGATTCTTCAATATGCCGACGATACAATTCTTTTTATGGAGCATGATATCGAAAAAGCTCGTAACCTAAAGTTGATTTTGTCAGCTTTCGAGCAACTTTCGGGTCTTAAGATAAATTTCCATAAAAGTGAATTGTTTTGCTTTGGCGAGGCCAAGAGAACGTCGCCTTGTATGCTGAGCTTTTTGGCTGTGAGCAAGGACAATTTCCTATCAACTATTTGGGCATTCCGATTCACTATCGGAGACTTACAAATGCTGAATGGAAAAGGGTGGAGGAAAGGCTTCAATTACGTTTAAATAGCTGGAAAGGCAAACTCCTATCCCTGGGTGGAAGATTGGTTCTCATAAACTCGGTACTAACAAACATGGTACTGTATATGATTTCATTCTTCCAACTTCCTAAAGGGGTCTTAAATCGATTGGATTATTTCCGATCTAGATTCTTTTGGCAAGGGGATAGTGAGAAGAAAAAATATCGACTGACTAAATGGAGTGTGGTTTGCTGCCCTAAAGACCAAGGAGGGCTCGGAGTTCATGACCTTGAGGTCAAGAACAGAGCGCTGCTAGGTAAATGGCTATTTAAACTTCTTTCTGAAGATGGAGTTTGGCAAACCCTCCTTAGGAGAAAATATGTCGGAGATCAAGCTGTTTCCCAGGTTCTTAGGAAACCTGGCGATTCACACTTCTGGGCTGGCCTCATGGCTACAAAGAAGTTCTTTTTTCCACATGGCTCTTTCTCAATTAGGGATGGTTCGGAAATTCGCTTCTGGGAGGATATTTGGCTTGGCCAATCTACCCTCAAAGAACAATATCTGGCTCTATATTCTATTGTTCGAAATAAAAGTGACACGATCGCGAAGGTGTTGGGTACTTCCTCACCAAATGTTTCGTTCAGAAGGAGTTTACTTGGAACAAGACAAGCATCTTGGAATGCTTTGCTCATCCGATTGGATTCAATCCAATTATCGGAAGGTCCAGATATGTTTCAATGGAATCTGACGAAGAACGGCAAATTCTCGGTTGATTCTATGTATAGAGCGCTTATCCTACCCGAAATTCCAGTCGATAGTGCTTATAATAACAAACTTTGGAAGATGAAGATACCACTAAAAACTAAAGTGTTTGTGTGGTATTTACGTCGAGGAGTAATTCTCACCAAAGATAACCTTGCCAAACGCAATTGGCACGGAAGTAAAAAGTGTGTTTTCTGTCAACACGACGAGACCATTACGCACTTATTCTTTTAGTGCGAGTTCGCTAGGTCTATATGGTCAGCCATCCAGATAGGTTCTACCTTACACCCACCCAGATCCGTTGCTAACATTTTTGGCAATTGGCTAAATGGAGTGGATCCTAGGTTCAAACTATTCAGTAGGGTGGGAGCGATTGCTGTTATTTGGTCGCTATGGCTATGTAGAAATGACAAGGTTTTTAATGATAAAAATTCTTCTCTTATGCAGGTTATATACCGGTGCACAGCGACGCTACGAGGTTGGTCATCCCTGCAGCGTGTGGAGCACCGAGACTTATTTTTGGAGGTGGCGTCGAGACTGGAGGCTGCGGCCAGGGAGTTATTTTCCAGGCATGGGTGACAACATAGACTCCGGATAGACCTACCAGCAGCCTAGGCGGATCTACAATTTCTCATTTTGATATGTAATTCGCCTTTTATCTTTTGCTGACCGATTTGAGTGATGGTGAACTGGCAGAGGCCGGGTGTAATGGTTAAACCTTTTAAGTAATAAAAGCCCTTTATCTAAAAATCTTCAAGCGCTTTGTAGATTTCTCCATATCTTATGTCCGGACTTGTCCTAGATCTGTTTTTTTGTTGCAGGTACTGTCAATTCAAGTGGGATTGGTTCGGGCATATATTCGTTTATGGGATTATTGGAGGTTAGTTCCGGTTTTTCTGTTGGGAAATTCATTTGCAATTGCCTAAAAGGAACTATTGTTTACTGTTATGCGACCTTTCTTATCTATAGTATCTGTGTAAATATATCTGATATACCAAAGCTCACACTTGCAATGGTCATATCGTACTTGTTTGTTTTCTGCAGATGAAAGGCGAAGTATATGGTTCTTCCATGAGCGCCTCAAATCGTGTTAGCTTGGTGCTTGAACCCCCCTCACTGATCTGGTTGTGTGAAGGTGGGCTCTAGATGATTGCTGCTGCAAGGATATCATGCGTCTCCCATCTAGTGCTGCATGCCCCCTCCCTCTCCCTGTTGCTATGCTGTAAACCTTGGCAAACTATTGTACAGTTTCAGTTTCCCTGTTGGGTTCTCTGTTCTACTAATAACTTTGTAGTCAATTTTTGGCAGTCAGATCTGTACCATGGTGTAAATAAATTGCATGTATTTCTTAAAGACGTAGAAATGCTAACATGACTTCTCGGAGAACGCCAATGAGTTGTCCGTTGGTCTGTAAGGATTTTTTTCTCATCTGATGGTGCGACCTCAGTCTATATTAGTTCTCCCGCGATTAGGGGGTTTCACACATCACATGTTACATCGAGGTACTTCTCTGTGGTTCTGCCTATGTTGGTTGATTTCATAGTGCAAGTCTGCTCGGGAACATGTTTTATACAAAAAAAGTTGGTGGATTTCTTATCCCAGCTCTACAATTGCTTCTGTTTGCTGAGAATTTGACAAAACAGAGATTGGGATTTGATATGGAAACTCGCGAAGTGGCGACTTCTTTTCCTGGACAACGTTGGGGATTATTGATTAAATAAATTCTCAGGATGAATCCAACATAACGGTGCCTATTGACTTTATCACGGAGCTGCACAGGTTCGCCCAGGCTGCACGCTTTAAGTAATATCTCGCAACTAAACTGAACACACCACATGGCTTACCGCAATTTGTTTACAAGTTTGTGCCCTTGGTCACTTTTGGGAACTCTCATCATGATGCACTCATCTATCATTTGCATCAATATTCCTGATAGCAAGGTAAATACGATTTTGTATTACATCTTCTGTAATGTAGAGGTCACTAATGAAATTGATTTTCTACTTGAATCTGTAACCATTTTAAATTTGGATTTAACAATCTGTCATGTAGCTTTTAAATTTCTGTAGACAAGTTGTTTGAAGTAAGTAGAAGAATGTTGTATGTTCTTATGTGTTTGCAACATCATATAGGATAAGACCTTTAACAAATTTATGAGATTAATGCATGGGAAGAAACATAAGTTGAATAATTTAGATCTGTCTGAAAGTTCACTCAAACTATTCCCAAATGCGTGTTGAGCTCATAATTTTACTAGGCCTTTATAGAGAAGCATTGCATATGAGAACATATTGTAAAAATCATGTCAGGCTAGGTTGCTAACACATGGAAGGAGGATTTGTTTTTTTGAATATTTGGCTCTTTCATATATATTTGAGGACAATGAGTTGGGTTTGATACATAACCACTACATTCCCCTTATCTTACACATGATCTTTGCGATGTTCTCAACTTTGACTCAGGTTGCTGATAGCAAAAGAAATATCTAGCTGGGCTGTAATTGTCAATAGTATTTGTCCTCGACTATTGGTATATTTCCTTTTGTAACTTATACATATGAGTTGTGCCTCCCCAAGTTAAGCCAGCCTGGACCAGCAAGGTGAGTTCCCTCTCTCTGTGGTTTTTTCTTCAGATCTTGCAGCATCAAGGTGACTATCCACAACTATGTCTTCAATTTGTATATTCATTCGAACAAAAATCTGAAACTACATCCCCTGCTAAGACCGATATGGTGTGCTTGCATTCTCTGCAAATTTATTGATACAACTCTTATTTCACTTGACCCCTTTTATTTTCACATATATTTTTCCTCTCATATGAAGTGTTTTTCTGGTCTAGGTGCATCAGAACTTAGGAAGTATTCATGAGTCCGACATTATAACCATCTCCCTTTATAGTTTCTTTATAGGTCCTCAAGTTCAGGAGACAGTCCTATGGCATGTAATTTCTGCTACTTTGCACAACTGGAATGTACATACATGTTTTGGAAGACGAATCTCTCGTGTATGTGCTATCTGACAGTTTTAGGAAACGATGAGCGTCTGCAGTTTAGCACACAAACTCAGTACGTATTTTTCTAAGCTAGAGTTTCATAAAAGAGCACGCTACCATAACCCATGCAATAATGTTGACATGCAAGAGCTAGGCACATAAATGTTTCTAAAGTAGTTACTTTTTTAATGTTATACTAGGTAAGTTTTCCACTTGGTTTAAAATTTCCGTTTATTTCTAATAATTGAATTACCTAAATAGACGGGCGCGGCAACGCGCGCCTAAATGATCTAGTAGTGTCAAAAATTGACACGACTATATACGATGTGGTCTGAAAATAGCCTAACAGTAGAACATTTATTTGAACCCGCGAATAATTTATTTTGTACTACAAGAATATTTTTTCTCTTGTGTAATTTTTTTAAACCTCTCAAACAAACTTTTTGAATTTTATGAATCGTATTGACCTTTTTGTTTTTACCCCACTCTTTCCAATGCGATGGATGCCATGACAAGAAAAAACCTGAAAATAATAGGGGGAAATGTACAGACGACCCAAGATAACTGAAATCTAAAACTGATATTCCTCTTAATAGTCTGTTAGCAAAAAGGATAAATAAAGCATCGAAAACCAGAACGTCATGCGTTGAGCACGCAATTAAACTTGCAATAGAACGAAATAAATTTTATTAATTTCCTGCAAGTAACTTCAAGACATACAGGTTTGAAGAGCCCTCAAGTCTCTAGCCTAAACTCGGCCCCGCGACCTTGGGATGACGTACTATATTCAGTTGATAAGGTTGGTGATGGCCGCGCAGACTATCGCTATCTGCACGGAGTAGGAGCTACGTTGTGCGAGAGGCGACGGGGCGCCGGCCTTCATGAAGTCGTCGTCGCACTGGTGCGCCTGAGAAATGGCCTTCGCCGCCTCCTCCTTTCCCGCCGTATAATTGCGGCCGTTAATTTCATCGTAGGCTCCGGCGAACGCGAACTTCATGTTGTCGTACAGATCGTGGCATTGCCCAAGGGCCGCCTTCGTCTTGGCGTCGGTGGCTGGCTTGGCCTGCAGGCTCTCGATGTCGATGATGGCACCATAGGCGTTGTTGACGCCCATGTTGGCCGCAATCTTGGCAAGGCCCCATGTATCTGCATCAGGGCTCAAGTGGTGCTTTCCCAGCTCATGCACGCAGAAGTTGTAATCGACCTGTTCGTCCTTAGCGGCCGCCTCCTTGCAGGTTGTTTGCACGGTCGCGTCGGCGACAGACAGCGCCAGGAGCGCGGTGGCTACAACGAGAAGAGCGGTTGATGGCCTCATGGATTTGGTTGTAGGAGTATTTGGAAGAGAGAATTTCCCTTGGGCTGTAGTAGAGTCTGAGAACAAAATAGATAGGATGTGTGACTATTTATAGGCAAGGTTGCAGGCCGAGGATAAGTAGGATGACTTCTACTCCGTATATTGAGGATCCTTTTAAAATGGTACCATTTATTTGATCGAAAACTGATGCATGCATTTATTGTAATTATTGAAGGATATAATCCAATTACTGATCATTTATTTGATCGAAAACTGATGCATACATTTATTGTAATTATTTACAGTAGTTAAAATGGTAGCGGATTTGTTTTTTGTTTTTTCAAACTAGTAGTTGATCTTTGGGATGTTGGATTTGTGCAGAGATCCGTGCAAAATGATGTGTTTTGGGAAAAGGACGAAGAGTGCATACGAGTCAGTTCGGGCTTGCGAACGTGACAGCAGCGACGACAACTCGACAAGCCATGGCAGTGAATCAAGCGGGCACAAGGAAGAAGAGGACGACTGTTTTCTTGGGCTTGGGCTGTTCAGTTCGGCTTGCTCATGGCTTGCTAGAAGAGGCTTTTCAAGATTATAGCTATTCTGCCATCATTTCTCACACGTCTGTTGCAATTTGTAAACGAGACAACAAGCAGCGAAAAGGAAAAGGGCAAATTTAGAAAAAACATTCCACACTGACAAACTTGGAGTTTTTCTCCGAAGTCTTAACAAGCTACCACGCAATAGTACAACATTGTTCAGACACTACATTGCCTACTACCTGCTAGGCTACTACAGTAACATGATCACTATAACTTCCGAATATATACAATGCCTGCCTCTGGAAAGTTACCAACTCAGAGATCAGCCAAAGGTAGCTCCCTGAAGAAATTAGTGAATTTTATGTTATTACGACATTATGGAGAAAAGGGAGAAAATAACATAGGCAACATCGACATATGTACCCGGCGACTCATTTGTTGTCTTCATCACTAGATGATGTTTGGAAAAGCGAGAGCGCGATCAGGGGGCCTAGAACTGGTGGCATAGGAGGTGGTCGGCTAAAAGCAACGAGGGGCTCGGCATCTTCATCCTTCGGGAGGACCGATTCAGCAGAGCTGATCTCCTTCTCATTCTTCTTGGGAGTAGTAATCGTCATCAACCCTGTTCAACACAAGGTAAAGTTAGACACTAACTGTTTTCATAAACCCTGAAGCAAACTGAAAGTATATACATCCTGACATACTTGCCATTCCATTGCCAGGTTTGATTTGTCTGGTTGCAGTTTCCACTAGAGATCTCGCACCTCCCCTCATGGAATCGGAAATTCGGAATGCTAGCTGCCTGCAATCTTTACGCAAGGAACAGATTCAGGGGAATAAGCACGCAACAAGTATATACGTTTGGCATCCAGGCAAATTCCCTGAGCTATAAAATACATTTGATTATAGTTAACTAAATCTCAAGTGACAACATAAAGTACATCTGAAACCATACATCAAGGGTCTAGCAGAAAATACAAATAACACTCCTCAGAGATTCAGAACGCAACAACAAACGAGCAGAAAATTCTGTTAGCGCGAAAAACGATTTTGTGTTGGCTTCCACTAAACCAAGCCCTGGATCCGATCTTCGCATAGATAAAACTTTAAATTAGCAAGCATATCCAATTACGTGATAACTTGATTGTCAGTTTGTTACACGCATGTGTTCCAGGGCCGGCTTTTGAGAGAAGAAGAAATTCGACCATACCATCCATTCTTACATCTGCCCGTATCTCATTTCTATGCGAGGATACCACCACATATGCATTACTGTTGCCTCGCGAATGAGCAATCAAGCGATTTCAAAGCAAGACAGATCTGAGGTAGCAAATTCAAAGCGAATATGCATGTGGGATGCAAACAATACAGAGTTATATCTTCGAGAGCGGAAAACACAAACTGCGACAAAGATCGGGCGGGGTCAAGAAGCCATACCTCGATTTCGTCGCGCAGGATCGGTTGATTTGAGCGTCGAATGGAATGGTGGCGTGCTCTTGCTTTTGGTTGTGTCGGTGTCTCTCCGTCCTAGAGGATGGGCGAAACACCCCGAAACTTCTGGGATCCGGGAGGTCCAGAAGAATCGTCATCCTTTCCCGGAAGAGCATATGGGCTACACTTATCTCGGAATGGGCCGTCGGTCCAGATAGGGCTGGATCAGAACGAGGTCCGTGAGTCCGTCTCGGCTGGTGAACTCTAGTCCTTATATTGGGCCTGTTGCCCAGCTGCCGCTCAATACTGACGGTCCCTCGCTTGATAACCAAAAAATATCTTCCCCTAAAAAAAAACAAAATCGATACTCTTACCTCGCGACAGCGAGGATTTTTTTTTGTGAGTTAAAGGAAATATATTAAACAGCAACCATAGAGTTATCATGCTGAATACAAGAGGTGATACAATCCGGAGCCTGTTCCATCCAGGTACTCTCCGGTCTAGCAACAAAGGTTTGCTTAGCTAAACAGTGATACAATCCGGAGCCTGTCCCCATCTGCAGGCAGCCTCCAGGTTCAACAGAACTTTGCCATGACGGCGATCAGTTCGAGCTTTCCACACAGCCCACATACCACATAGGATTGCACAAGCATCAAATGAAGGGCACAAAGTTCCATCCAGCAGGTCAGTAGCCCAGGTAAGAGAATGCAAATGAGGGAGTTTTATATCAAACAACTCCTTGAAGTAAATCCAAAACTGCTTTGAAATGGGACAGACAGTCAAGGCATGAAATACCGTATCCTCCTCGGCTCCGCAATCAAGGCAGTTTGCGTGATCCTCCATATGCCTCTTGTGTTGGATAGCTCTCACCGGAACAAAATTATGAGCTACTCTCCACCAGAAAGCTTTGATCTTTGGGGGAACAGCCATCTTCCAAATTTTGCACCACACATGATTCTTTTCATCAAAGGAGGGACAAGCAAACTGTTGGGCATGGAGCTCTGAAATCCTATCATTTGCCGATCTCACCGAGTAGAGACCATTCTTTTCCCCCTCCCAAGCCCAGACATCCGTAGGTAAGGAACCTAGATATATCCTCTTCACTGCCAGGACGTCAGGGAATAGCAGGTTCACATTCAGGGCATTTTCATTCCAGCTCCGGCCATCAGGGGAAAGAAGCTCATTAACAAAGATCGCCTCGGCACCCGGAGGTCTGCAAATGGGCCTGCAACCTGGCACCTCTGGGATCCACCGATCCTCCCAAATTCTGGTTTTAGCACCCTTGCCAATGCGTTTAATAAGTCCCAATTCAAGAGCCTTCCTACCCTTCGGAATTTCACGCCAAGTATGGGAGGATCCCCTCTTTTGCCTAGCCTGGAGGAAATCACAGTCATGGAAATATTTTCCTTTAAGCACCTTTGCACAGAGGGAATTGGGATTAGTCATAGGCGCCATCCTTGTTTCCCTAACATAGCAATGTTGAAAAGACCAAGGTCTTTAAACCCCATACCACCATGAGCTTTAGGTTGAGTTAATTCAGGCCACCTCCACCAATGCATCTTCCTCTTTTCCCCATCTCCACCCCACCAAAAATTAGCCACGATTGACATAATCTTCTTGCAGGTGGTTTTTGAGAGGACAAAACAGCTCATGGATTAGATTGGGATGGCCTGGGCTATCGCTTTAATCAGCATTTCCCGGCCAGCAGGATTCAAGAACTTCTCACACCAGCCCCCCATCAACTTCTTGATACAGACCCAAATTTTATCAAACGCCGAGACTGTCTGCCTCCCAAGAGCAGTGGGCAAACCAAGATATTTCTCTTCCAGCGCTTCACGATCAATGGACAATCTGTCCAACATAATAGTTTTGATCTCATCATCACAGTTGTTGCTGATTTTTTTTGCAGATTTTGACCTATTCACAAGCTGGCCCGAGCCCATGTGATAAGTGTACAGAATATGCTGCAATCTGTCAGCTCCACTCAAGGAGGCTTGGGTAAACACAAGACAATCATCAGCAAAAAGGAGATGAGAAATCCAGGGCGCGTGGATTCCCATCCGAATACCTTTGGCAAGAACATTCAAACCAGAGAACTTAAGGAGAGAAGACAAACCTTCACCACAAAGAAGGAACAAATATGGAGAGATGGGATCGCCTTGTCTGATCCCCCGGGTAGGAAAGAAGACTTCAGACAATTCTCCATTAACTTTCACAGCAAAACTGACAGTCTCCACACATTTCATAATCAGATTCACCCAGCTCTCCGCAAAACCCAGCTTCAGCATAATACCTCTCAGGTAGCTCCACTCCACCCGATCATACGCCTTTGCCATATCTAGCTTAATAGCACAGGCTCCAGTCTTCCCTTTTTTCTTCTTTAGATAGTGGATACATTCATAGGCAGTCAGCACATTATCAGAGATGAGTCGTCCAGGGACAAAGGCACTCTGTTCCTCCGCAATGATCTCATCCAGAATCAAGCGAAGACGATTGGCCAAGACCTTGGAGCAGATTTTGTAGATCACATTACAAAGCGCAATCGGCTTGAATTGAGACATCTCCTGGGGATGCTTTACTTTAGGAATCAGCACTAAGACCGTTTCATTTATTTCAGGAGGCAGCGGGCCACCTTCAAGAAATTGCAACACTGCCTCACACACCACATCACCAACAAGAGTCCAGTGTCTTTGGGGCCTTGTTCGGTTTCATCATGAATAGAGCTTGACTGATCTCCTTTGGGGTAAAGGGTTTCCCCAGGAAATCATTCATTTCCGAGGAAACCTTTTTGGGCACGAACTGCATAATAGCATTAGAATTAATGTTGCCTTGAGAGTGAAAGAGATCCACAAAGAACTCCGTAGCCAATTTAATCGTCCCTTGTTGATCATCACAAATGGAACCATCAGGCTTCTTTAGGTGGTGAATTCTGTTACGCTGAACTCTCTCTCTGCATTTTGCATGGAAGAAACGAGTATTGCGGTCGCCCTCAGCCAACCACTGAATACGAGAGCGTTGACGCATCATAGTTTCTTCTCTGGCCAGCAGCTCAGAGATACGTTTGAGCAGATCACGCTCGGCGAACGGCGAGGATATGAGAGAGCACGTTAGGAGACCCGGTCGCAGTAGGCTGCTAGCTTAGTTCTTCTCGTCAAGCAGCCGCCTGTCACAACCTCTCAACACTGTGCTGTTCAACGACTAGTATTGTACTCCCTCCGTTCCAAATTACTTGACTTGGGTTTGTCCAAATACGGATGCATCTATACTTGTTTAGTGTCTAGATGCATCCGTATTTGGACAAACTCAAGTCAAGTAATTTGGAACGGAGCGAGTATTGGACTGGGCTACCTGCCTACCCAGCTGACGTTTGGACAGCAATGTGCACCGAGGAGCAACGATTGTAATATCGCGCCCTCGTCAGTTTACCTCGTCGACGTACCTTAACCTTCCCAGATCGCCATCGCAGATCCTTTGATCCGTTCGTTCGAGTTAACAATTTGGATTCGCAATCATTTTCCCGGCCCCACTCAGAAATTTGTACCCCAGTCCAGCTCATCCGCCACATTCATCAAGGATCCATCTGAAGTTCATTGTTTACAGTTTCAGATGATTAATCTCTCGAAGCATGACGGGAGCTGAGTAGAAGATCAGAATTCGTGCATGGCGAAAGCGACGCAACTATATGAAACGGTGTCGACGCAAAAGGCTGACGCTGCACACTATATATTCTGCTCTCAAAATCTAAGAGAAACTCTAGTTTAGAGCAAGCACGTGCATTTGTATAAGCTTGCTCGCGGCTTAGGCGTCGACGTGTCGACCGGCCGGGGCTGCGCGTGTGCTTCGTGCTCATGCAATTGACGCACGCAGTGGCGAACGCATGAGAGATTTTATAGTGTGGCGTGCATGGGCACAGCGTTCGGTCGGTTTATCAGCAAGTGCATACGTGTCTCCCTTACCGTCTTCTGCGGGAGCGCAGCAAGAAATGGATAACATAAAAATGCGTATATCTATGGAGTACTATCGCTGGGTTGCTTTTGCGATTTTTTTTTTGTATTATCATGCAGGGCAGGGATCGACATGGTGTCCAAATTACATCTTGTAACGTTTTCACACCATGCACAACTATATTTTCATGATGAAAACGATTTAAATTTAGCTAGTACTACTCCCTTCGTGCCAAAATATAAGACGCCCTTAGTACAAATTTCACCATGGTTTGTACTTATAATATGTTCTCAAAATTAGTATAAAGATATATGAAATGAAATAATTCTGCACGGTACCATTTATGCATTGTCAATCAATATATTTTAGTATATATTTATGATCAAAGTCAAACCTAAAAAACAAACACAAAAGTAGTGTGTCTTCTATTTTGGGACGGAGGAAGTAATATTTTGTGAATCCCATATTTAAAACTGAATTGCCAATGATAGTCGAATTCAGACCTTCATAAGTTCGGGAGTGGCATTATAGGGCAAATGACTCATTCGCCATGTGTAAAGGTGCGCTGCAAGACACATAGGACGTATAATCGGTTGCCTGCATGACTGCGCTAGCTAGACACACCCATGCCCGGGGCTAGGTCCAGAGACAAACTTTGGCTCAAATTTAGTTGCTTGCATTGGATCACTGTGTGGTGTGACCCCTGTGTTTGGTTTGCCGCATCTGATAGTTTGGGCTTGTCGGATCCAATCACGAGGTGTTTTGGTTGCATGCATTTTGTTTCTAATCACATCTTCTCAACACCCGTGAACTTAGCAACATATGCTACCACGGAGGTTAAAGGAAAGCAACCTACCACCAAATCAAATATTACGGTCCAACTAGAGGTGTGATAGAAGTGTCAAATTAAATCGATATAGTCCAAATACTTAACAAATAACAAAACTTAGTCCATCTGCCGGGAAGATCATCATCACACGAGCTGGTGTCGGAGAGGATGAGGTGAGCATGTGTTGAGAAGGAGATGAGCCGTTACCAAGACACAGGAGAGTAGAGCCTGTGCCGACTAGGTCAGCACCGCCGCTTCCCGAAGAGAAGATGGGAACATTTTACTACTCTACAGAGTGGAGGGGAGTGATCAGCAGGAGTTGAGTTTTTCCATGCCGTCAAAACATGCGGACGCCCACCATCTCCATTGGGGCTCTCGCCAAGCACCGCATTTTCCATTACGCCCGAGCGGGAGTGACTCGCTCAAAACGGCTGAAATCAAACTTTTCTATCTGGCCAAAATCAGAATTTTATATCCGGCCTTACTGGGGTGATTTAACCGCCTGACTCACCCCTCATATAGGCAACTGAACAAACAAAATATGCGTTTGTTAGCCTGGTTGCCCCTTATATGTGCAATCAATCACGCTCATATGTTCTTGCCATGGGTTAAATCTAATGGAGTAGTTTGTTTCTCCCTCAAGGCCACCATACCGTTCGCTTAGACATATGCCAAATGTCGTAACCTATCAGTTTCACCAATCACCGAGCCATGAGACCGAGAATATTGTAATTGTGTAAAAATATATTATCAGATTTAGATATGGTCAAGTTTAATGTTGACTTTTATTTTGTTCAGCATCAACAATGATCCACGTACATCTCCTGTGCTTAGAACTAAGAGGAGCAAGCGGTGGGAGAGATACTATGAGTACTCTGTACATACTCACTCTATTCTATAATATAAGATATTTTAGATATTTCAATGCGAACTACAAATGGTTGTATATAGACGTATTTTAGTGTGTAGATTCACTCATTTTTCTCCGTATGTAATATGTATTGGAATACGTAAAATATTGTTATATTAATTATGGAACAGAGAGTTGATAATAGTGTGATATTTAAAAAAACAGATTAGTGTAAAAGTTCTATCTGATGGAGGTCGTATCGCTACTATGTGCATAGATCCACTATTTGCTTGCTGCCAAACTTTTACAAGCTGGTACTACCGCGCTAGGAAAAGAAAAAAATGGAGAAACATGTGATATTTTTTTTTGAAACGTGCGCGACCTCTGCATAAAACTGATGCACACGGCCGATTTCCATTTTACTGGAAAGTCAAAAGTGATAATAAGTATCTTACAATTGACGGATCACTTAGAGTGAATACAAAAATCAGCCACAGGAACACCAATGCTCTAAACATTTAATATGTTCGTTGTAGCCAACCACCCTGGCAGAAGATAGACCGAACTACCGCCATCAGTCGAGCACATCCGAAATTCATAAGGTGTCGCTGGTCCATCGGGAGAAGGAAAGACCAATGTGAATCCAATTCACCGCCTTGTTGATAACCTGTAAATAGTGAATAGCTTCCATTTTGTTAAACATATGTCATTACGATCAAAAAGAGGCTGATACTCCTACTCGAATGTGTGCTTTGGTCTTCTTATCAATCTGTTCAACCAGCTACCAAACATATTGGAATGCTAGTCGGGGTAAATATTGAAAGTGAAGTTAATAAGCTGGCCTCCAAATGTTTCGTGCAAACGTATATGAACAAATGTTCAACATACTCATATGTATGACAAAAAACACATTTTTTACAACCCGCCTATCTACTTTCGGCTAAATTATCTTTTGTTAACCAGAATCTTCTATGAAGAAACCACAAAAGGATCTTAATCTTCAAAGGGATCTTCAATTTTCACTATTATTTTTGCAAGTATCTTGTGTTTCCATGTAGACAATCTAAATATAGAGATTTTACAGTAAAAGCACCATTCGATGTCGACTTCCACTTAAAAGAATCTGTGGCATCACTTAACGAAACTCGCATTAGTCTCTCAACTAAGTGTAGCCAAGAAGCTCTTTTACCCCCAAAATTGGCGGATAAAACATCCTGAACCGAAATATTTTTGTGTGCGGCGATATTATATAATGTGGGATATTGTGTTGATAATGCATTATTACCCAAGCCTCCCAAAATCTTGTTTGCAGTCCATTTCCTAGCTCAAACGGACCACGTGAAAAGAATTCATCTTTAACTCCCATGAGTCCCCTCTAAAAAGTGAATCAATAGATTTCCTTTGCACAATAATTCTTGCCACACACCTTCTTCATGCATCAACTTAAACCACCATTTGCTCAAGAGACACCTATTTGTAAGGAGAAGCATGTGATGATGTGAAAGTTCTGAATTTTCAGCATTCTTGCCAACCGCCAACTTTACTTTCCTGAAGTAGTTCACATCAAAACCTTCTCTACATGTTATACACAGCAGTACTGTAGTTTCTAGCCACATGACAAAATGAGCTGGTTCTCCACAGAACAAAAATGTGGACGTGGTGAAGCCGCGAAGGCAGAAAAGGAAAATCATGGCACACAGAAACCTCATGTACCAACTGTGTTTTCTTCCTAGAATTGTGTAGTCACAGCCACGCCCCATGCAGCCTACTAATGGGGAGTTCACCACCACCACCATCTCATCAGATTGCTGCTGGTTCTGGACGGTGGACGCTCCTTCCCCATTGTACCATCAATAAATCAATAGTAGCCACCCAAAAAGAACAAGAATCTTATAATGGATTTCCGCTTTCTTCTCCTAGTTCACAACCTTCAAGCTGCATGCTGCCATGCTTGAGAAATTCAGATGCTCCGAGTCCGGTTGATTCTGGCGAGCTCCTGCTCCAGCTCGTCGAGGCCACCAACATCCTCCAGCTCCTGCATTCACCACAACCACAGACGCATTGAGACGGACGTTTACAAGGAAGATCGGAGTGCTTGTCCTGTACTGGTCACTTGGCTCAGTGGTCACAGCACGGCCGGGCACGGCCGCACGGGGAAGAAGATGACAAAACGATAGGCGCCATGGATGCGGCCTCGCACTCACCTTGGGTCCCAGGAAGAGCCCATACGGTACGCCCTTGAACTTGTCCATGTGGTGTATCTGGACGCGGCATCGCCACGGTAGCCAAAACCACACACGCGTAATCAGCAAAAATTTCAGGAAATCGCCAAGTTGGTACTGCTGGTAAGAGTAAGATTCAGAGGTGGCTACCTTGTGAGCCGCAGCCACTCGCCGGAAGTAGGGTACATTCGCGATGGGGCCGACGGGGAACCGGCGGTGGACCAGGCCGTCGTGGACGAACATGTAGGCCATGCCGAAAAGCGTAATCCCGAGGCCCTGTGGGAGACGGACACGTGGAGGGTCAGATCCTAATCGGATGGCTCTGACAGGCAGTTTGGGATCGGGCAGGGGTTTAGGCTTACGGCGCCGAAGCAGAGGCCGGGGACGAAGCCGCGGTGGAAGAAGCCGTAGGCGAGGAGGGCGATGGCCGGCACGGCGTTGATGATGGCGAACACGTCGTTGAGCTCGAAGGGCCCGTCGCGCGGCCGGTGGTGCGACTCGTGCATGTGCCACAGCGAGGAGTGCCACAGCGCCTGGTGCGCCCACTGCGCCCAGAACTCCATGCCGACCTGCGTCGATGCCAATTTGCTTAGCTAAGTTTTCCTTCTTCTTCTAGTAGCAACAAGGCGAGAGCGCCGCTAGCCAGCTTAACTTACCGCTGCGCCGACGGAGAGCGCGAACGTGCCCAGCATCTCGGTCATCGGCACCTCGCCGCCCTGCACGAATGCACAAATTTGCACTACAGTTGGTCAAACTCTACTGTCGCCGTACTTAAATTGCGGCTACTTGTTCGCCAGTCAATAACGGTAACGAGGAAAGATAGCGAAAACGAATGGTCGTTGGCACCCGGAAGTGTAGCTGCACGTACCTCCATTTGCCAGGCGAAGCGGTAGTACACGGAGGCGACGGCCATGGAGGTGACGCCGAGGCTGGACATGACGGCGGCCACCAGGTACGTCCGCCGCTCCGACAGCTTCCGCGCTTCTTCTCGGCCACGCGGCGCGACGCCGCGGCAGCCGCCTCCTCCTCCAGCGAAACCACCGGCACGGGCACCGTCGCCGGCTCCGGAGCCGGGCCGCGGGCGCCTGCCCCACCTGCGGCACGAAGCACGTAACGGTCTCGAGCCCGCGCCTACGCGGCGTCCGCGTGAACGGCGAGAACGGGAGCGGGCGGGAAGGCAGCGTCCGGCAGCGCGCGGCGGCGGCGGCGAGGAGGGGGTTCTTGACGGCGAAGCTTGTCATGGGGGCGCCGGAGAGACCAGCGGCCATGGACTAACTTTCTTAGCACACTACACTCACTAGCTCCTGGCGCGCTTTCGAGGAGGCTATAAATGGACAGGGACGGAGCGGGGGAGCTCGAAAGCGGAGCCGTGGCAAGACGTCGAGCTTCCGAGAGGTTCGGTTTGATACGCGTGTACAGAACCGGGGAGGATGTGGGGAAATCGAACTCCCTGTGACTTTTCATAGCCTCGGAAAGCTGAACTTGACACTGACAGACTCTGGCATTCTTCAGCCGTTGGATTCGGATCGAACGGCGGAGATAGTTTGTTTGAACTATGCTGCGGGAATCGATGGGCATCGTGTGGCCAGGGGCTGGAACACGCACTCGCCTTCCCGGCCCCTCTCTTCTCTGGACAAGAACCGAATGCAACGCCCGCCGTCGGATCGGATATTTTGGTCCACGTTTTTTTTTGCCGCCACGGAATGGGGTCAAAAGCCGCCGGAGAAAAACCAAGAAAACATGAGAAACAAAACGCTGATCAGATAGATTGACAACGCGGCGGCTTTCGGCCGGTGCAAAACGAAGATCGTTCTCTGACGGAGGTCCTTCCACGTAGCTTCTTTGCCGTACACGGCATGGGCTTATGTTCCACGTATCAGGCATTTAATAGGGAATCACATGAGTTTTTGAAATTGACCGCAAAGTATCCCCATCGTGAGATACGCTCGACGATCGAATTTTGTTTTCCGAGAATAGATGATCGAAAGAAATGGACTGTGTTCAAAAAAACAAATGGACGTTGCTGCTGCTATCTCCATGTAGCCCACTGGGCTACACATCCGCTGCCGTGCAATGCGTTGGCCCATTTTGAGTCCTCTTTTTTTTTTTTTTTTGCAGTACTGAACACCTTCTTCAAACATTCTTCAGAAATGCTAGTTACAGATATTTCAAGTAGACCAAAATTAGTGGAAAGTGCATTGAGTGGCTGGATTCTCGAGGCGAAGAATCGATGTACCTTAACATGTCTCGTATCTTATCTATTTGCCATGTGGATATGTGTGATTCTGTATTGAATTAGGATGTTTAGTGTGTGTTGCACAATATCTCACATGGAAAATATGTGCGACGAAACAACAAGTCATGATTTGGTTTGCAAGGAACTACCTGCATTTTATAGTGTTTGCTGCATTGTCTATGGCCACAATAAATAGTTTACATTTGATACCCCCATTACCGTGGGGTGCCTGATAAGAGCCCACTCATTGGCTACATGTGTATGTAGATACTTCATATATTTTGAAAGATAATATCTTCTTCAATATGAGGTTATAATCAATACATTGACACCATATACTCATCAAAGTAAGAGTTCTTAAATATCTGTGAGTTTAATTCTTGGATTATGATTTTGAAATCAATGAAGTTTGGCTTCCAACTTTTGATAACTAAGAGATACAGTCCAAACACGAATCAAAGTGGCATGTATGGCAGTCCCTAGTTAGACAAATATATAGTCCAATAAATAGAAACACTATTTTGACATATATGATAATTCTACTTTTATCTCTACAATTTTATTTTTCACCTTAGTTTTCGGAGATTGTGCAGGAGAATCCATACTCAAGGTTCAAGAGAGCATGTTTTCGAAATCATTTTGGTAACATGTTTTCGCTCTTAGTTTTGGTCTATTTAGATGTTAAACATTTAAATATTCAATATATTAACACATATTTTTTCGAAAACATTGAATAGATTTGATCTTGTATTTTAGTCAAATCGGCATATGAGGAAACCTTGTCATCAGAAATTAGTTTAAAAAAAACTAGAAACGGTAAGGGTGTATTTTTTTTGAACTGATCAAACTTGTTCTAAGATCTAGAAGTATAAAAGTGAACTTACGGGATGAAGTTCGATTACGGTAGACGTAAACTGTGAGAATATAGAAGCAGGACATATTGTCAGTGTAGCATATATGGTGCTTGCGACTTCATCACATCATATTATACATACATGGCTGGTCCAGACTTTCCTAGAAAAATGAGCCCTTGCAATATAAAAACCAAATGCATATATGTATGCGTATGCATGTATTTCAGTTAAGTTGAGTAGCTATGTTTACTTAGGGGGGCCATTGCCCCCTCCCCCTCACCCCCAGCTCGAGATTTCTTTAGCTAAAACCTTTTCATGTTTGGCATTTTTTGTTACAAATCTCATGTGTTTGATCCATTTTCTCCCCCTCACCCCCAGCTGGAGAAACAAAACGCTGACAACGCGGCGGCTTCGGCCGGTGCAAAACGAAGTTTGCTCTATGACGGAGTCCTTCCATGTAACTTCTTTGTCGTACACTGCATGTTCTTATGTTCCACATATCAGACATTTTATGGGAAAATACATGAGTCTTGGAAATCGACCGGATGTATCCCCATCGTGAGATACGCTCGACAATCGAACCTTATTTTTTCTTCTCGAGAATAGACGCTTGAAAGAAATGGACGTTGCTCGGCCCTATGTCCATGTAGCCTACTCGGCCAAACATCCGCAGCCGTGCAATGTGTTATCCCATTATGCGGCCCTTTTTTTCCTTTTTGTTTTTTGGCAGTACTGAACACTTTCTTCAAACACTGTTCAGAAATGCTAGGACAGGTTTTCAAGTAGACCCAAACGAGTGAAAAGTGCATTGAGTGGCTGGGTTCTCGAGGCGAAGAATCGATGTACCTTAACAGGACTCGTATCTTATCTATTGCCATGTGGATATGTGTGATCCTATATTGAACTAGGACGTTTAGTGTGTGATGCACAATATCTCAAATGGAATTCCCTGGGATTAGGGACAAAACAACAAGTCCTGGACAAAACAACAAGTCTTGATCTTGGTTTGCAAGGAACTTCCTGATTCTATGTTGTTTATTGCATGGTCCATGGCTAGAACACATAGTTTAAATTTTATACCCCATTGCGCAGGCGCCTGATAAGAGCCCACTCAATGGCTACATGTGTATACTTCATATACTTTGAAAGATAATATATTCTTCGGTATGAAGTTAGAATCAATACAGTGACCCTCATCTACTCATCAAAGTAGAGCTCTCAAATTTTGTAAATGGAAGCACAACATGGATACATACCGATCATGAGTTTTTGACATCTCTCAAGATTGGCAATAATCCCAACATCTAATGGTTTTTTCTTAATGGTTGCTAGAAAGACGGTCCTATTTTCAACCTCACTTATCTAGCATGACTCTACAGTGCTCGTTAAAGATCTTATAGTTTCATTTTAACTTTAGTGCGCAGTATTTGCGTAGCGCCTTCAGAATATCACCCACCATTACAATATCTTGCTAAAAGTGTTTTGACACTTTTGATCTCCTACCATGTGGTGTAGTCAAAATGCATTGGAATCACCCATTCCAAAGCTTCGCTAAGAAAATAACAAAGCAACAAGATTGGTACTAATCAAACCGAAGGATATGTGTAGCTTGGGTCGTCTTCACGCTATAGTCCTATTCTAGGCAAAATTTGATGTGTATCCTGAGAACAACATGGAGCTGCTACCTTAATTTTTCTGGAATTGGACTAGAGCATAGAAATGTACTCAAACAAGACATTCTTGGGTTGTTCTAGTATTTGGAGGATTCGAGTTTGTTTGCATGTTTATGGAGCCGGGTCAATAAAAAAAGCATCATATAAAATCAAGAATCCATGGAAAAGGGTAGAGAAGAAGACTTTCCATTGGTTAGAACTCGTGGAGGAGTATGTTGCGATGGTGGACTTGTCGAGAATTCGTTAATTTGTCGAAATTCCCAAATATTTGTGAGGTGCAATTTTTTTAAACGAAATGCAGAACTATGGTCGCCACTTGCTGCCGACCAATAGAGGGTATGAAGGCAACAGAATGAACGAGAAACTAGGATCTAGAGGAAGAAAGCAAACGTATCAGCGGTGATGCTAGGAGGCGGTGCAGGGTGCCGGCGTCGGCAGTGGTGTAGGGCGGCGGACATGGAGGAACCTTAGAGCTTCTCGATCATGAGGCAATGAGCCATGCATTAATTTGGCAATGGGGCCCTGATACATCTCCAACGTATCCATAATTTCTGCTGTTCCATGCTTATATTATACCATTTGCTACATGTTTTATATACACTTCATATCACTTTTATGCATTTTCTGGGACTAACCTATTAACAAGATGCCACAGTGCCAGTTCCCTGTTTTCTGCTGTTTTTGGTTTCAGAAAGTTACTTCTGGAAATATTCTCGGAATTGCACGAAACAAAAGGCCAAGTCCCTATTTTTCCAGCACGTACACGGAGTCCGAAGGAGAGACGAAGGGAGCCACGAGGTGGCCAAACCACCTGGCGGCGCGGCCCCCCAGCCGCGCCTGCCTGTGGTTTGGGCCCCTCGGGGGTCCGCCGACATCGCCCCTTCGCCTATTTATTCCCCGAGACGTGAAAACCCTAAAACACCGAGCCTTTCATCCAGAACATATTCGCTGCCGCCGCCGTCGTCAACCCTAACTCGGGGGGTTCTGAAGCTCTTCCCGGCACCCTGCCGGAGAGGGGAATCATCACCGGAGGGCTCTACATCGCCATGCCCGCCTCCGGAGTGATGCGTGAGTAGTTCATCCTTGGACTATGGGTCCATAGCAGTAGCTAGATGGTTGTCTTCTCCACTTGTGCCATCATGTTTAGATCTTGTGAGCTGCCTATCATGATCAAGATCATCTTATTGTAATGCTACATGTTGTGTTTGCTGGGATCTGACTTATATTGATACCTATGTGGAGCTGAATATTATATTATCATGTCTATGTCATTTGTGATCTTGCATGCTCTCCGTTACTTGTTGAAGCCTTGGCCAAGTGAATACTTGTGACTCCAAGAGGGGGTATTTATGCATGATAGTTGGGTTCAACCTCTATTTAACCTGGGATAGTGACAGCAAGTTCTAAGGTTGTAGATGTGTTGTTGCCACTAGGGGTAAAACAGCAATGCTTTATTCAAGGATGAATGTATTGTTTACATTACGCACATTACTTAATGCAATTGTCTGTTGCTTGCAACTTAATACTGGAAGGGGTACGGATGTTAACCGGAAAGTGGACTATTTAGGCATAGATGCATGCTGGATAGCGGTCTATGTACTTTGTCGTAATGCCCAAATGAATCTCATAGTAGACACCACAGCTCACACATGCATGTTATATGCACTTATCAATTGTCAATTGCCCAGCTGTAATTTGTTTACCCAGCATGTTAGTTATCTTATTGGAGAGACACCACTAGTGAACTGTGGACCCCGGTCCATTCTTTTACATCTGAAATACAATCTACTGCAATCATTGTTCTCTACTGTTTTATGCAAACAAACATCATTTCCATTCGATACGTTTAACCCTTTGTTTTCAGCAAGCCGGTGAGATTGACAACCTCACTGTTAAGTTGGGGCAAAGTAATTTGATTGTGTTGTGCAGGTTCCACGTTGGCACCGGAATCCCTGGTGTTGCGCCGCACTACACTCCTTCACCAACACCTTCGAAGCAAACCTCGTTTTCCTACTGGTTCGATTAAACCTTGGTTTCATACTGAGGGAAAACTTGCTGCTGCACTCATCATACCTTCCTCTTGGGGTTCCCAACTGACGTGTGACGTACAAGCAGTTTCTGGCACTGTTGCCGGGGAGATATTCCCTCGTCAACTTAGAGCTAGCAACACGTTTTCTGGCGCCGTTGCCGGGGAAAACCGAATTGCTTCTGCAAGGGGAGTCTCTCACACCCAATCTCTTTACTTTGTTATTTGTCTTGCTTAGTTTATTTTTATTTAGTCTTGTTTGCTCTCTTTATCAAAAACACAAAAAAATTAGTTACTTGTTTAATTCGTTTGATTTTGTTTTTCAAAATGAATGCTCCTGAAGTTGAAGTTCGTTCTTTTAGGCAACTAGGAGGTGAAAATTTGAAAGATGCTTGGTATAGAATTAGTGATGCTCATCATAGATGTACTAAGAAACACTCTACCACTATCCTCCTTAGGAACTTTTATGTTGGTATCTCTAGTTGGTATAGGTATGTTCTAGACACTCTTACAGGTGGAAATTTCTTGGGTACTCCTGCTTTAGAAGCCTGTAATATTATTGAAAGTTTGGTAGGAACACCACCCACTAAAGATATTAAAATTGAGATCACCTTGGAGGATGTTATAAATAAGTTAGACTCTATGGAGAATTTTTTTCCAAATTTTCTTGATTGTATTGGTAAGACTAATGAATCAATAGCCACCATCAATGAAAGAATCACTGTTCTTGAGGATAATAATATCCATGACACCCAAAATCATAGAATTGATGAGTTAGAGGAAGCTATTGAAACCTTAAGTTCAACCTTTACTTCTCTTAAGTCTAAAAAGGAGAAAGTTTATGTGGGTAGAGAGCAAAAGTTTATGTATGTTCCTAAAGTGCCAAAACCAAAGACTCATTATGAGCTTAAAATTGATAAAACTTTTAGTACGGTTAAAGGTAATGAAACACCTCCAGGAACATCTAAGATACCCATTGTTACAAGCTGTGTGTTGGAAGAAGCTTTTGATGATTTGAATGATTTGCCACTTGACAACACTTGATTTTCACTTTCTGCGCCTAGCTGAAAGGCGTTAAAGAAAAGCGCTTATGGGAGACAACCCATCGTTTTTATTTGCTGTTATTTTTGTTTTCTTTGAGTCAAGGAGTTTTGTTACTTCTGTAGCAACTCCTTTGTATCTTTATTTTATCGCAATGTTGTGCCAAGTAAAGTTCTATATTGAAAGTTGATGCAAGATTTGGATTTCTGCGCAGTGACAGATTTTTAGCTGTCACGGATTTGAGCTTATCTCCCTGTAGAAAATTCAAAAAATTCTGAAAAAATCACGCATATTCCTGAGATATGTACGCAACTTTCATTATTTTAGGCCAGATCCATCTGAGCAACTTAAGTGCCTCGAAAAAATTCGTCATTCCAGACTGTTCTGTTTTTGACAGATTCTGCCTTTTGTTTTGCATTCGCTCTTTTACTGTGTTTGTGTGGATTTCTTTGCTCCACAAAGCATTGGTGGCTGTAGCTAATGTCCAGAAGCTTTGGGATTGATTGTATCATTACAGAATATGAGAATTTTTGATTATGCACTAACCCTCTAATGAGAACTGTCTTGAGTTTGGTGTGAAGGAAGTTTTCAAGGATCAAGCGAGAAGGGTGATATTATGTGATCAAGAAGAGTGAAAAGCCTAAGCTTGGGGATGCCCCCGTGGTTCATCCCAACCATATTCAGAGAGACTCAAGCGTCTAAGCTTGGGGATGCCCAAGGCATCCCCTTCTTCATCAACAAACTTATCAGGTCATCTCTAGTGAAACTATATTTTAATTCTTTCACATCTTATGCGCTTTACTTGGAGCGTCTGTGTGTTTTTATTTTGTTTTTGTTTGAATAAATTCGGATCCTAGCAATCCTTGTGTGGGAGAGAGACACGCTCCGCTTTTTCATGTGAATACTCATGTTCTTCACTTATATTTGTTGAGTATTCTTAACTAGCTACTGCAGTGCTTTTAGCTCCTGTTTTTCATGCATCTCTTCGAGCTGTTAGCACTTGTTTATAAATACTCTCTTGCTGCATTATATTATCATTTGGAGAGTTTATGTTTAAATAAATTGATTGGTGTTTGTTTGGAAGAAAGAAAATGCTACATGTAGTAGTTGGTATTGGAAAAGACATATGCATTCTTGTAGATCATTGTCTTGTTTCGATTTGATGCTTTGCAATTGTTTTGAGCTCTCAAGTAGATCATGTTTAAGCTCTTGCATCATGTAGTTAAAGCCTAGTAGTGGAGAACTACCGTAGAGCTTGTTGAGACTTGGGATGCATATTTGTTCTCTCTAAGGTCTAGATATTTTCTGGTAAAATGTTTGAGCAACAAGGAAGACAGTGTAGAGTCTTATAATACTTGCAATATGTTTTTATGTGATTCTTGCTGTACCGGTTTATACTTGTGTTTGCTTCAAACAACCTTGCTAGCCTAAACTCTGTACTGAGAGGGAATGCTTCTCGTGCATCCAAAACTTGAGCCAAAACCCATGCCATTTGTGTCCACCATACCTACCTACTATGTGGTATTTCCTGCCATTCCAAGTAAATATTTCATGTGCTACCTTTAAACTATTCAAAACTTTATTACTCCTTATTTGTGTCAATGTTTTATAGCTCATGAGGAAGTATGTGGTGTTTTATCTTTCAATCTTGTCATTTACTTCTGACAGACTTTCACCAATGGACTAGTGGCATATACATCCGCTTATCCAATAATTTGCAAAAAGAGCTGGCAACGGGGTGCCCAGCCCCAATTAATTACAACTTTCATTAATAATTCTCTTCACATGTTTTGCCCTGATTTATCAGTAAGCAACTTAATTTGCAAATAGACACTCCTCCATGGTATGTGAATGTTGGAAGGCACCCGAGGATTCGGTTAGCCATGGCTTGTGTAAGCAAAAGGTTGGGAGGAGTGTCATCTATAAAGAAACTAAAATACATGTGTAAACAAAAGAGAAGAGGGATGATCTACCTTGCTGGTAGAGATAACGTCCTTCATGGGAGCCGCTCTTGAAAGTCTGGTTGACAAGGGGGTTAGAGTGCCCACTACCATTCGTTGACAACAACAAACACCTCTCAAATACTTATTTTGTGCTCTCTATATGCTTTCGAAAACTTAAAAAGCTCTAGCACATGATTTAATCCCTGCTTCCCTCTGCGAAGGGCCTATCTTTTACTTTATGTTGAGTCAGTTTACCTACTCCTTTCTATCTTAGAAGCAAACACTTGTGTCAACTTTGTGTGCATTGATTCTTACATGTTTACTTATTGCACTTGTTATATTGCTTTATGTTGACAACTATCCATGAGATATACATGTTACAAGTTGAAAGCAATGCTGAAACTTAATCATCCTTTGTGTTGCTTCAATGCCTTTTACTTTGAATCTATTGCTTTATGAGTTACCTCTTATGCAAAACTTTTTGATGCTTGTCTTGAAAGTACTATTCATGAAAAGTTTTTGCTTATATGATTCATTGTTTACTCTTTATCTATTTGTTAGCAAACTATAGATCATTGCTTTGAGTCACTTCATTCATGACATGAGCCTTGCAATATATTGATCAAGATTGTGTGAAAGCATGTCTCCTCAGAAATTATTTGTTGTTATCGTTTTACCTACTCGAGGACGAGTAGAACTAAGCTTGGGGATGCTTGATACGTCTCCAACGTATCCATAATTTCTGCTGTTCCATGCTTATATTATACCATTTGCTACATGTTTTATATACACTTCATATCACTTTTATGCATTTTCTGGGACTAACCTATTAACAAGATGCCACAGTGCCAGTTCCCTGTTTTCTGCTGTTTTTGGTTTCAGAAAGTTACTTCTGGAAATATTCTCGGAATTGCACGAAACAAAAGGCCAAGTCCCTATTTTTCCAGCACGTACACGGAGTCCGAAGGAGAGACGAAGGGAGCCACGAGGTGGCCAAACCACCTGGCGGCGCGGCCCACCCAGCCGCGCCTGCCTGTGGTTTGGGCCCCTCGGGGGTCCGCCGACATCGCCCCTTCGCCTATTTATTCCCCGAGACGTGAAAACCCTAAAACACCGAGCCTTTCATCCAGAACATATTCGCTGCCGCCGCCGTCGTCAACCCTAACTCGGGGGGTTCTGAAGCTCTTCCCGGCACCCTGCCGGAGAGGGGAATCATCACCGGAGGGCTCTACATCGCCATGCCCGCCTCCGGAGTGATGCGTGAGTAGTTCATCCTTGGACTATGGGTCCATAGCAGTAGCTAGATGGTTGTCTTCTCCACTTGTGCCATCATGTTTAGATCTTGTGAGCTGCCTATCATGATCAAGATCATCTTATTGTAATGCTACATGTTGTGTTTGCTGGGATCTGACTTATATTGATACCTATGTGGAGCTGAATATTATATTATCATGTCTATGTCATTTGTGATCTTGCATGCTCTCCGTTACTTGTTGAAGCCTTGGCCAAGTGAATACTTGTACTCCAAGAGGGGGTATTTATGCATGATAGTTGGGTTCAACCTCTATTTAACCTGGGATAGTGACAGCAAGTTCTAAGGTTGTAGATGTGTTGTTGCCACTAGGGGTAAAACAGCAATGCTTTATTCAAGGATGAATGTATTGTTTACATTACGCACATTACTTAATGCAATTGTCTGTTGCTTGCAACTTAATACTGGAAGGGGTACGGATGTTAACCGGAAAGTGGACTATTTAGGCATAGATGCATGCTGGATAGCGGTCTATGTACTTTGTCGTAATGCCCAAATGAATCTCATAGTAGACACCACAGCTCACACATGCATGTTATATGCACTTATCAATTGTCAATTGCCCAGCTGTAATTTGTTTACCCAGCATGTTAGTTATCTTATTGGAGAGACACCACTAGTGAACTGTGGACCCCGGTCCATTCTTTTACATCTGAAATACAATCTACTGCAATCATTGTTCTCTACTGTTTTATGCAAACAAACATCATTTCCATTCGATACGTTTAACCCTTTGTTTTCAGCAAGCCGGTGAGATTGACAACCTCACTGTTAAGTTGGGGCAAAGTAATTTGATTGTGTTGTGCAGGTTCCACGTTGGCACCGGAATCCCTGGTGTTGCGCCGCACTACACTCCTTCACCAACACCTTCGAAGCAACCTCGTTTTCCTACTGGTTCGATTAAACCTTGGTTTCATACTGAGGGAAAACTTGCTGCTGCACTCATCATACCTTCCTCTTGGGGTTCCCAACTGACGTGTGACGTACAAGCATTGTTTCTGGCATGTTGCCGGGGAGAT